>JAZKJV010002334.1:600000-987179 GCA_037367405.1 Ottelia alismoides
CATTTTGGAAACCTACTTTAACCATATGGAGATGGCGATATTACAATATGTGCCACAAAAATACAAAACCTTAATTCATCCATCTGCTCCACAGCACTAGCCTCAACGTGTTCAACATCCTCGATCCTCCCTTCTGCAGTAAAGTTTAAAGTCCATCTACCACAAACAAAAAAATTAAGTGCTTGTGACACATCTAGACTAAGGAAAGGTTTAAGATGAACCATCTCCTTCCACTTGGTATGATTATACCCCTGCTAGGTACAACTCGCAATCTTAAACAACCCTTCGAAAAGTTGCACTCGCGATCACTACATTCAATAATGCTCCAAGGATGAAGTTCTTAGTACTGACACTCAACTAGGATCGCTCAATCTCCACGGGTAAGTAAGAGAAGTTGACTACCTCAGAGCCTCAGCTCAGAGCAACATGTGGTGAAACAACCCCAACTGAAACACTTGATCAGCAAAGGCAACATTCTTCCAAATGAAAATCCTGTACCATAATAATGGCATATGAGACCTTTAAAGGTCCAACATGACCAAAATTGGAAAAGTTCAAATCAAAATAATCATGATCCCAAAATGATGAACTAAAATGTTGGTTTACCAGATCACATGACTTCCACGTGTTGTCCAAAAATCCTCAGGCTTTGAAGCAACCTTATTAAATTCTCTAAATGGGAAACTAAATCTTCATATATCAAAAAAATGATAATTACACCCTTAGTCTTAGATTACGTGGTATCTGATGGAAAATCGAAATCGACCAGACAAGCAGGATCATCACCAATGACCGCTACGACTTCAGTTGTAGAGGAGGTTTGCAAGGAATGAAGGAGATTTGCAATGACCACCACGTATGTGAGACCATAATGGCACCAAGGAGTGAAGGAGGTTGCACCACTTGAAGAGTCCTCATCATAGACCGAAGATGATTAAGAGTGAACCTCGATTACAAAAAGCGAAAAAGATGACCTCCCCACCATATAGATGCCTCGTACCTAAGGGCGGAGTAGCAGCCACTGGAAGAGAGCCCACCTGATATAACCTCCATCACCTCCCCTAGGTATGTAAGAGTTGCCTAGAAAGATCCTCGGTCTTATGAGTGGAAGGGAACCCATTCTACCGAGGGCTGAAAGAGACATCGTTGGAGAGTGATTTGTAACTCATCTAGAAACAAGCGAGATCTCCAGGGAAATCCATGCATGTACTTATAGGTGAAAAACACAATTCTCTTCACCGACAAGGAGAACACTCGAGTACACACGATCTCCCCCGGCATGAGAACATCATACTCAAAAGCATAGCCAATGCCCAACTCAATACTCCTCACCATTGCCTCAACCAAGTTCTTCGACGAAACAAAGAAGCTCATAAGAAGTCCTTTAAGCAGTGTGTGAACCAGCGAATCCACCTTAACGACTAGACACGACTAAGGACGCTCTTTTGATTCCTATGCCAACCCTTTTACATGATTCTCTGCTTCTAAAATCGAAGCCATTGAGCATACATGCAAAAATCGGTCGCCTAGGCCAACTCGTCGGCCTGATTAAACGAGTCGGAGGCCTGGCAGACTCAAGTAAGGCCAAATCAACCATTAGTCGGGTTGAGCGACTAGTCAGCTTAGTTGGCCGACTATTCAGCCGATTTTTGCAAGAGGGGTCCGATTACCCATTTATGAAAGAGGGCACGGGTACCTGAGATTTCGATGGCCAATTTGTTTCGGGCAACCACATTCGCGAAACCCTTCGCCCATTCGCGGGAGAAGGTTTTGTTTGCAACCTCCCATCGCCGTCACCTCCCATCACCGCACCTCCTCCTCTCGCTCCAGCAGCTTCGTGGGGCTCCCCTCTCGCTCCAACAGCCTCGCAAGTCCCTCCTCCCACCGCCACCTCCTCCGTTTGCCACAAGGAACAAGGTTAGGGTTTCTAAATTTTCACGTTTTTTTAGAAAAACAATATGCTGCAAGTTTAAATGTTGTAAGTTTTTAGCTTTCTAGATTCAAATTTATTATTGCAAAGATCATATTTGATACAAAATCTCACATTTTCCATATGTTTTTAGTTCCTATTTAAATGCTGCAAGTTTTTAGCTTTATAGGTTTAACTTTATTATTGCAAAAATCATCTTCGATACAAAATCTCGCATTTTCCATATGATTTTGGTTCCTATTTAAATGTTGTAAGTTTTTAGCTTTCTGGGTTCAAATTTAGTATTGCAAAAATCATCTTTGATACAAAATTTATGAAATTAATTCGAGTTCTTAATGTTTGTTCTTATTTAAATAAAATTGTTTGATCTTCCGTGAAGTTATTGCTTGATTTTGTAACTATCATATTTTAATATAAATTTCATTACATACTAATAGAAAAGTAATTAGTAGCTTTATGTGAGTTTTAACTTGTGAGCTTTTGACAATATAGATGGTCATAACCCTCATGATTGACGCATCTGATAACAACTCATCTTTCTATGTGTTGTCGGGATCTAATGATTCTGCATGGCAATTTGGGTATCTTTCAAACTATACAGATCTACACACGGTTACTTGCAAGTTGTGCAAGAAGGTGGTGAAAGGAGGGGGTTTTCGGTTCAAGCAACATCTTGCGCACCATAAAGGCAACGTGAATGCATGTCCTAAGGTGGGCGAAGAGAAAAATATGATGATATTATACGTGAATGGCATTGCTAGAAAGAGGAGTCAAAAGCCATTGAGATTGCTAAGATGGGGATGAGATTGATATCGACATTGTTGGAGATGCTAGATCTGCGAAAAGACATCGATCTTCCGTTGACGTTCAAGGATCACATTAGATGAGCATAAAAATCCACAATAGCATTCATACTATTACCCGTTGACGCTCCATTCCCCTAGGTTGACCAATCATACACACCTTCACTCCGTTTTTCGAAAAAGTGGTGGCTTCAAATCACCTCCAATATCAAGTCGCTAACGGTCTTAACAAACGAAGGTACGACTCGTTCGACATTTATATGATGTTATTTGTCTTTTTCCCATTCCATAATGATATGGATTTGATCGGGGGTTCTCACTTCTAAGCCCGGATATATAGTACGAGTTGGCGACAAACTGACTTATATAATTGTATCGCTGGTTCTTGCTCTTCTGAGTTCTTCCCCTAAGATGCTTTATCCAAGGATCATCGAGAAAGGGTTGTCTCCTACATATGCAACTGGCATATACATCGGCGATCCCTTTCAATGCATTGACCACGAAACAATTTAAGCATATGGTGGAGGCAATTAGTATGTATGATCCCGATCTCAAGACTCCTACGAGGTACGAGATTAGCAGTCCATTTTTGAAGAAGGCAATCAAGAAAATATCTGATGACTTGCAATGTCATCGAATTGCATGGAAGAAGATAGGATGCTCTATATGACTGGTGCATGGACAGACGTGAGGAAGGAATATCATGAACATTTATGTCAATTACTCCTTAGGGACCATTTTTGAAGTCCGTAGATGCTTCTGGCGAGACAGACATCGCTGAGTACATCTTTCAACTTGAGGATGAGTGCATAACTGAAGTTGGCGTCGAGAATGTCGCTCAAGTTGTTGCGGATAATGCTTCAACAAATGTAGCAGCGGGTAGATTGTTGCTCACAAAATATCCCCAGATATGGTGGACTTCATGTGTTGCTCATTCCATTGATCTTGTTTTGGAGGAGATCGGCAAAGATTCGAAAGTGAAGAGCGTAATTAAAAAGGCTAGGACACACAATTTTTATTTATGGGCACACTAAAACTTTAAGCTTGATGCAGAAGTTTACAAACAAGAGAGACATCGATAGACAAGGGCAAACGAGGTTTGCTACTACTTTTCTCATTCTTGAAAGCATTCTAGAGAAAAAAGACAAGTTCAGGTTGATGTTTTTGTCAGATGAGTGGAGGACCTGCAAATGGTACAAGACCAAAAAGGGAGAACAAGCGACGTCCATATCCTTCAACGCTACTTTTTGAAACCACACCGCATTTGCAATCAAAATTTGTACACCTTTGGTTCGTCTATTGTGTGTGGTTGATGTGGATCGGTGCCCATCCACGAGCTTTGTTTATGGAGGGCTTGAAGAGGTAAAGAGAGAGATAATTGCAACTTTTAATAGCATGGAGTCATCTTACAAGTTTTTTGTGGATGTTATTATCTCCAAGACCAATGGCAAGCTTGACACTCCATTGCATCTAACGGCTTACTTTTTGAACACATACTTCTTTTACACGGAGTGTGGTGGTGATGCAGATATTGTGGTGAAGAGAGCTTTTACGGATTGCGTGGAAAGATTTTATCCAGATTTGTATATACAAGATACTATCACCACAAAGGAACTTCTTGATTACAGATATAGTCATGGGGCATTTGGGAAGCCATTACCCGTGAGACAAAGGATGAGCAATGATGAAAATTTCAATGTAGGTATTTCAAGCATTATTTTCAGTTAATGTCATTTGAAATTTTGAATCATCTTTGATTTCATTGATTTAATCAATTCTCTATTTTATTAGCTAATTTGTGGTACAATTATAGAGATGACACACCACATTTGAAAAACATGGCCATCAAGATCTTGAACTTGACTTATGCATCCTCTAGATGTGATCGCAACTGGAGTACGTTTGATTCGGTAATGACTCTAGCGACCCCACCTAGTAGAAATACTAGTAGTAAATTATCATTAGTCACAATTTTTGTAATATTTCTTATAGATCCATACTAAGAAGAGGCAGGTTGGAGACAGGCTAAATGATCATGTGTACGTTCGTTTCAATTCTAACCTGATGAAATATCAGCTTGAGAAAGGAAAAGATCATCTTTCCTCCTGTGATTGTGCGTATTTACGTGAATGGACTGGAGAGGTCAATGTACAAGCTCAAGATGAGGAGGTCTTTCTAGGTTTCGGATTGACTTGGGGTGCAGTGGCTCATGCAAGTGATGATGAAGAGAGTTTGGGGCTGAGAAGAAATCAAAGAGGTGAACGTGGTAAGAGAGCTTCATCTTCAAGCTCAAACGTTGCACCTATAAATGAGGAAGAGGAGGAATTTCTACCTGAAGACATAGATGAATAAGAAGATGATGATGATGAAGATGATGAAGAAGAGATTGATTTGGATGATGACCTTGATGGAGATGAATGACTTTTTACTTGCTACTTGAATTATTTTTGTTTTGACATGTTGTATCTGTTTGTGAACGTTAGCTAATGTTGTGTAGCCAACATTTGTTCTTAACTTGCTACTTTTTCCCTTCAATGGCTTCTTTTTTAGCTCTTATAAAATTGAAAATTGCTAAATCTATGCAAATTTATGTTAGAGTATATGTATAAAAAATAATTTATATATTTAAAATAATAAAAAAATCAAAATTGGCTAATGCCCGACTAAATCCGATTAGTTTTCCGACTACCGACTTCTGCAATCTTGCCATTAAGGGTTCATCAAGAGCTGAAGTTGTTAGTTTATTCGATGATGATAAAGAAAAGAACGATGACAGCTCATGTAGTGATGCCCGAAGTCTCCGCAACTTACACATCAAAGATTGCGACATCAAGAACGAGCAACATGCCCTATCGCATCGCAATGAAAGCTACGAGTGCCTTCCACAGGCCACCAAAGATAGATTCCCAAAGCGTACACTCATCGCAGATGGACAACTGACCAAGTACATTTTTCCTCCCCTTGCTCTTTCTTCTACCCCAGAACAAACCCATGCCCCTCCTCCAAACTCCCTCTCTGCCTTGTCCTCTGTCCCTCTCTCTACTCCTTCATCTCTTGTCGTCTATGTCTCCCTCACTTGCTCTCTCCCTTTCCATGTTCCAAAACATCTAACTTAGAGTTATCTTTAGGCATCAATATTCCTAACTCGAGAAGCTTAAGTTATTCTTGGCGTGGGAAGCTACCTCGAAGTTGTAAATCAGTTAAAGACCATCTCGGAAGGAAGATGTCTATGGACAATATCTAGCCTAGTCATTTTTATTACAAGAGCAAATAATCATTTCAAAAAAAATAGTGAAAACAGATAATTCAAAATATTTCTAATAATTATATGGTGAAATGAATATGATCTGAAACTAGAGATGTTTCGAATGACTTTAAATGGTATTACCTGCAGACTCCGTCAACAATATAAACCGATACAGGTTGAGAGCAGACAAAACCTACAGAATAAAGCGCCAATTAAAACTTCTAGTTATACTACAAACCTTTAAAGAAATAATTTAAAAAAGCCAGGCTAAAAAAAATTAAAAAAAGTGAAGCAATGATTATTCCTCAGTTTTCATCATAAAACCAAACTAACTGAATACCCTTATAAGTTTTGCAAATCACAGAAGCGAAAAACGCACAAATGATCAATCAAGTAAGCACGAAGACATGGATTTGCAAGGTTTATCTGTAACTGAGCTACATCCTTGGCGGCGGGATGATTCAAAACACTAACCATATGGAGATTTATATAGTACCCAATATAGACAAATATCCATAAATAGACGTTCTCAAATCTTTCTAAACATACAGATTTCCCAAATCTTCTTAAATAGGAAGATCTCCAAATCTCCTAATGGAAGAACATAAGGGAAAAAAATAATAAGAATCAGAACCTCCAATCAATTATGATCTGGATGGATCTCATATGCATGATTCAAATCATAACAATCTTCACATTGACTTGAAGCCTCAGATAGCAGAACTTCTGTATGGGAAGGTTTATTAATATAGGATTGCAAAAGAAACGAAGAAGAAGAAGATAACATTCATGTTAAGCAACTTTTATACAATACAGATCCACAGCCCAGTAGTTTCTCAAGAAAATCGAGTGTTATCATGTAAAAAAGAGAAAACCAAGCATACAAAGTCATCCTTATGGGGCATTCTTGCCTATTCATCTCGCTAATTATTATTTTTCTCCCTATAATAAAGGAGTTACGACATCCATTTTCCATGGAAAATTGCATTCACATAGTGCAACCGTCTAAAAATCCTCCATCTCAAAGGGCAATTCTCACAAGGTCATTTTATGTTAAAAACGAGTTGTATTGTCTACACAGAATCCACGGCATATTTAGGTAATATAGAAAGGTTATCAAATTGATTAAATACGGACTTTCCGGAGAACATCTCAAAGCGTGCGCAATACAATCATCATCGGGATGTGGACTATAACATTCAGTTAGCAACAATACCAGGGGTCTGCAGATTCTTCAGCAAGTAAATTTTTGGCCAGACAAACTGAGATACTTTACGATAATGAGTCAACTCCAAGAAAGTAGAACCATCCCAGAGAATGTATCTTTGATCTGTTGGAAGATTATTTTGAGATGAAGTTGGTTGTGTGCCCGAGATGTTACACACCCTAATTTATTAATAAGTATTAAACACACAAGTATCCCACGAAGACCAAGAATGAACAAGAGCCTTGTTAGGCTCAATTATATTTTCCACACAATATCGCTCATGGCGAAGAATTATCCCTGTTGCGCACCAACCTGATTGCCCATATAGAGCAAAAAACCGCCCCTGCAGACATTGGAGTCAAATTCCCAAGTAGTACCTGGGATATTTTTTTTTACTCAAAAACTAAAGAGGTGTCGCATGTTGAACATGCGACACCCCTGAAGTTATTTTTTTTACCCAGGAACTACATATATGTCGCATTTTGGACATGCGTTATATAAGAAAGTGCCTGAAACGATTCCAGGGACTTTCTCATATGTCGCATGTTAGACATGCGTTATATAAGAAAGTTCCTGAAATCGTTCCAGGCACTTTCTTATATGTCGCATGTTAGACATGCGTTATATAAGAAAGTTCCTGGAATCGTTCCAGGCATTTTCTTATATGTCGCATGTTAGACATGCGTTATATAAGAAAGTTCCTGAAACGATTCCAGGGACTTTCTCATATGTCGCATGTTGAACATGCGACATATAAGAAAAACCCTGGAAAATGACAGTCCAGCTCTGTATTTATGATGTTTTGAAGTTGGTTGTTTGGCCCGTAGTCATCTTACGACAAGAAACCAATACACGCATTCAATGCACAAATACATTCACAAAGGAAAGATGTTGTGATACATCTAGACATTCCAAACATTTTATATATATAGAATTGTTTGTCCACGGATATACACTACATCTTTGTATCACAATAACAACTACAAGGTTACAACTCAACGCTTCTTCCCATTGGCTATTGTACAACCAGTGTTTCTCCCTCCAATTCACATGCACCTTCCCCCTCAAATTGATTGCATGTAGTTCCTCAAATGTGAAGCATTGTCGTGGAACGTCTTGAAGGCCACCAAATTGTCTCAAGAATCGGTGGGGGAAGTAATACTCCACAATGTGGAAGTATATCAACGGGACACGCGCTCTCCAAATGCGCTCGCCTTCAAGACAGTTGGCAGGGAGACCTGCGCGGATGTCCTGGGTGTATGGCGTCCACAATATCTGAATGACAAAATTACACTGACATTAGTAATTATTTTGGTTGAGGTTGAAGCAAGTTGTGAATGTAAAAGTACCTTCTCGGGTGTCTGCATGTCAAAAGCGTCCCAGTATGGTCTCACCACGTGTGTAGGCTTTCGACGATGGGCAAACGTCGTTGCCCAGCGGACTCCTAACGGGCGTCCGTGCCATTCTCTGCCTTCCCTCACAACTGGAGCAATGTGGGGGAAATGCTCTCATGCCCAAAGCTGAAGGAGTATCACGGAGCCTCCAATCTCTTCGGTCTCCATATCCGCTGCTAAACAAAGGTGTCTATATAGATATGCAAGTACTGGGGATCCCCAGCTCAATGTCCCAGAGTACTCGAAATCATGTAGATGAGGTAAAGCGATAAGTGATACCAACGATCCTGACTTGTTCGTGAATAGGACTCCACCAAGCAACTGCAAGATGTAGGCTCTAGCATGTCTCTGTACGACCATCTCGTCTGCATCTTCTGGCAAGTCTGAAAAATGTGTGAATAGCCAACTTGCTAACACCCTGCTGCCAACGATCTTTTCTGGAAGTGGCCTAACACCCAACAATTCCTCGCGTGTATCCGCCCATGTGGCTCCATGTATTCTGGCGAATTACGTCTCTAACATCCATTTCATTATGTATTCTTGTAGTACGTGGTCGACCTTTGCCACGCTTACGATTTGGGTCCGGACGTAATTCTGGATAATCCAAGGGAGACCATGTCTCACGATCACCGATGGGGAAAAATTTTCCCCCATAAACCTTAAGCTGGTGCTGCCAGGTGTACCACTCTCCAACGTAGGAATCCACTTCTGCCCGACGATTTGAAATGACTGCAATGGCGTGGGAACAAGGGATACGAAAAATTTGCCACTTATTACAAGTGCATTTCCTTTGGAGCAATTTTACGGTGTACTGTTTGCGACCACGAAAACCACTAGACGTCCGTCGAGCCCTGCTAGAGATCTCAAACAATATTTCCGACTGTACTTGTATCTGAGTTACTGTGTGCCCATTCGCGGCTGAACTCCGACGGTTCAACTCTGTGGATGCATAATGCGTGAATTTGCGCCCAGCTGCAATGGTTGCGCTTGCTTCTTCAGAATGTTGAATGAAGTATGCCACACAATTGTAAAAGGTCTTCTCGATTAATGCAGAGATTGGCAAACAACGGGCATCCTTAAGAACAACATTGTAGCTTTCGCTTGTGGTCATCTGACCAAACCTATAATCATCGTCGTAAGCCAAGGTCCATTGCTCACGACGACAATCATGAGTCGAAAACCATCTACCTGCTTCAATATTCCACTCTTATAATTTCCTCATGAAGAACGCGAACTTCCTAGTTGTCGTTTGTAATGCTGTTGCTTGCACCAGTGCTTTCATGGAGCCATTTTTGAAGACGCTATTGAAGTTGCTCGCGACGTGCCTTATACAAAACCGCCAGTAAACAAAGGGTTCTAATAAGTCCACGTCAGCATCTTTCATAGCGGCTTTTATTCCAGCATTCCGGTCAGAGGTGATACATATTGGTCCAGCTCGTATGCCGATTACCCTGATACGTACCAACGATAGAAACCACTTCCATGAAGGAGCGGATTCCTCGTCAACAATCCCGAATGCAAGGGGAACAATATGTTTATCCCCGTCAATCCTGCAAGCAATGAGCAATTTTTGTTTGTACTTCCCGTACAGATGTGTCCCGTCAATACTAATTAGAGGACGACAATATTTGAATGCCTCAATCGACGGCCCAAATGCCCAAAAGCAACGTTCAAATCTACGACAAAGCGGTTTCCTTGGATCAGGATGGTCGTTGTATTCAATATCAATTTCAGTCCCAGGAATAGCAGCCTTCATTGCATGCAATAGATAAGGCATTTCAGCGTATGACTTCTTCCAGTCACCAAATACAATTCCGATGGCCTTCCTCCGTGCATCCCAAGCCCTTTTCTTTGTAACCCAGTAGTTGTACATCTCGTGGATGTGAGCTCTACAACTTGAAACACGAACATTAGGGTCATCCCTAACAAGAGTTAGCAACGACCTGGACATGAATTTGTAGTCCAACTGAGGGTGATCCTGATTAACTGTTGGGTTTATACAAGTGTATGCCCCAATAACCTAGGAGATCACCCACAGTCCATCAAATTTTCTAAAATGTCCTCGTAAGTACCAAACACAGCCATTCGATCTCTGGGTGCAAAAAGCCGACCATATGAAACTGGTGGATTCATTGACAATGAAGTCATAGTGTGCCAGAATGTGGTACTTCTTGACAGCATAAATCAAATCTTCCCTACATTTGAATGTTCTACCCTTACGTATTTCGTCAACGACACCATCAAGTCTGGACTTCATTCGAATGTCGTCTTCATATGTTGAACGAGTATTTGATCCTCTAACCCCAAAAAAGGGTATACGGGGTGTAATAGTATGCGTGCTTTGTTCATCAGCTGGGATCTCCTCGTCTACTGCATCATCCTCGACATCTTCGCTACCTTCTTCCAGGTCATCATCGGATCCCCAAGGGATGAAATCATCCAAAGATTGATTAACCTGTCGCAACAATGAGGGACTCATGCCCAATTCCCGATCCGTGCATTGTTGCGTTGTAGGCGCAACATCTTCAAAGTAGGGTTCCATGTTAGGGCCTACTGTCGGTTGTATGCTTGGCAAGATTGTTGGTTGTGTGCTACGGACAACTGATGGTTGTGTGTTCGAGACAACAGACGGTCCCTTGTTAGTCACAACATTGGGGATTCCGCTCTCAGATACATCTTCAACAATGATGTCAGTAGGCATCGATCTCCCAATGGTCCGAGCATACACAAGAACTGCCTCCACATCATCATCGACAATAGATGAAAATGATGGTTCTTCCCCAGGGCCTCGAGGGATGCGATGTAATAATCGGATCTCTTGACTGTTGGCATCCAGGTTGAACTAACGATAGACCAAGTTCAACATCTCATCGGACGTCATATTAGGCATTAGCACAAACCCCCTTACGTTGGTCGTCGATCCGCCAATGAGTGAACCGCTCAAATGAAACATACAATACAACGGCTCCATTATGACCTAATACGTGACACAATGTACAAGTAAACAGAATACATTCATGAAGTGAAGAATAATATGCATATGATATTAATAATCATCTCAAGAAAAAAAATTTACCAAGTCTAAGTGTTTGCAACAACAGTTTAGCCCTAATGGGAGGTGGTGGCGGCTAGGACGGCGCCGCCCAATGAAACTACGGAAAAGGAGTGTTCCGCGAGGCTAGGAGTGATCAAAATGGGCGTTTTTGAGAGAGGAGGAGATCAAAATGGGGGGTGGCGCAGTGGCAGGTCGCGGGCGGCAGGGAGGCACTGGAACAATCGTGTGGGGAAATGGCAAGGCCGATACGCGCGGTCCTTATTTAGGCCCGATATCGCATATTCAATATGTGTTATCTACATTGCATATTAAAGAGGCGATATATATGTAGTTCCTGGGTAAAAAAATAACACTCTGTAGTTTTTGAGTAAAAAAAAATATTCCGTAGAACCTGGGTATTTAAGTAAATCCCAGGTACTACTTAGGAATTTGACTCCAGACATTGAGGCATTCCCCAAAGAAGCCCAAAAACCATCTGTCCCAGAGCCCTAGAGTGGAAGCAAGTGGAAAAAAATTGACCTATATCCTCCAAGATAGCCGAACTCCTAGGACACTTGATCATTTCCGTGCAGATTCCTAGAAAGGTGTGTATTCATCATCAAATGTCATCTTCGCAGCCGCCATAGAAAAATCTTCACTTGCATCAGCACCTTATAATCTCAAATTATCTTGCAATCAGGATTCAAACCGTTGAGATTGTAAACCCTAGGAATAGAAAAGGCCTCATATGCCTTCTTCATCAAGAAATGATGAAATAAATGAGGGGAAGCAAAATTGATAATCCGAAAAGGAACATAAAAATTATAAAACATGAAACACTCAGATTTTTTACGTGGAACCCAACTCTGTGAGGGAGCGAGATAAAACCATGGGAAAATGCCTTAAAAGGACAAATTTTCTATTAGAATCTCCCAATGAGTACAGGGGGTGTGGGGCTCCTTATGTAGCTCCAGAGACAGACCGAGTCCCTCAAATGGTAATGTGGGACTAAACATGAGTGGAGATAATTGAATCTTTAAGTGATCCAATTATCCAACTATTACATACTCCAACACTTCCCCTCAAGCTGGAGCTGACAAATATGCAGCTGGCAACAAAAGAAATATACAATACATCCTCACACAATACATCTGAAAGATACGGTGATAGACACTCACTCAAAGCAGTCGATGTCGATAGAAGACCTCGCGCAGGATGGGTCTACAGTGATCAGGTTGTGTCTATAGAAGAGTTGTTGCGACAACCAAGTCGTACTTGGAGTAGAGTCATTTAGAAGAAGTCTAACGCAGAGTCAAGGTTGCAGAAAGCGATAATCGGTACTCGATCGGCGGGGTCGTTGACTAAGTATTAATCGGCAGTCGGGTGACTAATCGGACTTAGTCGACCATTAGTCGATTTTGAATTTTTAAAATTATTTTAAATATATAAATCATTTTTATGCATATATTCTTTATATGTTAACATAGATTTGTACATTTTCTATACTATCATAGTGAAACAAAAGCAATAATTGACTTTAAATATAATATTAAGCATATAAGTATAAGTTTGCTTATAGAAAACAAAAAAACTGAAAAAAAATAATAAATAAACTTGTTGTAAAATTCGATTGACTAAGCCGAGTAGTCGACCCCATTAGTCGGGTCGACCGACTAATGGTCGACTAGGCCTAGTCGAGTCAGCTACCCCCACCCCCCCGAGTAGTCGGCCAAATTTTATAAGCTTGAGCGGAGTAGAAATTCAGGAAAAACATCTGACGGGGTAGCCGATACTCGGTGAAGATGACTGATAGCACTAGTAGTATGGAGTGTCGGCCTATCAATCGCTGATGAGCAGTAGAAGTCTGAAACGATCTCAGGTAGAGAAGTCCATCTGACTGATGTCAAAGTCGAACATCATAAGTAGACATTGCTTTTGTTGGGAATGCATCAGAAAATAGAGCGATCATCCCATATGCATACCTCGAGAGAAGAGATTGCTTTTATTGAGGAGCCACGAGAAAAAGATGGTGGATGAAATAGAAATCATGTAGAAAAATCAATAGAAGAAAAATATGCTATGATCTCACTCCACTTTCTCATATGCTTGACAGAATAAGGAATATATATCTCAAGTTGGGAGAACTAAAATGAAACATGTATTTTTTAATTTTTGCAGAAATCATCTTTTCTTTCCCTATTTTGTAATTGTTTCCTTTTTTGGCTATTCTCCTTTTTCGTAAAGTTTTTTTGTATGGTAGTCTTTTTTCAAAAAAAGTGAATCCAAAATTAGCTCGAAGAACACATTTTTTTAAAATGTGGACTCCTCTTTCTTTTTTTAAGAGCCACGACCAATTGGGCCCTGAAAATGCAGCAGTATCGGACCCCTTTCTCCTTTTTCTTTCTCTTTTTTTGTGTAATACAGGCACATTGGACCTAAATCAAACGTTCCTCTTTTTCCTTTTTCTTTTTTTGAATAAAGCGGACCACCCTATCTGAAACTCACTCGAATAGGGTTCCTATCCAGGGAACCCATCTTCTTGTGGGTGTATCGTTGCCGGTCTAACCTGGGGAAAAAGGAGTCATTGAAGCTATCGATGTCCCCTTGGTTTGAAAAAACATGCCTCGAGGAGCAAAGGCTCTTGACGCGAAACGGGGGGTGAGAAAAAGCCTTGAGGTGACCGTCTCGGACCCCTGGTTGTGGTGTGCGCCTCGGATGCTTGAGGCAGTTAAGGCGAGGCGAGGCGGTGAGGCAGGGCGAGGTGCTATGTGAGGTGTTAAGGATTTTTTTCAAGTATTTTTTAAAGAAAATAATTAGTCGTATTCGTATTTTCATATGTTTATAAAGGCATACTTCTTGAGTATATATTTATCATTGTTCATGAAATCGGTCGTATGGGTCGCATATGCGGCCGCATATGCCCGTGCAACATGCAGACTGCACCTATTTCATAAATCAGTGCATTATGTGCCATCCCTGCATATGTTGCCCGCATATACCCTGCATATCCTGCATATGGCCCGCATACTGCTCCTACAACTCCAACTTTTCATTCTTCTCATTCAGGTCCTTAATTCCGTAGCTCTCTCTCTTCCTTCATTCAATTATAAGAATATGGCATGTGTTGACGCAGATTGAATAACTGTATCTCTTTGTTATTTTATTTTCTTGTTATTCTCTTTATGTAATTTACCTATAGGCTACTCTCCTATATAAGAGAGCCTAGGGCTATGGAATAGATCATCTCATTCACGTTTCCCAACATGGTATCAAAGCGACGGTCCTAGACCGGAGTTCTCGAAACCCTAACCCTAACCCACCCCACCCGCCGGCCTCTCTTCTCCCTCTCTCTAATCGGCGCCGCCCACCTCAGCCGATCGGTGGTCTTCTCCGATCTCCGCGTCGGCGCATCGCCTCGCGCATCTCGCGCGCCTCGCGCCTGCGGTGCCCCTGCATCGCGCGTCGCCTTGCGCATCGCCTAGCCCATCTTGCGCATTGCGCATCGCGATCTCGAGGCCTCGCGCGCTTTGCTCCTCTGTGCGACTGTGCGCACTTCCACGCGCACTGTTGCACACCTCAGCGTGCGCCACTGCACGCAATAGCGCACAGTTGCGTGCGCCAGTGCGCGCGTGATCCTCCAGTTGCGTGCGCGCGTGCTCCCTGCACGTGCCCACGTGCCCTAAGCCCCAAAACCCTAGGGCACACAGCTTGATTTACATGGGGTTAGTTGCTTGACGTCTACACACGCAACTAATCCCGTCTATGTCATTGTAGACAAAGATTATCTTCTCTCAGTCACTCCAGTCTTCCGTCTCCAGTATGTTAGACAGCAAGGCAGATATCCCGTCTATGGGCGCATTTCGTGGTCCAGCGCCCATTGTCAAGATGGATGGTACGAACTATGAACTGTGGGCAATGCAGTTCATGAGTATGATGAAGTCTACAGGTAAGAAGCACATTCTTACCGAGCCCGAGCCTGCAGAGAAGACTGGAGTCCATGCCTCATGGGAGGCTGATGATGCATATGCCAAGGTGTGGCTATCCGGCATATTGGCTATTGAAATCGCCAATGACATTCTACATCAACCCACAGCGAAAGACATGTGGGATATCCTGGCAGCGACATATTCTCAGGCGAAGAACGAGACGAAGATCCTGCAACTACAACATGATATATTTACAATAAAGCAGAACGGCCGTCCTTTACATTCTCTTTATACATCATTGAGAGGGATGTTTGAGAAGCTCTATAGCTTCACGCCTCTTACCGCCACGCCAGAACAGCAGAAGACATACAGGAATGCGACGATGGTGGGTGTGTTTCTCGCTGCACTTGATCCGGAGTATGAGGCAGCACGTTCACAGATCCTGGCGGACTCGACTATTCCTCCCATGGAGGAAGCTTTTCACAGATTGAGTAGGATCACAGTGCCTTCAGCAGCTGCAAGTCAGAATCCCTCAGCCATGGCGGCCAACAGAGGCCGCGGTTTTCATCACCAGGGCCGTGGACGTACTCCTCGTGGAAGGGGTGGCCGCACTAGGCCAACATGCTCATATTGTCACCGAGTAGGACATACTGAAGACACATGCTACTCAAAGCATGGATTTCCTGCATCTGCACGAGTCGCTGAGCAGATAGAGCCCCCGTCTGCTGCTACATTGGATCAACGATTTGATGATCTAGTTGCCCGCCTCAGGGGCATTATCCCACCATCTGGTCCAGCACCGTCCACAGAGAATCATACTGATGCTGTTGCCTCTGCTTCTGCCTCTACTAGTACTTCAGGTAGTACACTTGCACTCCACAGTAGTAGATCTGATACTTTACCGTGGATCATGGACTCGGGCGCTACACATCATCTATGTGGCGACCAGAGTCTACTTACAGGATACACTCAGATTCCTCCAGGACGGACAGTAGTGATTGCCAATGGCACTCACTCCCCTATCACGGGTCAGGGGGAGATTAGATTGACATCTTCTATGCAGCTCAAGAATGTTCTACATGCACCGCATTTTTCTATGAAGCTGTTGTCAATTAGTCAGATTACGAAGGATCTCCATTGTCGAGCTATTTTTTATCCATCTTCTTTGGTTTTTCAGGGCATCCGTACAGGCAACGTGATTGGTCATGGCTATGAGCAAGGAGGCCTTTATCGACTGAACCAGACCCCATTTGCTGGAACCACATCTTCTCCTGCTGGACAAGTATCTCCTCTCCTGTGGCATATGCGCTTTGGTCATTTACCGCTTCAGAAGTTGCGTCTAGTTCTACCCTATGGTCTCTCTCACACACCTATCCAGTGTGAGGCATGTCAGTTGGGAAAGCATCACAGGTCATCTTTTCCCAGTAGTCAAGGTCGGAGTAGTAACTCCAAGTTTGAGTTGTTTCATATTGATGTCTGGGGTCCGAGTCGTGTTCCCGATCATCAGGGACACAGGTTCTATATTGTATTTGTGGATGATTTCTCTAGAGCGTCATGGGTCTTTCTAATGAAAAATAAATCTGAAGCAGGAAACATTATTATCCACTTTCTTAATGAAATTCAAAATGTTTTTTCCACTTCTGTCAAGATTGTGAGAAGTGATAATGCCTTAGAGTTGTGCACCAACATTCTAGCCAATTACTACTCCTCAAAAGGGATTATTCACCAAACATCTTGTGCTCATACATCTCAACAGAATGGGGTTGCTGAAAGAAAACACCGTCACCTTCTTGATGTCACAAGGTCACTTCTTATTCAGAGTCATGTTCCGTACTCCTACTGGGGTGATGCAGTCCTTACTGCATGTTACCTTATCAACCATATGCCTTCGTCTGTCTTGGATGAACAGATTCCTTTTTCACTCATTTACCGTGACAAGGATATGTTCATTCTTACCCCTCGTGTGTTTGGGTCAGTCGCATTTGTCCATCAGTTGTCGCCTGGTACTGACAAGCTCTCTCCTAGGGCTGTCAAGTGTGTCTTTGGGGGGTACTCCAGAACTCAAAAGGGGTACAAGTGTTTTGATCCTGTGCGTCGGCGGTATATGATCAGTGCAGATGTTACATTTTTTGAAACTATTATGTATTTTTCAGAATCCGGAAACATGCAGCCAACACCTATATCTCCTGATACCGTATTCATGGCACCACCATCACCATTGCCACAAACAACACCACCGTCACCACCACCACCACCGCCGCCGCCACCACCACCACCGCCACTAGTATCCCCGCTACCATTCCATTACACACGCAGGCCTCCTCCAGCTCATGGTCCTGACCCGTCACCTAGCTCGCCTATGGTATGTAATAAAAATATTAATGTTGATGGATCTGACGACATTTCTCAGCAGGATGCATTACAGGAGCATGGTGGTAACACAGAGGATCTGGATGTTCCAATCGCTCTACGCAAGCCGAAGAGAAGTTGTGCCAAATATCCATTATCAGCAGCTGTGTCTTTTGAGAGGCTTTCTGGAGACTTCAGGACGTTTGCATTGGCCCTTTCAGCTAAAGACATTCCACGGAACCACCATGATGCTTTGCAAGATGCTAGATGGCGGTTAGCAATGGAAGAAGAGATGGCGGCACTTCAGTCTAGAGGAACCTGGAGTTTGGTTCCTATACCTCCAGATGTCAGCCCGATGAGTTGCAAATGGGTGTTTACAGTTAAGCACAATGCGGATGGCTCCAGGTACATGGCACGCCTAGTTGCACGGGGATTCACACAGACATATGGGGTAGATTACCTTGACACGTTCTCCCCTGTGGCGCGTCATTCCACTCTACGGATCCTGTTATCAGTTGCAGTTGCTAGAGACTGGCCACTCTATCAACTGGACGTGAAGAATGCATTTCTGTATGGAGACTTGCAGGAGGAAGTCTATATGCAACAGCCACCAGGTTTTGCTGTTGAGGGGGAGTGTTCCAAGGTTTGCAGATTACATAAGGCCATCTATGGCCTTAAGCAGAGCCCCAGAGCATGGTTCCAGAAGCTGTCAGACCTCTTTGAGAAACAAGGATATAAACGCTCCAATGCTGATCATTCCTTGTTTGTACAGAAGACGGTGAGAAGTATCGTTGTAATCATGGTTTATGTTGATGATATCTTGATTACAGGTGATGATGACCAGGGCATTAAGCAGGCAAAGGAAAGGCTGGGGACCGAGTTTGTCACCAAGGACCTGGGAGTCCTTAGGTATTTTCTGGGGCTGGAGTTTGCCAGAAATCCATATGGATTAGTCATGTCACAGAGGAAGTATGTTACTGATCTACTGAGTGAGACAGGTATGCTAGGGTGTCGACCTGCTACGACACCAATGGATCCTAGCATGAAGCTGCATGATGATGACACAGAGGAGGCGGACAGGAGAAGATATAGAGAACTGGTAGGCAAACTGTTATATGTCACGATCACTAGGCCAGAGATATTGTTTGCAGTGAGCCGTGTGAGCCAGTTCATGGAGCAACCACGCCAGGTGCATATGGATGCAATACATATGATACTTAGATATCTCAAATCTTCTCCAGGTGCAGGTCTGCTATTCAAGAAAGGAAAGGGGATTTCTATCTCAGCATGCGCAGATGCAGACTATGCAGGATGTCCCAAGGATAGGAAGTCCACCTCAGGGTATGCTGTCTATGTTGGAGATGCCCTAGTCTCATGGAGGAGTAAGAAACAAACTGTGGTAGCTAGATCTAGTGCTGAATCCGAATATAGGGCTATGGCCCAGGCTACTACAGAGATGATGTGGCTGAAAGCGGTGCTGACAGATTTATACCTAGATGTACCACTTCCTATGAACTTGGAATGTGATAATCAGGCTGCTCTGTTTATTGCAAACAATCCTGCATTTCATGAGCGGACCAAGCATATTGAGGTGGATTGTCACTTCATACGTGATATGATTCAGAAAGGATTCATTGCCACATCTCATGTTACTTCAGAGAACCAGACTGCAGACATATTCACCAAGGCATTGTTACGAGGTCCATTTCAGAAGTGTGCTTCCAAGCTGAGCATGATTGAGATCTATGCTCCATCTTGAGGGGGAGTGTTGACGCATATTGAATAACTGTATCTCTTTGTTATTTTATTTTCTTGTTATTCTCTTTATGTAATTTATCCATAGGCTACTCTCCTATATAAGAGAGCCTAGGGCTATGGAATAGATCATTTCATTCACGTTTCCCAACAGCATGCATTTATAAACAATTGCAATGCATTATACCATTATGTATATGTAATGTTTTATGTTTTTCTCATGTATTGTTTTCACGAGTATATGCAATGTATTGCCGAATATTTTTATATATGCTGATTAAGGTTTTGCTCATGTAGTGTATGTACGTGTATTGAAGTTTTGTTATTATGAATCATCTAATATGTGAAGTTTTTATGGTAAATATTTTTTTGTGATTAAGTACAAGGCAATTAAAAGCATACACCCATCTAACATGAACCATTTTTCTTAAATGTTCTTTAACTCCACTTAGATACATAAATTCAGTAGTAATGTTATTCATATATATTTATTTATTTTTAAATTAAAAATTAGAAAACTGCATAGAACCGCATATTGCATATACCCCTGCATATCGCTTATTCAGTATTCGGTGACCTGTCCGAACGCATACGCATACCGCTTTCCTGAACCTTGATATTTATGGAAGAAGATTGCTTAAATTTAACCTCTTTCATATTCATATTTACCATTAACATGTCCAATTATTTCAGTGAACTCTTGCTATTACACCCTTAAGCATGCGAATTCGAATACCCAAATAAGAAAAAATTTTGAGACGAGGGTGTTAGACCGTTCTGGTAGGGTATAGTGGCACAGGGAAACATTAGATCGTTCTTCATCTAAGTTCACCCTCTTCAGACATTACACCCCATACTGGTAGGGTATGGGGGCACGGAGGGACATTAGACCGTTCTTCATCTGGGTTTAGCATGACATACGGTTAGAATTCAAATCGTATGATTCATATCAACTTGGATATCTTTACTGACAACTATAGCTAATCATTGTAAATAACATACGGTCAGGATACTAATATGTTCGTGCTGAGTTTTAATATATGGATGTTAATATATGTTATAACGCGTCCGGGAACTCCATAATATTGCACCTTTCTTGGAGATATCTTAAAATCAAGCATATTCTTTTTCCTCTATTTTTTTGAAGAATCGTCACCCATGAACTGCTCAATTTAAGAGTTCTTAGTCCAAATGAGTTATTACATCTTCCAATGGTATTGTACTCAAAATCACGGACTGGTTGTCCTCAATTAATCTCATTAATTTGGAGCCAGGTTCCAGAGGGAGCTACAACGTCACTTTTTAAGTTGATGCATTAGGATCACTCCATACTTGTCCACGACTGAATGGACCATTGCAGGTGATTATCATCAAGTCAATTCGCATGAGTTTCAGGGCAGGACAGTTCAAATTATTTTTGAGCATGGACCAAATGAAAAATATGTTTAAGCATTAACCAACTTAGAAACTTAATTGCGACATTAGAAGCAAATGGTGGCAACAACCTGTACATTAGTATTTGTCGAGAATTTTATTCAAAGAATTAAAGCAATATAACCAAGTGATCAGTTCAACGATGAACCTTGATCGAGAGGAAATATAACATATTCTCCAAATAATACCTTGCTCCGTTGAAGAATTTTAGTTTTCTTCTTCCTTCTCCTTTTCTTTCCAACTCCATCACCTCCCTTCCCCTCTGCTCTCTCCCAAACCTTTCACTCTTCGCAACCCCTTGCAAGTTGTGTGCGGTGATTTGAGCTCTGATGCAGCACAAAATTAACATATAGGGCTTGATATTTTTATCTGTTAATTTTATTTACGTTTATTCAAGTTGTCACAATGTTTATTTAAATAAAGAGATCGTGTGTGATCTCGAAATTAATTAGTCAGTTTTAAATTTAATTTTCGAATTTTGAATTAGAGTCAAATTAGGATACTGTAGATTTGAATCTCGATTCAAATCAATTAAGATCGACTCAGATTTTATTTTTGATTTACTTTCTATTTTTCTAATTCCACCTCTACTATATAAAGAGGTTGTTAGTCTATTGTAAAAGAAAAGTTCAGTTGATATTGAAAATTGAGATTCATCTCATTATCTCTCTCTCTCTCTCTCACTTGTCTCTCTCCTTCCCCACGCGATCTACGCGCTTCTTCTTCCTCGAATCTCGTGCAACCGGTGCGCTTTCTCTTCTCAATCCCTCCAATTTCTTCTCCACCGAAATTCCACCGTTAAAAATTTATTTTAATCATTGTGCAAATTCAATTTTGTGTCAATTGGTATCAGAGCATGGCAACCGAATCGTTCCTACGATTCGACGACCCGATCACACATTGGAAGATGCAATACGATTTAAGTCGTCTCTCCCATGGACCGCAATCACGCTCGCGTTTGAGGAAGTTCAAAAAGCATCTTTTATCAAGCATTAAAGCCCAAGAATGGATGGATGCGACATTCAATGAAGATACACTCGACAACGACAAAATTCAGATCGTCGCAGCTGCTGTGCAACCCGATTTTTAGCAAAAAAGCGAAGGTACTTTCATGCAAGATGAAGATTTTATTGATACAAGTTCAATACAACACGAAATCGAAGACTTGGGCCCCATATTTGATGAAGACCCTACAGAAGAAGCATGGGAAATCGTCGATCTGCTTGCTGTCCAGGAATATTCAGACCTACAATCGCTGGAAGAACCGATTCCAGTGCCACCCACGACTCCCTCCTGGGTCCCTGCTGCAGCCCCCGCACCTCCGGCACCCCCAATCTCCCAGTTGTTGCCCCCTGTCGTCCTCTAAACTACCATACTGCCTCTCCTGCAACCCATCTCCGTCACCCCGGCAACCCTCCCAGCCCCAACGCCCCCTCGGGCAGTCCTCGCGGCCCCAGCTACAGCAGAAGATATAGAAACGCCCCCTCGGGCAGCCCCATCACCGCACGTACACCATCTTCACCGACTACAGTGCCACCGCCGCCAAATCTCGAGCTACAGCAGCCACTGCGCACGTGTCAGGCGCAGTCATCATCACGCATGCAAACGGGGGTCGTCACACCTCATTCCTCGGTGCCGCCTGAGGTTCCCCTTTCCAGCCCGCCGCCTCAGCTAGAGACCTTGCTATCGCCACGCACGATTCTGGCATGGCCGCCGCTTGTACTTCCAGTCTCGCCGCCGACAAGCCCCTCATCATCACCACGGATACCGCCATCACTCGAGTTTCCACCACAACTGCGCACGCTTTAGGCGCAGTCGACACCATCGCCACCTTTCCCGGCGCCATCGCCTTCCTCGCGCACGAGAGTGCAGCGCCAACGGAGGCCCCCGCCGCCGCTTTTTGAGAGGGATCGAAACCCTCGTTGGGGATTTCTTTCCAAAGGGTTTCGAATCCCTTAAACGAAGGGATTGGAAATTTATCGGGGGTAATTTCCATAAAACCCCTCCTACAGGAAAATTCTATTCAAATATTAAAAGTGGGAGGGAGTGGAGATGCATTGTTTTAATTGAATGGGTAAAAAAAATTGCATTATAACCCCTTGGAGTGAGAAAACTTAAAAAAAGGTGCTAAAAAAAGGAGTTTGGGGCTGTTACCTTCTCCAAATAGGAATAGGAGTGTGGGATTCATCTATATAAGGATCCTATGGATTAGTTCATTGCCCACATCTCCTCTCATCCTAGGTTTGTGCCACACAATTGTTATGGGTTCTCCGAAGGCTATGTTGTTCATGCCTCATCAGTTTTTCGATCACCACAATAAGGAGACAAAGTTCGTGGAGATGCCGCCTTTTGCGCCACATATGTTCTTCTGGCATGGGGTTGATGACTCCAAATATCTCACCAAAGAAATATGGGATCCGCCGTTTGCTTCACAACTATTCTTCCAAGAGGCGAACGAGAACGTTGAAATCAAATCATCAAGCTTCGAAGATCAAGCAATTCGTCAGGAGACAAATTTTTCAAGCGGAGGAGAATTGATGCAGCACAAAATTAACATATAGGGCTTGATCTTTTTATCCGTTAATTTTATTTACGTTTATTCAAGTCGTTGCAATGTTTATTTAAATAAAGAGATTGGGTGTGATCTCGAAATTAATTAGTCAGTTTTAAATTTGATTTTCGAATTTTGAATTAGAGTCAAATTAGGATAATGTAGATTTGAATCTCGATTCAAATCAATTAAGATCGAGTTAGATTTTATTTTCGATTCACTTTCTATTTTTATAATTCCACCTCTACTATATAAAGAGGTTGTTAGTCTATTGTAAAAGAAAAGTTCAGTTGATATTGAAAATTGAGATTCATCTCATTATCTCTCTCTCACTTGTCTCTCTCCTTCCCCACGCGATCTACGCGCTTCTTCTTCCTCGAATATCGAGCAACCGGTGCACTTTCTCTTCTCAATCCCTCCAATTTCTTCTCCATCGAAATTCCACCGTTCAAAATTTATTTTCATCATTGTGCAAATTCAATTTTCCATCAAGCTCAGGCCCTACAACGCTCAACATATGATCCATGGCTAAGCCTCATAAGCCCTCTTATCCCAACTCCTCAATCCGCCGACACAGCAAAAACCCATGAACTCAAACACATCCCACCCCAGTTTCTAATGTCAAACCTTGGAGGAGAAGGGAGAGCATACAAGCGAAGAAGAAGGGAGGATATGCAGAAATATGAGCTCATCTTGGGGTGCAGAGACCAAGGGCCTCATGTCATGTATCATATTATATCCCTTTCCCAAGAATTGTACTTTGAGAGTTAGGAGCCAAAAGAAGAAAGATATGTTAAAAATGCGAGGGGAGGGTCGGTAAATATGCATGAAAGAGAAGGAAGAAGGTAAAGAAAACAAACGGAAAAGAACATGAATATTAGGGTGAGGACAAAATGATGCATTTTTAATTAATTCTATTTAAAAATAATATTATTATATATCACAATTGATGGAGGTGCGTAAAATAACAGTTTGACAAGGATATGGGAGCGAAGGGGTAGGTATGTGAGTGGATGGTTCAATAAGGGATCATGGGATCAAATCCCCATCACTAGTTTCAGTGTCAGCGAAAAATGCTTAGATAACTGATAAGGAAAAACAATAAAAAGGGACCAAAAGCATAAGCATTTATATTTCGTTAGATTCTAGTGGTTTAATTGCGAGATACCCACAATGTTTGACACCCAACCTAGGCTTCGTAAGTGTTCGTAAAATTGTCCCGTGCTTGCTTTTTCATATAGTTAAATTGCAATCACGCTTGGTTTTACTTATTTGGCGAATCAATCACCACCCTTCATGTTTACAGTCAATGAGCACTTTCTATATGCCTCGAATCCTAGCCTATCCTATTTGTATCGGGATTTTAATTTTTTTTGCACTGGTATACAGATCCTATTTATATCGGAAACTGGACTCTATTTGTAAATGAAATAGAAGGATCCATATATGGGCATTTACCTATATAAGTCCTTTTTTCTATGAAAGAAGGGGGAACACGCAAAGACAACTACCCCAAGTAGATTGATTAAGAGAGGATAAAAAGCTCTACATGAGCCTGGACTCAAGCAAAGTCTTAGCAGAATGAACGAAATTTTCTACATAAAGGCTCTCCACTCGAAAAATAACTCCATTGTGTGCAAGCCAGAGTGCCCACATTACTACAACTAATAGTAGCATCTCCTTGTTTGGAGGACGCGAGAGTTGGAAATTAATTCCCAAGAACCGATGAGATTACTAGATTACATCCACCCATTGCGCAGTACCATCCATGTATCATTTGCCTTCTCTCGTGCAAGAAGCAATGGTCAATCATCTCCACCTCACCCTCGCATAAAGAACAAATGTTGTTATCGCCCGAGAATGTCTTAGCCCATCTGTCCTTGATCAGGATTCTTCTACGTTGTAGCAGCCATATGAGTACTTTGCCACGTGTTGGGACTTCCATGTCCCAAACGAGGTAGGTAATATCGGTTTCGGTATCGGCTACTTTTCAATCGATATATCGATGCCATATTGCCCAAATCAACCTGATTTTGTGAAGGAAATAGCCTTGGAAGGGCAAATATCAGTCATATCGGCGATATATCGGTCACTTGTCGATACTGATATATCGCGACATGGCTTACATTGGTCCCAAATAAATCTGATATCACGAATCAAATCATCAAGCAGTTGGCTCGGATGTCTATCCATAGCTTTGTATGCTCGTTGCACCATGAAATTACCATCTCTCTACGCCTAATGATCTTGGCCTTCTGCAAGACCTACCAACGAAACGATGGCTTCCATATGTTCAATAAAATCCTGGTAGCATTGTTTTGAGAAGTTTGAATATAAGACAGGCAGTTGTGTACCATTCATCCAAGATTCTGAGACCAACGCATCTCGATATGTCGCTAATAGAAACAAATGTGGGAAGCGAGTCACTAAAACCCCTCCTGCGGTCCAATCATTCGTCTAAAAGGCAAACAAGCAGCCAACTCCAAGTACCGCGAGGAAGAGCAATGGATGATGGGGTATGGAGCAAATTCCTTTATAAAATGCAAATTTACAAAATTGTTGACAAAGAACTATGGACCGTTGGGTGTGGATGCCATAAAATTTATGGATTAGTCTGCAGCATAAGTCCTCCCTACCTTCCCAGATCCCTGCAACCCATTTCAGCAGCAAGGCCTTAAATGTCGGACTTTGAATTCGTTTTGGCAAGCCTACAAAGAGAAATTCGGTGGAATTTCGATGAAATGGTCAAAAATTGGGGAAATTACTTGAAATCTCATTGTCTTCTAAAGTTAAGATTCGAAATATTTTTTACTCGATAAATGAGATTGAAATACATAATTTTTTTGCTAATTGTTAAACATTAAAATGATACGTTACATTAAATTTATGTTCAATCGCTTCAACAGTAAAAAAAAAGTAGTATAATACTCAGAAGCAGTACTAGATTTGGAACTGAAATTAGAAGCCATTAGTTTCATCTCTTGAATCCGAAGAAAATAGTAACATGCAATAATAAAAATGGTGAAACCCTCTCTCACTAGAAGTAGGGTCAGTTACATGGATTCTTGCTCAAATCCATGTTAAAAGATTCGACTATTTTATACGTTAGTTGTCGACTACCTAACGCAACCCCCACAAGGAGGGATTTGAACCCTGTTCTTTTGGGTAGTAGGCACACTGCATTACCACCATACCCAGTGTTGTAAAAGTTCGTCGACTGGCCCAACTAGCAGGTCTGACTAGTCTAGTAGGTGGGGTGGCCGACCAAGTATTAACTATTTTTGACTAGGCCGACTAGGAGAATGATTTTTGCTTGAAGATACTACATTTTTTATTTTTTTAACGCAAACTTATTCTTATATGCTTAGTGTTTTATTTAAATTCAATTACTTTGTCTCTTTCGTTATGATGGTATAAAAATGTACAAATCTATGTAAATATATAAGAATATATGTATAAAATATTTTATATATTTAAAATAATTAAAAAACCAAAGCCAATTAAAATCTGACTAAATCCGATTAGTCGCTCAACTGTCGATTAATCCTTAGTCAGTGACCCAGCCGACCGAGTACCAACTACCGATTTTAGCAACCATGACCATGCCATTTAAGTAGGTATAAAGATATGCAATATAATAACAGAGAAAAATATAGGATCCATTTGGTTAAATAGATCTCTTCAGGATCCGTTTATCACATCCACACATCTATCAATGGTGGGAACATGAAGAGTCTGTGGAGGCAATATAAGAAGCCTCATACCTCCTTTATCAGATGAGAAATTTAAATGAATAAATTAGTCCCTTGAGGCGTTCTCCCGTGTTTCATCCCACTCCTTAGGGAGTAGAGTTCCACGTAAAATCCTGGTATTCCTTATTGTTTTTATTCTTTATCACTGATTACGCTTCTGCATTCGTAGTTTCTAACATGTTATCAAAGCGGATTCGATTCTCGAGAATTTATTTTGTTTTCTTAGTTTGTTCGAGATTCGATTATCAGAGCAGAATCAATTTTAGTTGTTTGTTCTTTTTTGAAAATTTGATCATTGTTATGCTCAATGTTCGAGAAGAGTTTTAGGGTTTTCCGAAACCTTAAAATCTACAATGTGTCACAGTAATCAATAAGGAGTATTCTGAGATTCAACTATTTCGAGATCCTATAATCAGTTCTAGGGTTTTTCTTGTGAAACTCTAATTCAAGTTGAAGCAGCAAGTTCTCAAAATCCATCTATGTGTACACGAGACCAGAGCAACCACATAAGTTGATCACATATGTCGCTCTGAATCTGAACATCGAGTCTGAAACTGAATTGAAAACAAACAGCAAGTTCTCAAAATCCATCGTAAACTCTCAAAGGGGGAGTATTGTGTAGAGTTACAGATCGGATTCAGATTCTCCTGGTCAATCAGATTTCTGACTGTACAATTCAGTTTCAAACACGATGTTCAGATTCCAAGTCTTTAGTTTGATTCGCACAAGTATGCGATCAATATTTGTGTGATCCCCATCTTTGTTTTTGGCGTCACAGTTTTCATGTGATCCATAGGGAGTACATAGTAGAGATCCCATTCCCTAAGCCATGTGGGCTAGGGTATTCATGTGGTTTCATAGGTACTGCAGAGTAGAGATCCCATTTTGTAAGCCAGTATGGGAGAGACACAGTTCTTCAATTAGGAGACTTTTCAGACTCCATTCTCAACGAATGTGGACTCCGACGAGGATGTCTCCACAACTTTTTTCAGTTCAGCCCTTCAAAGATGGAGCAGTTGCCCACATGATTCAGTCTTCTATATGTGGCGGGCCAGAGTACTCCGACGAAAAGACTCATTTCAATTTTAGTTGCTCTGACAGGTGCAGCACAAAGCACACCCAGTTCGACTCACACTCTAGCTTGTTTGTTCCTCTTCACCTGCATGGCATGAGAAGCAACATTCTCAACAACAGCCAAAAGTTGTGTTTGTGTTCAGTTGATATTGTATATAGTGTCTTGTATTGTGAGTTTGAGAATTCTTTTTATTTGTCCAAGATGAGTATTCCATGCTCCAGCTTGAGAAAGAGTGTTGGAGTATATGCGTTATTCTTGTATAGATGGTTGTATCCGATGTTTAGTCCCACATCTACCACTGGTGGGACTTGGAGGGTCTATGGAGGTTATATAAGAAGCCCCAGAACTCCTATATCAAATGAGAAAGTTTAATGAACAAATCAGCACTTTGAGGCGTTCTCCCGTGGTTTCATCCCGCTCTTTAAGTAGGGTTCCACGTAAAATCCCAGTGCTCCTTATTGTTTCTATTCTTTATCTCTGATTACGCTTCCGCATTTGTAGTTTCTAACAATATCCTATGTAAAAAAATGAAGATTGAAATGATAGCTTCGAACTTGTATCTAACCAAAATACTTTCAACTTAGAAAAATATTTAACAAATACAAATCTTTCTAACATATATGTCTAATAGATGCATTGTATAGTTTGTAATAAAAAAAATATATGCAATACAAGATACAAACAAATCAACTAACACTAAGAAGTTGTGTAGTATTCACAAGCACAATTTATATCTAACCTGATAGTAGGCAAATATTTACAATCACAAGATTTGGAAGGTTGCTAAAAACATAGCACTCTTACAGCCATACGTACATCTTGTGGTAAAGAGAAGCTGCGCGAAATTAAAGCATTAAATTTTGGATTTTGAATTCGTTTTACCAAGTCCGGAAAGAGAAATTTGAGAGAATTTAGTGAAAGCGTCGAAATACTTGGAAGAAATTACTTAAAAATATACTTTTTTTCCAAAAAAAGGTATTTAGTGTACCTAAGTCAACAAATAAAATAGAAATGCACACCTATTTGTAAAATGAATTGTAAATATAAGCTTTGAAGCAATATTATCGTCATAATCATCTCACATGTTGATATGTAGAACGACGTGTTGCTTAGAACCAGGATTGTATGTAAACTAGAAGCAAAAGCCATGATAATCACATGTCAATAAGAATGAGGAGACACATGTAATAACTATTAACCAAAATATACATATCAAAATAAAGAAAGAACAAAAAAATAAAGCTCTTCAGTTAAAACTTGAATTTAACTCTAAAATCTTCCGTCTAATTGATTTGGATTTAGATCTAAAATTAGAAATTAACTAAAGAAACTTCTTCAAATAATGTAAAGCACTCAAACAACTAAACACATCAACGAATATATAAGTGAAAACACATTAATATATGCAAATTTTGACGTAAGTGAAGGGTAGATTTCCTTATTTTTGTTGTTTCATCGAAACAATGTGCAATTTTGATGAAATTCCATTGACATTTTGGAGATATTTCGTTGAAATCCTGTAAAAATAAATAAGGTGGCATTTCGATTTCGGTGACACCTAGAGAAATGGAAATTTTAGAGAAATTCGGTGGAAATTCATTGAAACTTGAGGCCATGCCAGTAATGCTATGATCATACCTCTAAGCATGGAACTCCAAGTGATCCCTCCTCTTTAGGGAGCTTAACAATATCCCAATAAACCAACTATATACCCGATAAATTCTGGATGAACGTACCCCATAAGAATCTCCGCATAATCATTTTGAGGAGATAATGCACCCATACGGCATCAATCTCTTCAAAATGAAGACAACTGAGATAGCCGTGAGAATGGCCTTCACTAAGACTAGTCCTCCTCGAGACATAACGGATGCCTTCCACTTGGCAAGTTTATACTCCATCTTCTCTACAACTGATAACCAAATTGACAAATGGAGACGATCATTGTTTAAAGGCAAATACATCTAACAAATTGGTTGCAAGACACAAGCAATGCCTAGCTCCATTTGCATCTACTTCTAATAGATTTAAGGGAATTGCAGTCGACTTGTCCCTGTTGAGCGTCAAGCCAAAGAAATCACTAAAATGTCAAGCACTGTAGTCATTCCCTTCACTTCTTCCTTACCTCTGTCAATAAAGAATATAGTGTCATCCACGAACTATAAAATGGGGTGGAAATCTCTCCAATATTGTACCTCGTGAAGATGCCTTGGTGAACCACTTACTCCACCAGTAATGTAGGTACATCTACGACCATAAAAAAAGAACGATTGCCAGTGGGCATCCATGATGAACTCTTCACTAATTTTGGAATAAACCCCCTTCAAGTTGTTTGTCCACTAGTACAGAATAAGACAAGATAATAATGTACCTTTTCATCCATGAGATCTATACATCTAGAGAGACACATCTGCCAAGGCTATCTAGAGAACCGTCAGGTCACACTATCACATGCTTTGAAGAAATCTACTTTCTAAAGTGCATTATTTGTCCATTGCCTCTACTAAGATACAATTTATGTGGACATTGCCAAGGTGTCACAAGTCTATCTCCAACGGATGAATGCATACTACACTGGTGAAACAAGTTCATCCAAGTCATCCTCAAGCATGTTCGCTAAAATTTAGGATATTGCAAGAAAAATGGCATTCGAAAGTGCAATGGTGTGAAAATCCCCTACCCTTGTTGACAGCTCCATCTTTAGCAACAAGAACAAATGTGCTCGGTTAATCATGCCAAACTCATCGATTACTGCCATTACACCCTCCCCTGGCATGTTCCAGAATTTTTGGTAGAAAAAACTTGGGAAGTCATATGGCCCCAACGCTCCATCTGTATTTAACACCATCACCGTTGTATTCACCTCGTCCCGGTTAAAGGCCCTCATAAGGTCGGTACATCGAGAGCCACAAATAATGGGGGCGCTCGTACCTGCCCATCTCCAATATATGTCCACCTCTCTATCAATATGCTTAGATGTACTATAGAGAAAGATAAAGATAAACTCGTGTTCGCAAAAGACTTTCTTAAGTTTTTGAACTAAACTTTTGATAATAATCTCGACATTTCGTCCCTATGCCTGATGCTTGCTCACTAGAAGAGTCAAGCGAGAACAGCTAGTTTATAAGAGTACAAAAAAAAGGTCAGAAAGTCGAGCAAACGCAAGGTACATCATTAGAGGGGGCCGAAAGATAGAGGGGCAGCATGGAGAAGGTATTCTCATAAAAGAAATCAAGGATAAGGAGGTCAGAATGATATATGGGGATGCGAGCATTTCGAACAACATATTTCATACTATTTAACATCTTTATATAGAAATAAAATATACAGTTTCTTTATAAAATATATAGTTGAACTATAGATATATGTAGTGCAAACTTTCACACTAGCAAAGTGACGTAGGTGCACAAGAATATCGAGCGCAACCATCAAGTTGCTTCATCTGGGGGAAAGAATCATATACATGTAGGTAATTAGAAGGAAAAATAGCCGTAAAAATCTTTCTGGTGTATCATTTGTAGCAGAACTATGAACGAGAGCTAGCAATACATACTGAATTGAAAAAGTTCCTAAGAAACAGCATGGAAGAGTCACATTATTAAGGAGTGAGGTCCAAGAATGAAAAAGAGTAGAATTACAGTATGAATTGAGAGACTCTGCGGAAGTAATCTAACAATGCTCTTCCCATCTCCCGTTTTCCTTCCACGCGAGTATTGTTTACTACCACGACATGCACAAAGTTACGTTTTCTTTTGCTACTGGAAATTATATGGAAATGTTTCTTGTTGGTGTCCCCTTCTTTAATCCATTTATGCATGGATCTTTGCTTACATCTTTGATATGATTCCTGCACTCCTCCAAGATAACTCTTTGAAATTTTGACCTCAATTATAGTTCCTCTTAGGATAAATATATACCATCTTCTTTTTTGTCCAATCTCTAGATTTTGAATTATGTTTTAGTACAAGTACTCTTCCGTAGTTTTGTAACTCCTTATGGGTACAAAGTTTCCCATGCAGCATGACCCATTTTGGAATGATTGTTAAGCCCGTAGACTAAATTGTCTCCATTGCTCTGCCACTAGAGATCTTTGAAGCCATCCTCTGATAACCAAGATCTATCAAATCTAAAAATGAGTGAGGTATGATCTCGTTCCCGGAATCCCACATTAGTGGTGTGTAGTCATATATAAATCATAGACGAAAGAAGCAATTGCCAAAGGAAAAGCATCCAACAGCTCAACTGACACATGGGAAAAGTCCAACATAGATGGAGACCCAAGTGTCTCCATGTAAAACATATGCTGCATCAACTACCTCCAGCTGAAGATCTCCCACCAATTCCTCAAAATCATTAGACCATGGATCTTGACCCTCTTGAAGACGAGGTCGGTCGGAGGAGAGAAGAGTCACGTTGAAACTGGGAGCACTAGATGCAAAGCAATTTTGATAGGATTCAGTGATAACAGGGATTTTGTTAAAATCTATATGCATTAGGAGATTTAAGTGGTCACCTTACTTTTCAACAAATTTGAGAACTTCGCAAGTGCCCATTTGGGTTGGTTTGCCAAGTCTAAATGTGTATCTCCATAATCCTGGGGCAATTAAATCTATTGCGCATATTTGGGAGATACATCTGTGGACAAAGATGTGGTGGAATTCAATAGACCTAGCTATGTGAGGATTTTTGTGGAAGTTGACCTTACGCAGCCAAGGATTCCATATGTATTGATTAGAAACGGGAATCAGATTTCTAAACAAAAAATCATTTATGAAAAGATTCCAAAAAATTGTTAATGCTGTTGTATACTTGGGCATAATTCAGAAGATTGTAGAGTCAACGGAACACAAAAGAAGGTTGAGGAAGTAGATAGAAACAAGAAATTTTGGGTTCGTAAAGGAGTCTCAAATACACGGCTATAATTGTGGATATACCACAACAGCCACAACATAGGCTCCAAGCAGATGATGAATTGCAACTTAAACAACAAGGAGTCTTTCAAGGACTTGACAAGCCTGAGTACATCAGCTTTCTCTTGAGCAGCAACAGACACTTCCTTCCTCTCAGTCAAAAGTTGAGCATCAGCAACACCTAAACTTGAGGGATGAGGTGGAGCAGTTACCAGTCCCTATTGAGGTGAAAAGTCTTTTTCACTTGAAGAATTACGTTTTGAGCTTATTAATAAACTCAAAAAAAATCTATGCAAAAGAACAAGCCTTATATCGAGGGGCGTGTGGAGAACCAATGCTCAGGCGAGGAACAGCATATGATGGTTGAGCAGATAGAGCAGCCAAATTTGGAAAAAGCAATTAATTCTCTGATGGCTACAGCCACAACAGCAGTTACAGCCCCTTGTGACAGCACATTTACAGAGCAGAAGCAGCTTGGTGAATCCTTTTTTTCGTTTCCGCCCTTCAACAACAGCCTTTAGTGAACCAGCAGAATTCAAGGGCTACTTCTATACTGCAGCTGCATCAGGGGGATCATCTTCGCAACAGCAGTATGCCAGCAGCAAGACTTGGAAGTGAAGATGATGCAGAATCCACATGTCGCATATGTGGCTATTTCACATCAGCAACAGCAGCATTACGGTTTCTCACCTCAGCAGAAGAATCATTATTGTGATTTTACATACAGGTTTGGTTCCCAAAAATAAGGTCATTCGTCCTAGCTAGATAACCCAGAGAGCTACCAAAGCAAGAGAGACATCATCCGTGGAGTTGCTCCCCACCATCCGGATCGAGCTCCAAAACGTCGCTGCGTCGTCTATCTTGAGCCAAGGCAAGCCCAGCTCTCTCCAAACCCCGACCGAGAATCAAACTTAATTTTTAAAAGAAAGACCCATGAGAACCTTGAAAACTCATCAACACGAGATAAAATATGCGCCCTTGATAATCAGGGATACGACTGGGACCCCAAATATCGAAATGAATAAACTCAAACAGACTATGACCACTCCGACCCTGACGACACGGGAAAGTGGACTGATGATGCTTCCCAAGCTGGCAGGCCTCCCACTGAAAGGTAGAGGGAGGAGAAATCTGTGAAAGAACATGACACGGCTTTTGTAGAGGAAGATGACCAAAACGAAGATGCCACATATAAAGAGACGCAGATCCGATGCGAAGAGAAGAGGCACCAGCATAAGGAGACTGCACAAGTTTGCAGAGACCTCCTTACTTACGGCCAGAACCAATCACCATGCCCATTAAAATATCCTGAAATACAAAAGCAAATGGATCAAAAATGGCATTACAATGTAAATCCTTGGTGATTTGACTATTTTTTGAAGCCAAACAAAGGGGAAACACTCAAGGGTGCCCACCCCAGAATTTTATTAAGAACCAGGAAAAAAGTACATGTGAAAAAGTTACAAGAGCCAGGCCTCCAACAGCCCCTCCACCTCTTTCTCCTGAAGAGCCATAAGAAAAAACCAATCCTCTCTCGAAGGCCAAGCCTCCACAAGAAATGGCAATTCCTAACCAAGCCAGCCGATTGCGAGGGAGGCGATTTGCAGATCGTCGCATAGGCCTTTCTGACCGAGAAGGAACCCCCTCTCCATGCCCAGTGATGTCGCTCCTCAGACAGACCACCAATAGCCCTCAAGGAGTCTAGCAGGAGGAGAAATTCCCCTAAACGTTGGTCCGAAAAGCTCGCACGGAACAACGGCACCCAGTTCCTATCGCCCCAACAGAAGGCAACCCGCATGTTACGATCAGTAGTCAGAGCAAACAAGCGCGGAAAACATGTACAAAGCGCTCTCCCATCTGTCCAGTCATCCGTCTAAAAAGCAAAGGACTCTCCATTACCAAGAACTGACCAGAAAAGCCTATGAAAGCGAGGGAGGGTCGCAAGGATGCCCCTCCAAAAAGGGGAAGGCGTGAGGCTCCGGGAAGCCCTCTCCGATGAGGTACCATTCACCACATAAATACGACAGATAAGATCAGTGCAGAGGTCGTCATTGCTCCCCCAGATTCTGCTCACCCACTTCAGCAACAAGGCCACATTCATCGCATCAAGTCGTCTGACCTCCAGACCACCTTGATCCTTCGGAAGGGTGATAGTCTCCCAATTAACCATGTGTATGCCAGCAGCGTCCTGGCCACTTTTGCCCCACAAGAATCTCCGCATTAGTCTCTCAAGTCATACACGAATACCAACTGGCAAAAGGCACGTAGACATGAAGTAGAATGGAACCGCATAGATCACCACCTTCAGAAGCACAAGACGGCCTCCTATAGAAAGGATCGAGGACTTCCAACCTGCGAGCCTCTTTTCTAGCTTCTCGACAATAGGTAGCCAATCTCCCAACTTTGCCCTACCAGAGGTCAAAGGAACCCCCAAGTAGTGAATGGGAAGAGTGCCACACTCCGTGCCTAGCGCCCGACAACATTGTCATGTCTCCTCAACAGATAAGGCAAACGGAACCAAGGAGGATTCGTTAGCATTCTGCACTCACCTCACCAAACAGCTCGAGAGTGACCGTCATGTCGTTGACCTTGTCCTTACCCACCCCCCACTCTCTCAATGAAGAAAATGGTGTCATCAGCGTACTGGAGAAGAGGGATCTTTATGCCATCCCTCGAGTAACCACATGTGATCCCACTGTCCTGCACATGGGCCACCATGCAGGCAAGAACGTCGGATGCAATGATGAAAGGTAATTGTACGTGATCCCACTATCCTGCACCTATGCCATCCCTCCAGTAACCACACGTGATCCCACCACGTCAGATGCAATGGTGATTTGACTAATAGATAGTAAATTCATGGAAAACTCAGGAGCATAAAGAACATTCTAAAGTCTCATGGTAGGAGTTAACTGCACCTCCCCCTGACCAGTGATTTGGGAGTGTGTCCCATCTACTATCATAACAGATCATTCGAGCTGGGTTGGACTGAAAGCGCTAAACTGACCTCTATCACCACAAAGATGATGGGATGCACCAAATTCCATGATCCATTCTGACAAGTCTGTCTGTAACTAGTAAAGGCATATGTTGTACCTAATGTAGATGTTGATGCAGAGGCAGCTACCACTGAGGATCCAGAAGGAGAGTTGGTTGACCCAGGAGTAGGCATTCTTGCCACAAGTTTGTCAAATCTCTGATCAGATACAGGTGAGGAACTGCTGAATTTGTTCTGTGACACGTGCTGAAGTTGGGAACCCATACTTGGATTAGCATGTTTCCACAGAGTAACCTGGTATATGACAATAAGTACAAGGCTGATGAGGGGGTCGACTACCCCCTCCCCACCCACGTCCACCTCGACCACGAAACTGTGAGGGGGCTCATCTACCACGAGATGATGCCATGGTTGAAGATTTTGTGATAGCTGAGTACCACCAGAAGATATGAAGAGCCTACTCAATCTGCGATATGCCTCCTCCATTGGAGGTATTGTGGCATCAGTAAGAATCTGTGCTCTAGTTGTATCATACTCAGGGTCGAGAGCCGCTAGGAAAACTCCCGTCATTACCAAATCCCTATATACCTTGAGCAGCTGAGGTGTGGCAGTCAAGGGAATGTAACCATGTAACTTCTCAAACATACCCCTTAGAGAAATGTAAAGGGTATGGAGAGGACAACCATTCTTCTTCGACGTAAAGATGTCGTACTGGAGTTGTAAAATATTCGACTCGTTCTTCATCGGAGAGTATGTAGTGGCAAGAATGTCCCACATAGCCTTACTTGTGGGCTGACTCAGTATGTCATTGGTCATCTCCATGGATACTATTCTGGAAAGCCATACACGTGCATAAGCATCGTTTGCCTCCCATGAGGCATTAATCCCAGTCTTGTCAACGGGCTCCTCATGTGTGAGGATATGCTTCTTGCATTAGACTCATGAACTGCTTGGCCCACAATTCATATTCGTTTCGTCCATCTTCACAATAGGTGTTGGACCTTTGAATGCACCCAGGGATGGAATATATGATTTATTATCTAACATGATGATAACAATCACTAAGACTGGGGTTGCAAACTGCAAGAAAAAATATCTACACAGACATATGGGAAGATGATTGTGGGTGTAGACTCATACCACAATCACTTCCATTCTTCGGTGACTCTTTTGGGTGATTAGGGTATATTAGATAGTCACGCTCCACCCTAGAACCCAAGAGCAGGAAGTCTTAAGCAACAGGGAGCAGGCCGAGGCAACTACGGTGAGGAGGCGGGCCGCAGCTGCGGCATACAGGCAGGCCACATGCCCGCATCGGTGCTACTAGCGTGCAGGTATGCAGGTGGCGCATCGGTGGTTGCTTGGACCATTGTTTTGAAAAACGTGCCTCGAGGCGCTGAGGCGTACACCTCGAGGCATTTTTCAAGGAAAAACACCTAGAGGCTATAGCCTCATTCAGCCTCAATGAGGCGTGCGCCTCGAGGCTTATGAGGCGCGCCTCGAAGCGCTGCCTCATGAATGGGTGGTTTTTTTACTTTATTTTTCTGCAATATTTTTTCCTTTCCTTTTTTATTGTGAGCTTTTCATCTTTCGTAGACATATTTTCCAGTCTTTAAGCTCATGATTCATTGAAATGTATTTTTTTATTTATTAATGTATTAAGCTTATTTTTAATTTGTTATGCATGTTTTTTTTATAAATCAGCATGAACAAAAAATTGAGTCCTGAGTCCTTAAATCTAATACCTCTATTCTTTAGTATGAATCAAGCATAAATGCTTTCCTTATTAAAATGTTTGGATTCAAGTCCCCTACTTTGACCTAAATTTTGAAAAAGTATTTTTTGTAAACATGTCTCATATTTTCTTCTATTCAATCGGGACTAAATTAATACACATCAAAGCATGCATGAACAAAGATGATCATAACATGCAATATTCAAGTATTTTATCCCCCAATCATTATGGTAAAGTAAAAAGCGATCACAGATTCACTGCTTACTGTCTTATCCTTCTCAATTGAATGATACATATCACACCTAATTTTGAAAATGGTATGTTATATCTAGTCCCTTTAGTTAAATTTTATTCAAACCTTTAAATTTTGCGGAGAGTTACCCATTATTGTGCTTACATATCCATATTTACTTGACTGGTGGGGAGAGGATTTTAGGGCACGGGCTCCAATCTAGGACCGTTGCTCTGATACCATGTTGAAAAATGTAAAGAGAAAAGTTGTATTCCACGTAACCCTAGAGCTCACTTATATAGGAGAAAAGCTCTAGGGATAAATGACATAAAGAAGACTGAAGAAATAGAAAATTACAAATAAAGACAACGACATATAATTATCTCAACATAATCAGTATTCATACCTTACAAAAAAATAAAAATTGTGTTTGTATGTATATCCATGTCAGAAAAAATAATTCTCATATCCCTTTCCATATCCATATATGCTAAAAAAATTAAAAACCTAACATGAGATAGCAGTCTTTTGAACAAACCCAGACTATCTTATCTGTTAAAGACCGACCCAATTGAGACTTCGATACAAAGCAAGCACATAACCAAAGAAGAGAGGTGACAAGAAGAGGCCCTACTCTACTATAATCTCGGACAAACACCTTTCTCCCTGAACATCTTTCTCTGACCTCTCGATCATCCCATAACATAAGCAGAAAGAGCTCAAGGGGTCATTCAGAGCTTTCTGCGGTCTGGCCAATCAATCAGAGCTAGCAGCTTTTCGCGGAGCGTCTGGTCGAGCGAAATGGCTATATAAATCTTTGTCGAGATATTGAGGATTGGCCTATATGACAAGTTAGTTCTTCACCCATATTTGTCTTCTAAAGATATATATATGGCTGTGGCCTCTCAACAACTAGTAATATCAAGTCACATGAAGATGCAGAAAGCTCATTGGCTTCTAGCCCGGGGTCGATCTCCACTGGTACGACATGAAGTGGAGAGTAGTGGGATAGGGCCATTGGTTACCCGGGATGAGGGGGACAAGTCCATTGCTCCAGATGATGAAGTCTATATACTGGTTGGAAGGTTGCACTTGCTTGCCTCGTTGCCTGAAGGAAAAGTAGAAGGCCAGAGTTGGAAGCTACGTCGGGATAGGGGATGATACACAAGGGCGATTCGAGAAAGGAAATCGAGAATGAAGAATGAGAGCTACTGGACCTTACTACTAGCAAATGGGCAAAGGTAACATGAAGAAAAGGGAACTAGGATCTGAGCCGACTATCACCATTATTTATCCATATCCGCAAAAAAATCATATTTAATATATTTCATCCATGTAATAGATATATTAATATATATGTATATGCATATGCTAGAATATTTTGTAACCATATTTATATCAGTATCTTAAAAGTTTTGAAAACGGTATCCTATCTATATATGTATCCGTAAAAGAATATCCCATATCCATGTCAGTCCATATATGCGTATATTTGTAACTTATCTGACCTTTTGCATTCATATATTTGTATCCATATCAGTATCCATATACACATGTCCAAGAAAAACTACACCCATGTCGGAATCAAAAATATATCCAAAAAAGAAAAACACATATCCATGATTCCATGTCAGTATCCATATATCTGTAACAATGATAAATTAATTAAAAAAATATTGCAGAAGAATATATTCCTTAGCATTTGTAAGGAATAGATCCCAATTCCTATGAGGATACTTAGGAATGGCTATTCCCATGTATAAGGGAATATGGTTTCCATTGTAATGGTTATTCCTGCCTTTATATGATCCAACAAACACAAGAATGGAACCGACAGAGGAATTGTAATCCCATTCTCAAATCTATTCCAGTATAACAAACAGGGCCCGAGCGCATGCTTCATCAACTCGATGTTCCTTGAAAAGATAAGAACGCCATTTACACGAGAAACCCTCCTCTTCACCATAGGTTCTCGTTAGTAAATCAGAGTCTTCTCCTTCGAATCATGCCTTCACCCTGATCCCATGAATTCAGCATCAGAGCACCGTTACTTGACAGGCCAAGCACGCATGCAGCGCACCCATCCAACAAGATGACATCACCTGAAAAAGAAACCCATAATCTCCTTCTGACGTTTGACTCAGCAGCATGAGGGTCCAGACCTCCCTCCAAAATTGTGCCTATTAGGATCCCATCATGTTTCCCCAGCCTCACCGAGCATGTTGGAAAATTATCTCTCTTAACCACTTATGTGAAAGATCAATCGACATGCAACCACTCCATTGCCACCAGCTCTTACGTTCTTCTGTAGCTATGATCGCATCTCTTCTTGAGTCTTCACTGGCCCATTCTGAACACATGCCTCATCGTGTAAGAATCTCGATGGTGGCCCCATCCTTAGCAAGTGAAACATCAAACTAGTGCCAAGCAGACCACTGAGAGATGACAATGGACATTGCATTCAAAGCATTGCAGCCCCAAGAGAGGGCACTTCCAATGACACCAAAAGACAACCCCCTCAGTCTATGCCTCCCTCAGTTCGATGGCCCTCCAGAACCCAAACCATGACCCCTCTCGGGTCGACGTCCTCTCTTCCTCTTGTTCATTCTCTTTGAGTTTCAAATGTATCATATGTTTATACAAGTCCATGTTGGATTAGAGTTCTGAATCATCCTTTGTACGATAGTTCTTCCACCAAGCTAAAAGAGATCCACTGTCACCGCCAAGGATGTAGCAGAAGTACGAATGAACCTGATAAATCTTATGTTGTGATTGTTTTCTTATTAGTTTATACATATGTTTGAATTGTACTCCACTTCCACTAGATGTGACATATATAAAGGAACATAAAAAGACTACAAAGAAGTTCTTGCAATTCCACCGAAATTCCATCGAAATTCTGTTTTGGTCGATACCGAAATGGTGACCGAAACTGACATTTAAGGCCTTGCAAAGAACTAGCTTGAAGAGCTCATAAGTTTAGAAAGGATAAATTCAGAAACACTAACTAACAAGCTTCTCTTGTCGCTTGTGACACAAGATAAAAAGATGTTTGGACATAAAAGTGAGTTTTATTTATCAAGGGCGACGAGGCAAAGATGATTTTGAACACCAGGAGTGAGGTTGTGCTGAATAACAAAGCAGCAATGCAGGTTGATGGGCAGAAGTTTCTGGATTTCATTCTTTATTAATATAAAATGCTGATGATAGTATAAAGTGGTCTGCAATATAGTTGTATATTGCTGTTTCATGTTCATCCATAGAGCAAGCAATGTTTATAATCTTGATAGCAACCCCAGAATGGGATCGCTGCAACCTCGTTAATCTAGATCCATCACTTTTTTTACATAAAAACATCAATTTTGAGACACTCAATAAAGCTAAGAAATCAAGACATCTAAAATCAAGCATGTGAGGTCATACCATTCCATGATTAAACAATTAAAAAATAGTGTTGACAGCAACAAAAACCTGTGAAAGGAAATAATTCCTACTTTAAATTTAATCTTTTTGAGGACTTTTCCATCGACATGTGAAAAGCTTACGAGTATATATTTGGCTATGCCATGTATCAGATAAGTTCCAACTGCAAACAAGGGAGTAATTACCGGTTCACTTTGTTCAGGAAGAGATGGAGGTCCTCCTTGAGGAGGCTTGAGAATAACCTCAATCAAACCCAGAGAAGAACCCAAAAATAAACTGCTACTCTCAGCTCCATGAAAAGGCATGCCTTCGATGTTTTTTGGAACTTTTGTATGAAATTCAGCGAAAAAATTTTCTTTGACAACATCCAAGAGAATGGCGACCTACAGTGTGCAGTCATTACATGATTGCAGTTACCACATGAAGCTTTAAAATATTCAGAAGATGCATACCATGGAAGGGGAATTACTATTCGTGATGAGAGCCTTCAACATCTCGAACCGTTGTGAGGAAGGGAGGCCAGCAAGCACCTGGCAGAATTCAGATAAGAAGCAGGGCAAGCGATATTATTGTAAATTTAATTCCAAAAACTGAAAGACATTTTCACAAAAGACGAGCAGAATGCAAAAGTAAATAAAAAAATAATCACGGTATCCATCTCAATCAAATTCCTTCACTTCCATGTAGAGATACGGTCATGTGATATGAACTAAATAGCAATGTATATATGTTAACCTCTAGGGGCCTATATGGAATGCTGGAGATGATGAATAGAAATTTCATCCACCCACATGTTCGTGGCTCCTGAGAAGCATGAAAGAAGATTTCAGCTCTAGAAATACAATTTCTCATCCCCAGATACCTACCATGTGACGATGTAAGATATTACCACTGCCAACAAAGCCCATGAATTGGAAGTGTCAATGAGGTTGAAGATAATGATAGCATTAGATTTGCACATACACACGGATATCCCTTTCAATAAACGGAGCAATGTTGTTTCCATTCTCCCCCACTAGTTCAGTGCCTCAAGATATATAATGCCTAGCAACACACTCTAATCATCATGGGTAGCATCTAATTTACTGTCTGATAAATCCATTGAGCAAACATTTTACATGACAATCTTCTTCGGGGAGTAAATTTTATTTAAAAATCAAAGAAACCAGAAGGAAAAAACGTGCAAAAGAAAATCTATGCAACCAATTATGAATCCACAATGCAATCCGGTCAGGATATTCCATGCAACTACATAAGTGACGACTAAGCAAACTGAAGACAGCATATGAAGATGTTCGAAGAGGTCGACCAAGTGAAAAATGCTGTTGGGAAGGATCAAGCTCTGGCCATGATGGAGCTAATCAACTCCTAAATTTGGTGGAGTTAATCATGGATAGAAAAATTCTTGATATATTAGTGATATATTCATATCGACAAGTCAAGATACAGATATTACCATGGATATCAATATCGACCGATATCAAGCAATATATTGACGACATGCAAGCCTGTAAAAATCGTGCCGACTAGTCGGTTCAATTAATCGACTCGGTGGTCTGGCCGACTTGACTAAGGATAGTCAGCCCTTAGTCAGGTAGAGCGACTAGTCGGGAGGAGTCGGTTTTAAAAAACTAAAGGCGAAATGAGGTGTTTTCCTCGGAATCAAGGCGAAGCGTAGCCTCAAGGCGGTCAAGGCGTAAGCCTCGGTTTATAGAAAACTATTCATAAAACTATAAATATATATAATATATGTCAATGTAATTATATGTTTTGTGCCAAACATATAATATTTAACTCTATAAGATATGATGAAATAATAGAGATAAGACCCTCAAAATATAAAATAGAACACCATATCCCTTTCTACACATTTTCATCAAATCAAAAAAGGAATTCGCCGTCATTGTGAAGAATTAAACAACACATATCTATTTGAAATATATTGTAATTAAAAGTACGAATAGATATACGTCGAAGAAATTTATGGTATATATCTAACATATAATATATGATCGCCAAAGAAACCATGAATCTTATCCATTTCGAACAAATCTTTGAAATATTATTGTAATAAAAAGTACGACTAAATATAAGTCGAATTGTTGGCATGCCTTGAATCCTAACCATCTGACTATTATTGTTGAAAAATTGTGTATGCACCCTTGCAGTGGTCTAGTAGCAGGACAGTGTGTCTACCACACAAAAGACCAGGGTTCAAATCCCACTCTTGCAGTGGTTGCGTTAGGTAGTCGACGGCCAGTGTAAAAAATAGTCGAATCTTTCAACATGGATTTGAGCAAGAATCCATGTAGCCGGCCCTACTTATAGTGGGAGAAGGCTTAGTACTTTTTTAATTGTGTATGCACCCCTCCTGTCGTACCATACCCCAAAAATTTCAAGAGCGGTTCAATCTGTATTCGGTTATACGGATCCTTCTATTGTGGGCACAAAAGAAACATCATATTTAGGCATAATTAATAGTTAGACATAATTAATAGTAAATATGAAGTATTTTGCTGAAATAGTTACACATAATTAATAGTAAATATGAAGTTATAGGCACGAAAGAAACATTAGATTTAGGCATTTAACTTGTATAATCATAATCCTAAACAAGTATATATTTATAAGCTTCTCAAACCACCAAGTAAACCATTAAAATCATAGAATAATACTTCAAAAAAAGTAAAAACGCCTCGGAAAATTCCTCGAACGCCTCGAGGTTATGCCTCAGCCACCTGGGGCGTACGCCTCAAGGCTAAAAAGGATTGCCTTGCCTCGACCACCTCGAGGTGCGTTTTTAATACCCGGCTAAGCGGCCGATTTTTGCAAGAGGAACCGGATACTCGATTGTTTAGGATTTTATGTTAATGTTTGACCCTTCGAAACCCTCACACACTCCATAACTCTCTATGAAACACGATACTCACTTCGAAACCCTCTCCATGCAGCAAGCAATCGCTGCCCCTCCAATCGCTACCTCCTCCGATCGCTCCAGCCAGCATTGTGATCCTCTCCCACCCACTCCAGACAGCTCGGTGTTCCTCTCCTCCCATTCCAGCTAACATCATCAACCTAAAAGGTTAGAATTTCTATTTTTTTCAAGTTTTTATGATATCGTGGAGGATATCTTGATAGATATATTATTTTTAAAATTACTACATGCTTCTGAACTGTAGTATCCCTCCGAGATATTAAGATTAAATTTTATAGGATCAAAATCTCATAATCTCTTTATTCAGCTTCTATCCATGCTTCATTCAGCTTCTGTCCCTTTCGTAAATTAAAATATCTTTATTCAACATCTGAACTACAGGTCATGCAGCACCTGACATATATGGATTCAGATATTTCAGTTTATGAACATTTCGTATACTTCATTCAACTACTGTCCATTTCGTAAATTAAAAGAACTATAATTTAAGAGTTCTGTTGAAATACTTCATGTGTTCAAATATTCTTAAATATTTATTCAGCTTCTGATCATGCAGCATCTGAAATTTATGGATTCAAATATTCCAGCTTCTATCCATTTCGTAAATTTATGCTTCATTCAGCTTCTGTCCATTTCATAAATTAAAAGATCTATAATTTAAGTGTTTTATTCAGATACTTCATGTATGCAAATATTCTTAATTAATCCTTCCATCTGATTCTTTTAACATGAAATGGAGCAAAACATTTCTCTTAATGGTTGTTCCTATTTAAATACAATTGTTTGTTCTTATGTGAAGCTGTAGCTTGGTTTTGTTTGTCATATTTTTAGTGAAAATTTTACTAATTACTAATAGAATAGTAATTAGTAGCTTTCCTAACTTGTTTATGTCAAGTTTTAACTTGTGGGTTTCAGACAGTGTAAATGGCCACATCCCCCATGGTTGTCGCTTCTAATAGCAACTTGTCTTTCTATGTGCCATCAGGATCAAGTGATCATGCATGGCATATGGATAACTTTCAAAAAGTACGGATCCAAACACGGGTTACTTCCGGTTTGTGCAAGAAGGTCGTGAAGTGAGGGTTTTCATATTCAAGCAGCGTCTTGCGCACCGTAAATGCAACGTGGTTGCATGTCCTAAGGTGCACGAAGAGACAAAAGAAGATGATGATATCATACTTGGATGGCGTTGCTAGAAAGAAGAGTTAGAAAGTCGTTGAGGTTGTTGAGTTAAGAGATGAGATTGATATCGGCATTGCTGGAGATGCTGGATCAGCGAAAAGACATCGATCTTTCGAATCTCTGGGCAGACCGTCACCGTTCAAGGATCGCGTCAGATGAGCATAAGATACTTTATCCAAGGATCATCGTGAAAGGGTTGTCTCATATATATACAACTGGGCATATAAATCGATGAACCCTTTTGATGCATTGACCACGAAACAGTTCAAGCAGAAGGTGGAGGCATTTGAGATGTATGGTCTCGGTCTCCGACTCCTATGATGTATGAGATGAGCGGTCTATTTTTGAAGAAGGCGGTCAACAAAATATCTGATGACTTACAATGTCATCGAATTACACAGAAGAAGACAAGATGCTATATAATGATTGATCCATTGACATACATGCGAGGAAGGAGCATCATGAACTTCCGTGTCAATTGCTCCTTGAGTACTTCATTTTTGAAGTCCATAGATGCCTCTGACGAGACACACACTGTTGAGTACATCTTTCAGTTGGCGGATGAGTGCATAAATGAAGTAGGAGTGGAGAATGTTGTTCAAATTGTTGTGGACAATGCTTCGGAAAATGTAGTAGCAGGGAGATTGATGCTTATAAAATATCCCCAGATACGGTGGACTTCATGTGATGCAAAATCCATTGATCTTGCTTTGGAGGAGATAAGCAATGATTTGAAAGAGAAGAGTGCAATTAGAAAGGCGAAGACACTCGCAGTTTTCTTTATGCTTACACTAAAACTCTGAGCTTAATGCGGAAGTTCATAAAAAAGAGGGACATAGCTAGACCAGGGCAAACGATGTTTACAACTACTTTCCTCACTCTTGAAAGCATTCTAGAGAAAAAAGACAAGCTCGGGTTGATGTTTTCATCAGATGAGTAGATAAACTACAAATAGTACATGACCAAAACGGGAGAACAAGTGACGTCCATAGTCTTCAGCGCTACTTTTTGGAATCACAACGCACTTGCAATCAAAATTTTTAAACCGTTGGTTCATCTATTTCATGTGGTTGATGTGGATCAGCGTCCATCCATAGGCTTTGTTTACGGAGGACTTGAAGAGGCAAAGAGAGAAATAATTGCACTTTTCAATATCGTAGAATCATCTTACAAGTTTTTGTGGGCGTTTTTTTCTCCAAGACCAAAGGCATGCTTGACACTCCATTACATCTAGCGGCTTACTTTTGAACCCATACTTCTACACAGGGTGTGATGGTGATGCAGATATTGTGGTAAAGAGAGGTTTTATGGATTGCATGAACGATTTTATCCAGATATTGGATATATAAGATGTTATCACCACAAAAGAACTTCTTAATTACGGATATGGCCACGGGACGTTTGGCATGCCATTAGTCGTGAGATAAAGCATGAAAAATGAAGAAAATTACGATCCAAGTATTTCAAGCATTATTTTCAATTCATGTCATTCGAATTATCTTTGATTTCAATGACTTAACCAATTCTCTATTTTATTAGTTAATCGGCGGTATAACCATGGAGATGACACGCCACATTTGAAAGACATGGCCATCAAGATCTTGAGCTTAACGTCTTCATCATCTGGATGTGAGCGCAATTGGAGTGCGTTGACTCGGTAATGACTCCACTGAGCCACCTAATTTGAATACTGGTAGTAAATTAATATTTGATATAGTCACAATTTTTGTAATGTTGCTTACATATCAATACCAAGAAGAGAGGCAGGTTAGAGACAGAGATTGAATGATCTTGTGTACATACGTTACAAATCCAACCTGATGGAACGTCGACTTGAGAAATGAAGAGATCATCTTTCCGCATGTGATCGTGCACATTTAAGTGAATGGACTTAAGAGGTCATTGTACAAGCTCAAGACGAGGAGGTCTTTCCAGGTTCCGGTTTGACTTGGGGTGCAGTGGCTCATGCAAGTGGTGCTGAAGAGAATTTGGAGTTGAGAAGAAGCCAAAGATGTGAACGTGGCAAGGAAGCTGCATCTTCGAGCTCAAACGTTGTGCCTATTAAAGAGGAAGAGGAGGAATTACTACCTGAAGACATACATGAAGAAAACGATGATGACGATGATGATGATGAGCTTGATTTGTAATGATGAAGATGAATAACTTTTTAATAGCTACTTGAATCATTTTCGTTTTGACATGTCGTATTTGTTTGTGAACATTAGCTCGTGTTATGTACCTAACATTTGCTCTTAACTTGCCTCTTTTTTCTTCTTTTCTTTCAATTTCTTCTTTTCTTAGCTCTTAAAAAATTGAAAATTACTAAATTTAACAAAATTATGAGAGTATGTGTATAAAAAATAATTTATATATTTGAAATAATAAAAAAATCAAAACTAACTAATGCTCGCCTAAATCCGATTCGGTGCCCAACTACCGACTAATCCTTAGTCAGTGACACGCCAGATGGAGTACCGTCTGCCGACTTCTGCAACATTGACAATATGACATCCGGTATCATCAATATTAATGAAATTTTAAGTATTTAGTGGAAACTTTTTGCCATTTCGAGTTATATCCTCGGTACCTTGTAGATGTCGATGCACTTTCACCAATATCAACTATGTTAGTTGACTTCGCTGCTTGATTTATAAAGAAAGAAATTGGAAATTATTTATTTATTCTTTAAGCTTTAGAAGTTGATTTGTTGAGATTTCCTAACCATTCCTTATATTAACATCTTTGAAAATAAATCCGATATGAATAAATAACCAAATTAGTGACTTGTACCATGGTTCAAGATATCTTGATATATTACTATCGCTAGAGGGAGGGTTTCGATATTCGGTTGTATTTGTATATCGAACTTTAGGATATCGCTCAATATCTCGCGAGATATTGGTGAAATACCGACAACTAATCTTAGATCGATTAAAAATTGAAGATTTCGGTATAAATTTTCCTAGATATCAATCGATTCGACCGATACCATTGGTATGATGCCGATATTTCTCAATATCATCCTTTTTGTCTATTTATTTAAATTTTACTCCTGTATCTATTCTTGGTATAAAAACACAAGATTTTTTTGGGTTGGGGTTGCTTGAACAAAGGGTTATGCCTCCTTTTGCAATGGAGATGAAACAATTATAGAGTCGATCAAAGAATGTCATGTGTTATTATTCCCATTAGCTTGTTCATATAATATATGATATACCTCGGCATTATGTGCGTGTATTATGCAATGTGTTCTAAGGTTGATGTGATAAATAAACAATCTGATGTCACTAAGTTATTGTTCGAATTTCATCATTTCCTTTCTAATATCTCTTAGCAGTCAATGGTCAGCACTAACAACAATAATATGTGCAATATAATGTGTATTGGTCTACTACATACATATCATTCTTGCACATAAGTGTGTATTTGCATTTTATTTATTGTTTTAAGAACTGATATAATCTTAATTTGCGAAAAAAATTGCCTTTTGCACCATTTATTGATATTTTCACCGATATCATTGATATATCCCAATATATTCATTTTCGGGCGAAAATGAATACCACATCGATATTGACATTTCGAACCTTGGAGTTAATCAACTCCTAAGTTAGGACAACTCCAAAAGGCTCTAAAACTGGTGAACCTAAAAATGCATTTGTAGAAATAAGAATGTGGAAGCCTATCAGAGATAATGAAATATAAAAATGGAAGAAAATCGAGATTTTACGTGGAACCCTACTCCATAAGGAGCGAGATAAAAATTAAAATCACAGGAGAATGTCTCTTAAAGGTCCGGTATTCTGTTGTTTTTTCTCTCTTAACTGTTACAAGTGGTATGAGGCCTCATATATAACCCCACTAGTAAGACCATGTCCCACTCACATTCTATGATATACTCCAAACTCCCCCTCAAGCTAGAACATGCATGTTCAGCTTGGACAAATAGAAATAAATCACTCTCACATAATACAGAATACTACGAAAAATATCAACTCAATGCATACTCTATTAGTTGTTTGTTGAGGATATTGCTTTTCATGTCAAGCCGATGAGGAGGAACTAAAGGGACAGAGTATGAGTTGAACCAGATCTCCTCGACGAAGAATGTATTGTGCTTTGTCCTATGAGGAATCATTGAAATTGGATGAGTCTTCTCGTCGGAGAACTCTAGCCCGCAACATTGGATGAGTCTTCACTGAAACTGGATTAGTCTTTCAAAAATCACAGCTCAAATGGCGCCCAAACTTCTCCGTTCTTATTTTTAATACACAACCCCTCTCCTTTTTTTCTCCCAACCCAATTTGAACTAGAATCATGCAGCCTCTTGTTTAAAAAAGGAATAGCACCACTCTATGTCCATGTTTTATTTAAGTGAGAAGGGGTATCGGGACTTAAAACCCCACAGCCCATTGAGAGGACACTAGGGTACCTCCCTTCACCAAATAGGGTTCTCGATGGGGGAACCCTCCGCCCCAACTAATTTATGTCATCACCTTCTCTTGTATGGAGAAGAGAGCAAAACCCATTGCCTGCCGGTGCAGCAAAGGTGCACCTGGGATCGGCATCGAGATCGCAACGAGGGGATGTTTGCATCAGTGATGTATGGGTCAACAAGATCGAGGCCAATTGGGACGCGGATGTGCACCTGGGATCGCTTGGACGCGCAACATCGTACGTGCATGTGATCATTGCTGCTATCACCTATGTTGGGTCTATCATTGTTGCATGGATACGAGTGTTGCAGTGACATTAGAGCCTCTACATGTTGGAGAAGGTCCAGTCTGGAGCAACCACGGCTCGCATTAGGTCTGGCAAGGTCTGGAGGAGATCAACTTCAAGCAATCTTAGGGATGTTGCCGTGTCGCTTTAGATCATAGCGAGTGCTCGACACTCTTCTGGGGTTCCTGATGCCATATACTTTTATTCAAAAAAATGTGGTTGCATGCATGACGAGAGTCGCTACTATAGTGCGCGAGAGAGACGATGAACCACATGTAGTCTTTCTTGTGTCATGTACCTTGGATTAGGGTTATTGGTGATCTCGTGTATGCGAGGGATACGAGGTCGGTGTGGCTAGGGTTCTGTTAACCTAAACTAGATTTTGCAGCCGATCAGATCGACGTTGGTGACAGCAGTGCCGTGGCTTGGACTCTGCGGTGAAGAATTAGGGTTTCATGAAAACCCCCGAACAAACTGTGAACAGACTTTTCTCGTGAACAGGAACAAATCTTCAAACATAAACAAATATTCAAACATGAACATCATCAAGATAATCTTTAAGAACAAAATCGAGAATCGAAGCCGCTTACCATGTAGAAAACGAGAATGTGGAAGCCTATCAGAGACCAAAAACTATAAAAATGGAAGAACATCAAGATTTTACGTGGAACCCTAATCCACAAGTAGCGGGATGAAACCATGAGAGAATGCCACGTAAGGGTCGGGTAGTTTTGTTATTGCTTTCTCTCTCAACTGTTACAGATGATGTGGGGCTTCCGCTAGTAAGACCAAGTCCTACTCACAGATGATGCGGGACTAAACCTATGGATGTGGTAGTTGGACCCAAGAGGGATCCAATTACTCATCTATGACATATACTCCAACTGCATTTGAATGTTTGGTGGAGTTAATCGACACCTAAATTTAGAAGTATAAATAAAGGCTCTTAAAATTGAAGTTAATCAACTCCTAAAATTATTTCAGTTGTTGTATAATATGGGAAGATCTAAAAGCTCTGAACCTGTTGACACTTAAAAATGTGGTAAAAAATGGTGACACAAACTTTTTTTGAGAATTTTCATAAAAAAAATTAAATTCCATTGGCAAAAGAAAATATCAAGTGATTAAAGAGAAATACAACACTATCAGAGTAGAAAAACTGACTAGTAGAGATTTTTCCCTTGAAAGATGGTCGAGAGGGAGAACAAAAAAGGAGTATGAAAAGAGTGTGTTCGGTGGGGGAAGATGAGGGCCACCAAATTGAGGAAGGGCAATGAGAGACTATACAGCAGAGGTGTCATAGGTCTCGTAGGGATGCTAAGCAAGGACGATAGCATTATCACCCTTACATAGCTGCTAGGTTGGGCAGTGGTGCCTTCATTGTAATGGGTTGGGGTATTTTGCATATGAATGTTGATACCCCTATCGTGTGCTTATGTTGCAACAAGGATAGGTATAGGTGGAGAACTTGTGTTGTGGAGGCTACATGGCATAAGAAGGAAGTGGTGTTAAAACACCTTATTTTGATAATAAATAAATCATTATTCTGAAGAAGAGATGATTGTGTTATTGTTAACTGACCCTATTTGCATAAATCAGCTTACTAAAGCATATATGGTATTCAAAACATTTCAAGTGATCTACATAAACAAAACGTGCTACACTAAAAAAATTGTGATCTCAGCATGAAAATACTTAATGTGTTTTTATATTGATTATCAAGGCACATCGTAATAACTTGGTATTAAAGTAAAGTGTATAATGCCTTCATGCATAAATTTACTTCACATGCACTTTCTGTGTTTGTTGCACTGGTACAAGAATCGCATGCACCAATATACTTTCAACGGCTCACTGTCCGACAGAATCATATTGTTGCGTCGGTATAACCCAATCGTGCACCGGTTCTTTGCCCACCAATACACATTCTTGATAATGCTCAACCAACAACGTTTTTTACAGTTATAACAATACCTGTTTTTGTACACCAGCACATTCAGTACTATCGTCTTTTATACCTAAGCATTTTAATGATCTAAATTATTGCTAATAGATATGCACTAGCATAGTATTTTATGCACCACTACACCTTGATCGTTGGCTCATTTAACTAGTGTGTTTTGCCCTAGATGAAACAGAAACCTTCATGTACACTAATACACCAACTGAAAGCCACTCTTCAACCGTTTGAGTAAAATTTAATTGAATCCTTATACTCTTAGACCTCCCCTGAACCTATAAAAGGAACCCGTATGCGCTCATTCAACACACACTACGAGCACAATATTCTCTAGGACTAACTGCAATTATTCTTCAATGAGTCTATTTGTCCGCTAAGAAGAGCTCTTCAAAGTCGTTCTCTGATCTCCGTGTTCTTACCTTGTTCCATAGTTTGCTCCGAAAGTGTTCCATGATTCTCTCAGTTTGCATTTTACATTTTACATTTTATAAAGGATTCATGTATTGTATTGTATATTTTATTCTTGTCTACGAGATATGTTATGTGAAAGACTTTCTTCCAAAATGTAAGATAAACCAGGTGGTGAGGCTAAATACCTTGAGATGTTCTTCATGAAAGCCTTTCTTCTTGTTTATAAGATAAATCTAGGTAAGGTGTATGCTTTGTACATGTTTTGAATTACACCAGAAGTAGTTCGTATAGTGTGAGTTTGTAAGCCATGTGTAGGCCAACTTCAGGCACAAGATGTGACCCTTGTATAAAGTGAATATGTATAGATCTTTGTACCATGGATTGCTTGTTTGCTAATTGTTTATAATATTTTTGAGCTATTTATTTTAAAGTAATCATTTTTCCTCATAAACACAATTCATCCCCATCCCCTCTAGTGCATCTTCCTTGGGGACCAATGAGATTGACATAAAGATCACATTATTCCTCATAAACTAAATTGTCCATATGATACAACGTGGTATAAACCAAACATGCCTGTGAACAAAGACCGCATCGTTCCCATTTCTTCAGCCCTCCCTAAAAACATGCAAATATGTCATCTATGATGTAGAACCAAGCCAATCTATGCCTAGATGTTCCCAAAGTTCCTTTGCAAAAGGCAAGAAAAACAAATGCTCAACATCTTCATCACCAATCCCGCACAAAGGTCAAAAATCATCGATCATAGGTATATACGCAATATTAATTTTAGTAATGATCAATTTCTTTCTCCTTAGACAGCATGATCTTAACCATAATATGGGTCATGATTTCCATGTTTACCTACAATCTCAAGGGAGGACTGGGTCAATAGTCACTCCCTACATAGATCTACTCCCACATACGATCACAACGGAGAATTTTCTGCCATCCCACTCCCAGCAGTCCCAAGCACCCTCCATTAGCTCAAACTTATCGAGCATGGTCGGCATATCGGTCAAGTCAACGCAACAAATGTCAGAGAAATGTGATGTGAATGAAGGGTCCATACACCCTCATGCACTTAACAAAAACCAAAATCAGCAACAGAAACGAGAAATATCATCATCAAGTCCATTGGCCTAGTAAAGATATCCCATGCTTGTTGGGGACCATCCCACTGTTGCAATATGCGATTGAATGGATCGAATATTCGATCAAATATTCTTATTCAAGGGAGGGGGTGACCGAATAAAATATTGTTATTTGATCAATATTCAGTCCAGCTCGAATATTCGGCCGACTATTGCAAAAGACTACTGATTTGTTATTTTTTAAACATTCCCATTTATCTCGGTATCACCACAGATGTTAAAGTTTCATATATATATATATATATATATATAGGTGTTGGGCAGCTAACATGGCTGCCCCGCCCCATTTTTGGCAATTTTTTTATTTTTTTTTGAAAAATATCGACATGTATATTCATCCCTATATTCCTCCTATATGCCATTCGATTTTCGTCAGAAATAGAGACTCCTACGGCCTCCATCCAGACAGAGTCGATTTAAAAAATCCTGCGACCGTTAAAAAAATGACATATGGATGGAGGTCGTAGGAGTCTCAGTTTCTGACGAAATTTGAATGGCATATAAGAGGGATATAGGGATGAATATACATGATTTTATTTTTCCAAAAAAATAAAAAAAATTACCAAAAAAATGGAGTGGGGGCAGCCATGTTGGCTATCCCTAGGGGGTAGCCCCATATATATATATATATATATATATATATATATATATGGGTTAAATGGGGCTGCCCCCTAAGGGGAGCTAACTTGGCTCCCCCCGCATCATTTTTCCCATTTTTTTTATTTTTTTGAAAATTGATTCTGTGGAATTTCATCACTATATCCCTGTATTATGTCATTCAAATTTCGTGTGAAACAGAGACTCCTACAGCCTCCATCCAGACAGTCATTTTCTAACGGTAATAGAATTGCTAAAATCAACCCCATCTTGATGGAGGCCATAAGAATCTCTATTTCGCACGAAATTTGAATGACATAATATAGAGATATATTGATGAAAATCCATGAAAGCAATTTTCAAAAAAAAAATAAAAAAAATGGAAAATGGGGCGGGGGAGCCAAGTTAACTCCCCCCTAGGGGGTAGCCCCATTTAACCCTATATATAACTTGTTTAGTACTTTTATCTTCTATTCTTTTATGACCATATAAGTATAAATATAATATATATATTAGACATGATTTTTTATATTTAAAATAAACAAAAAAAATACATAACCGAATATTCTCCCGAGTACCAACTATTCTTTATTCAGTAACTGAATACTGAATAGTGAATACCAACTTCTGCAACACTGAACCGACCATTTTTTTGGTCGGTCCAAAACCAAAAATGAGACATATCCCCTAGATTGGGCTTCAAGAAATTAGCATAAGTTGAAACTTGATTGTACCTTTCAAGAAAAGCAAAGTCCCAGGGAGCAACCTCGAACTTTCCTCCAACTACAACATCCATCCATAGCAAGTAAAGAGGAAATTCTAAAAAGCCATACTCATTTCGAGTAACCACATCACTTATTTCAAATAAGAGAGAAATTCCATGTTCTCAATTCATCCACACCAAGCCATATGGCCATCATTTGTAGACAGACCTGAGCCCATCTTATAGGAGTAATTCCTTCATTAAATGTGCAAGACCCATGCTACATGAATCTTATTCGCAAGGAATCTAACAACCTAGTAATCCCCATATGGATCAAAAAGATTTCAAGTAAAAGATCAGCATGGAGGACAATATGAATCTTAACAAAACTGAATTCTCTCCCAAAGACCAACTCCCCCACTAACACCACGGCCCCTCATCCACAGATCAGGTCCTCCAGCTGACTAGATCATGGAAATAATACGCAAGGTAAATAATACTACCTAACAACGCAATTTAGCATGCTCATCTATATGAAAAGGTATAAAACTAAACTTCTTGCAATTTACTTGCAGTCCCAAAGTCTCCCTAAAAATATCCAAAAAAAGATCTCACCACAGGACCATGGTCACGAACACCCCCATGGAGGATAACATGTTATCTAGTGTTCTGGAGGAGAGGGTGGACTTTGGTGCCATCAATCACGTCATTGAAATCCATCAACCATCTTATTGGATGGATATTCATAGTTCTCATAGTTAGGGCATTTAATGCGAGTACAATAGTAACTACACTATGTGTGCTATCCGAATTGAATCACCCATACTTATTATGATTCAATAAAAAAGGGTCGATTCAAATAAAAACAAATAGAATGTGAATTTGACTAGTGGAAATAAAACCTAAGTGAAGGTGAATCTGAATTGACTCGGATTCATTTGGAAAGACTTCAAATTCAATGTAAATATGTGTACATGTATTCAAGTATTTATGTCAGCATTCGGGAAATCGGCCGCACGTGCCGCATATGCCCGTGTGGCATGCAGTTCGCAACAATTTTATGAATTGGTGAATCATGTGCCCTAAGCGCATATGCAGCCAGCATATGCCCCACAGATCCCGCATATGCCCCACATGCTGCTCCAGCAGCTTGATGACTCCCCATCCAACAGTTCAAATTCTCTGATCCTCTCATTCAGGTGATTACCTTTGTAGCTCTGCCTCTTCCTCCATTCAGTTGTACAGATAAGCAATGCTTTTGTATACAATTGAATGCATTATACCATTATGTATACACAATATTTTATGTTTTGCTCATGTATTGTTTCATGAGTATATGGAATGTATCGTTAAATATTTTAATATATGTTAGTTGAGGTTTTGCTCATATATTGCAAATCTACATGTATGTGTAAGGAAGTTTTGTCATTATGAATCATCTAATATATAAATTTTTTATGATTAAATATTTATTAGTAATTAAATGTTAGGCAATTAATGGTATTTACTCAACCATCTAACATGAACAGTTTTTTCTTGATCTTTCACTCCACTTTATTATATAAATTCAATGATAATATTGTCTATAAATATTTATTTATTCTGAAATTAAAATTTAGAAAACCGCATATGCCCCGCATATGCCCCCGCATACTGCTTATTCAGTATTCGGTGACATGTCTAAATGCATATGCATATCGCTTTCCTGAACTTTGGTTATAATATGTATTTGTTTGTTAAATACTCGCATCCGAATCATAATTATATAAATCATATTTAAGGACAAGGTTTACACTTTTAAATATCAGCAAGATATTAGTTTATGCATCTGTATCTATATTTTAAAGTAAAAAAATATGGTAACACCTATATTTGTATATGTTATAAAATATGAAGAATGCGAAAGCGATTGATAAACAGAGCATAAACAAGAAAGATCAAACAGGGGAACACCATGATTTTACGTGGAACCATACTCCGTGAGGAGCGGGATGAAACCACGGGAGAAGCCCTCTAAGGGGCGTGTTTCTCTATTCACTTTCTCAATGAGTACAGGAGGTCCGGGGCTCCTTATATAGCCTTCCCAGAGCCTCCAAGTCCCACCGCTGGTCCATGTGGGACTAAACATTGGATGGGGTAAATGGATCTTCTCCAGGATCCATTTACCCTGCTACAACACAATAGGCGCATACAACTTATACTCCAACACTCCCCCTCAAGCTGGAGCATGCAATGCTCAGCTTGCACAAACATAAAGAAACTCAACGCTACAGGACACTACGGACAATATCAACCCAACGCGCACATTGCTGCAGTCGAGGACGTTGCTTCTCATGCCGTGCAGGTGAGGAGGACGAATGGGCTGGAGTGTGAGTCAACTGAAGACTCGGAATCTGACCATCGAGTCTGAACTTGCGCGTGAAGTCTCCTCGTCGGAGAACTGGGTCTCTCCCATCTGGCTCAGAGAATGGTGCACTGCTCTGGTGTACCTATGATACCACATGAAAACCCTTGCCCTAAATGGCATAGGGAATGGTCCTCGACTCTGGAGTCCCTATGGCTCACATAAAAACTCTGGCCTGACAACAAGAAGAATGATGGGGACCTCTGACAATGATGGCAACATATGCTCATCTGACAATGACCGCACACTTGTGTGTGTCTGAAACAGGACTCGGAAGACAATCGTCGAGTCTAGAGTCTGATCATCTGGCTGGTCTGGAGACTGACATCTGAATCTGGAATCTGGATCTGGAACACAAGACCTGTGACTCTACATATATACTCCCCCTTTCTCCCATACTTGTCGGAAAATAGACAAATCAACAAAGTTGGGAGAAGACAACATAATGGGGAGAAAACATACTCAAAGCGATTCTTGCGGCTTTTCATTTTTTTAAAATAAGCCGTTACCCTTTTTTTGTAAGCCGTTCCTTCTTCTTTTTTTCCCGGCTTTTGCATCACACATTTTTTTTAAATTGCATACGGCTCTTCTTTGTATGCGACTTTTTCAAAGATTTTTTTTTACCATGCGTATGGCTTTTTCTTGTACGCGCCTTTTTTTTCAACATTTTTTTTTTACAAATGGCCAAAATCAGCCCACAAAGCAGCCCTCGCCTCTTTTTTTTCTCAACATATTTGGGCTTGCCCTCTTCTCCTTTTCTCTCACCATTTATTTTTCAGGGCAGCCCACTTGGGCCTAAAATGACATCAGACCCCTTTGTTTTTTTTCTCAATACATACGGCACACATGGGCCTACAGCATAAGCCCCCCCCCCTTTTTATTAACGTTGGACCCCCTTTTGGGTCAAAACCCTACAACGGGTTCCCCATAGGGAAACCCTTCGCAACAAGCACCGCCAAGGGAAGCCGTTGCTTCACGGGGCAGCATCGGGAGGAACCGGAGGTCGGGAGAGCGCCGCCACGGCTGGAGCGCGAGGGAGATCGCGCACCAGGAGGAGATCGCGTGCGTTGCGTGCCTGGAGGCCTGGAGGGTGCGCGAGGGCCCTGGATGAGGAGCCCTTGAGCTTTGCTGCTCGGATGGAGTACGCGCGACACGCGCAAGAGATCTGAGAAGCGCCGCCTGGGCGCGGCTGGAGGCGCGTACGCGTGGACCTGGAGATGCGCGGAAGGAACTGCCTTCATCGGAGATGCGCGGCTGGAGGGTTGATGTTGCCTGGAGCCCTGAGGGTTCCGCCAGGAGGCTGCCTACATCGGAGATGAAACTGTGATGCCTTGCTGAAGAAGAAAGCGCCGCGACGCAGCGTGAGGTTGATGCGCCTGATGCTTGATGCGCCTGGGCAGCGACAGACTGGAAGATGACGGGTCGTGCAAGAGCGTGATGCTGAGATCTGTACGTGTTAAAAAACAATACCGCATGGGAGCACTGGGGTGCGCCTCCCCTTTTGAGCATCGAAGATGCAACCGACGGTGATGATAGGGCTCGCCGCAACAGCCCCGGAAACATCTGTCGTTTGAACTCGAAGATCATGAATAGAAACACTGAATAAACTTCGGATCAAATTCCCTTTGCTTGCAGGATGAACATAGTAAGGGTTCCATGAACCCTAGAAATTGAATCTCGAACAGAGTAATGATCTTCAAGAACAACGAATAATATATCGGATCTCGAATAAAAATAAGAACATAAAAATCCCGAGAACCGAACCCGCTCTGATACCATGTTATAAAATATGAAGAATGCGGCAGCGATTGATAAACAGAGCATAAACAAGAAAGATCAAACATGGGAACACCATGATTTTACGTGGAACCCTACTCCGTGAGGAGCGGGATGAAACCACGGGAGAAGCCCTCTAAGGGGCGTGTTTCTCTATTCACTTTCTCAATGAGTACAGGAGGTCTGGGGCTCCTTATATAGCCTTCCCAGAGCCTCCAAGTCCCACACTGGTCCATGTGGGACTAAACACTGGATTGGGTAAATGGATCTTCTCCAGGATCCATTTACCCTGCTACAACACAATAGGCGCATACAACTTATACTCCAACAGTATATATATCCATATGTTTACATCTCTACTTCAAATAGTCCACCACTCAACCCAATTTGAAAAACAGGAGACCAGATTAAGGTCAAGACCCAATTTCCTCACTCGTTTGAAAAAACACAAATGCTAGCTATTAAAGAATCGACATCATTCATCAAAAATTTTGATGAAAAGGTGGGAATGTTCTAGGGATGCTAATTAAATTGAATCATTCGAATTCGATTAGGACTCGTTCAAAAATAATTTTCGATTGAAGTTAAATGAATCAAATATGAATTTCACTCATGAATTCTATTTTCAAACGAATCTGAATCCGAATTGACTTGGATTTGTTCAATAACAATTCGATTCGATTCAAAACATGTATACATATGATATAGTTTAAAGATCCATTGCATACACAAATATATGTAGGGTTTCCAAAGTCCACACAATCAACAATACACAACTTAAATAAATAAAAATATATATCAATTTTAATATTTGTATTATCAAACTCCAACTTCCCCCAATTCAAGACACTACCGCCACATCCATTTTATTCTCCCTCCAATTCTTCCTCCCTGGTTACTAACCCTATTACCTAATTTCGTCACCCCTCTTCTCTCCCTTCTCAAAGATGTCACTAACCCCACCGACGACCACCACCTAGCTAGATCGTTATTGCCAACCCCATCGCGCAGTCCTGCCAACGTTGTCATGCCACCTCTCCCTCACCGTGCATCTCCACACACGTGCCACCATCCTTCCCACCCCGTAACTCCTCACATCGTCACATCGCCTCTCCCTCAGCGTGTAGCTCCCAACATGCGTGCGCACCACCACCTTCCCCACCCCATAACTCCTCATGATGTCTTCACAACCGATGTTGCCTCTACTCCTCCCAGAGCACTACACCTTCGGCGCCTCCCTGTGAAGCGATCCCTATGCAGGCAATCTTCCCTTTGCTAGAGGTTCTCCTCTTCACTTATTTCTAGATGCATTCCTTTTGATTCCACGGTTCGGTATTGTCTTGATGTCACATTTCGTTCTTTCTTCAATGTACCACCTGTTCTTTCTTCAATGTTCACTCTAATTTTTTTCAATGTATCCGAACGAAACAGTGGCTACGATATAGCCAGTGAATGTAATGGATATCTATAGAATTTTACCATACAAAAAACTCATTTACCATGAATTGACTGGATTAAAATTCATTCCCAATTAGTGTTGAAGTTCCGACATAGGTTTGAATCAGAATATGCCTTTGATTCAATTCATTCATATTTATTTTAGAAATTTAAATCTAATTTGGTCTTGGTGGATGCTTTATCAATGATCAGGGTGTGATATCTGTTCACACGAGGATATTGCACATATTTTCTAAGATACATGTCATGCACTACATGACAAATGATGCTACAATTGCATGTACTTGCAGTAAGACAAATTGTCTAAGTGGAAACTATTTGGTATGCATTAAAATATCCATTAGATAGAAAAAGGACACATGTAACTGTATTATATTCCGCATATATTGTCATTGAAGATTTACATCCATGGTATTATATGAAATGAATATCGCATCCCGCGTATATGAAACTACATGACATTAAAGATTTATATTGTCATTATTTTTCGTTGAAATATTTGGTTTAGCTTGTCAACAAAATTATTTATTTAAGTTTAAATGAATGATTGTCATCTCAATGCCATCGACGGTATTAAGTACTAATAACAATATTCAACAATGGACATAAGAAATGTTAGAGATTACCGTAGATTAATGTTTCTTTATTTATCACTGTTTCCTTACTATCAATGTTTCCTTAGTTATCATTGTAACCCCACAGGGGTATTTATGTAAGTTCCCCCCTAAGCACCCTAAGGTTTAATCCTATATAAGGACCCCTAGACCTCACAGAATAAACACACAATATTCTTCTCTTCTTTTCTCCACATGGTATCAGGGCGGCGGTCCTAGACCGGTGTTCTGACCTAACATCCCTCCGCCACCGCCCGCCCCTTCCCCCTCTGCCGTCTCAAGTCCCCGCGCTAGGCATCCGCGCCCGCGCCAAGCTCTCCCGCGCCCCTGCACGACTGTCGTCCGCCGCGCCTAAGCCCGCGCACCTGCGCTCTGCTGTCGCGCGACTGCGCGAGGGCTCCGTGCGACTGCGCCCGCGCGACTGCGCCACTGCGCCCCTGCGACTGCGCCCGCGTGACTGTGCTCCTGCGCCCGCGTGACTGCGCTCCTGCACGAGGGCTCCGTGCACAGCTCTCGCCACCTGCGCCCCAGGGCTCCGTGCACCACCTGCGCTCTTGCGCCCCTCGTGCTGCCCTAGGCATCTGCCGCCCGAGGCATCTATTGCTGCCACCCTTGGCCTCTTGTTCACCTTTGGTTTAGGGCGTTGAGCCTCCACAACTCTCCAAAAATGTGCAACTAAGGAGGTTCTACATATCAACTAGAACTGCATCTAGGTCACTTTTTGTTGACCCAGAGACGCTATCATGACGTCCATCGAGACAAAGCCTATGTATCCTCCTTCTCTGATGGTACAAGGCACATCTATCAAGTTGAAAGGCTCCGAAAACTATGTTCTATGGTCTCGATCCTTCAAGATATTTATTGGTGGCCAATAAAAAAGTGTCATCCTCACGAGGACTCCTCCCTCTACCACTGATGCAGATTATGAAGCATGATTTGTCGACAATTGCCAGGTAATTACTTGGATGACAAATAGTGTAGATCCAAATTCTGCTGCAAATCTTTTATATAAAGATACTGCTAAAGCCATGTGGGAAAATCTTGAGCACACATATTCCCAGAAAACAACCAAGTTTCATCTTTCTGATATATATATACAAGAATTTGGTCTACTAATCACGAAGAGACCAGTCTAACTGAATACTACCGGACACTTACAAGCATGTTTGAAGAACTTCTTATCTTTCAACATGCATGCTGTGATAAACAAATAGGCGAACGTGCTGAGTGGTAGGTTTACAGGTTCCTCTCAGGGCTTCATCCGAAGTACAAAATTGCAAAAGATCAATTTCTTATGGCCGATAAATTGCCTACGATCGAAACCATATTCGGTCGACTACAGGAACTGGAGGCTCCGGTTCAAAATTCTTGGTTCATTCTTCTACAGAGACAACAACCCACTATTCATCTGGGCACAGAGGACATCAGTCTTATCCAGGAGGCTAAGGTCGTGGCTACGGACGTGACTCTAGTCGTGGACGTGACCTTGGACGAGGTCATGGTCGTGATTTCTCTACTGGTCGTTATCCTGCATGCGTACACTGCGGTCGCATGAATCATCCTTCTGAGCGGTGCTGGGCAACATTTGGCACGCAACCAAGTGCTCATAACACTTATGACGACAAATCACATAATACGAACAATGATACAACTACTCATAGTACAGATGGACAACATACTCCATTCACTGCTTCTGAATATACTCGCCTGCGACAACTTCTAAATGATTCCGCTCCCTCAACCAAAGACACGACTGCATCTGCTGCTACTGCTAGCCTTGCCACTAACTCAGGTACAGTAGCCAACTCAGTCTCTGTTACCAAACATGCATGGATTATTGATTCTGCTGCTTCCACTCATCTAACGGTAGATGCAAGTCTACTCACCTCATCTCAACACTCTACCACTGTAAAGAGCGTTCGTGTTGCCAATGGAGATCATTCTCCCGTTACTGTTGTTGGAACTATTGACTTCTCCAACAAACTTCGACTGATAGATGTGCATTGTGCTCCTGCTTTCCCGCTCAGTCGTTTATTTGTTCAGAAGTTATATCGTGAGCTGCATTGTCGTGTTATTTTTTATGAAATCTGCTGCTATTTTCAGGACATCCGGACGAGGCAGATTTTTGGTGGGGGACATGAGAGGAATGGCCTATATTACCTCAACAACCCGTCTACTTCCAACTTTGCTGGCGCTACCTCCATATCTGACGATCCCCTTCTATGGCATCTTTTTTTTTGAAGTCTCCTATGGCATCTTCGTCTGGGACATCCTTCTGCCAAGGCTCTCTCTATGATGTTCCCTAAACTATCTAAGCTAAAACCCTTTGAGTGTGAAGCATGTCAGTTCGGAAAACATCAAAGAGTTTCCTTTCCTGCTAGAACTGAGTCTCGTCGCACTACTCCTTTCTTCCTAATTCATTGTGATATTTGGGGACCCTATCCGGTCAAAACTATTAGTGGTCATAGGTACTTTGCTGTTTTTGTGGATGACTACAGTCGCTTATCTTGGGTTTTCTTGTTAAAAGAACGTTCGAACATTAATATCATTGTCAAGAACTTCTTTCATTATGTCAAAAAAAAATTCTCCACTACTATTAAAATCTTTCGTTCTGATAATGCTCTGGAATTTACTCAGAATTAGGGGTGTTTATCGAGTTCAACGAGCCGAGTTGGCCTCAACTCGGACTCGAACTCGATAAGAAACCTAAGGCTCGAACTCGGGCTCGATAAGGATCGAGCCCTGGATCACCAACTCGAACTCGTCGAGTTCGAGTTGACTCACGAACCTCTTATCGAGCCACGAGTTTCTGAGCTGGCTCACGAGCCTCAAAATGAGCTGGCTCACATGCCTCTTTTCGAGTCATGAGTTTCTGAGCTGGCTCATGAGCCTCAAAATGAGCAGGATCATGAACCTCTTAATGAGTCATTGTTCCATTTTATACATTAAATTATGCAAATGACATTTGTAATTTTGATTTATATACTATTTTCTGTAGTTTTTTTGGGCAAGAAAAATGTTAACCTCTATTTTATATCAAACTCAATGTGGAAGTTTCGGTATATATGTTTTTAATTTTTTATTAAGAGAGAAAACGAGTTATCGAGTCGAGTTTCCGAGTTGAACAATGCCCAACTCGGACTCGACTCGATAAGCTAACGAGCCATAAAACCCAACTCGGGCTCGGGCTCGGGCTCGTTAAGGTTTCGAGTCCGACTCGCGAGCCCTTAACGAGCCGAGCCCGAGTTGGGCTCATCGGGTTCGAGCTTTCCTGACAACCCTACTCAGAATTACTTGACAACCTTTTTTGCATCCCAGGGTACCATACATCAAACGTCTTGCCCATATACATCCCACTAAAATGGGGTTGCTGAAAGAAAACTGAGACACCTTCTTGATATTGCTCGATCCTTACTCACCCATATGAATGTCCCCAAGATATATTGGGGCAATGCTATCCTTACCGTTGTTCATCTTATAAACAGGGTCCCCTCTGCTTCTCTACAAGGCTCCACTCCTTTCAACTTACTATATCCCAAGGAGAAACCTTTCCCTCTACCCTTACGGATTTTTGGATGCACGGCCTTTGTCCATAGTTTTCATACCCCTGACAAATTATCTGCCTGTGCTATCAAATGTGTTTTTCTAGGGTATTCTCAAATTCAAAAAGGATACATATGTTATGATCCTACAGGTCATCGTTATTACGTTTCTCTTGATGTCACCTCCTTTGAACAAAACAGTTTCTTTACTCAGACAGTGTCCGATATTCCCCTACATTTCCTCCTCCACCAATTGTGTACAAAAGAAGAACTGTGTCCAATCCTGTTCATGTTCCTTTAACTATTCCACTGTTGCAGGACACTATGCCATCCTCGAGTGCTCCCACCAATGCTACCCCGGATAGTCCTCAGGAGCTTCCGATCGCACTACGAAGAACAAAGTGGCATTGTACACTTCATCCAATATCTCATTTCACCTCTACTGATGGGTTATCTTGCTCTGACAAAAGATATGCAGATGCCATAATGGTTATTTGTGTTCCCAAAGATCATCATAGTGCACTACAAGATGAGTGATGGAGAATGGCAATGAATGAAGAAATGGAAGCATTACAGTCCCGAAAAACATGGGACCTTGTCAAATGCCCTCCTGGATGTAAACCAGTTGCATGTCGTTGGGCCTTAACTACAAAGCAGTCCTCTGATGGCTCTATTGATCGTTTAAAGGCATGACTTGTAGCAAAAGGATTTATTCAAACATATGGAGTAGAATACTTCGAAACATTCTCCCCTGTGGCTAGAATGGAATCCATACGAACTATCATCTCTATGGTTGTGAACAAAGGGTGGCCTATGTTTCAGTTAGATGTCAAGAATGCATTTCTATATGGAGAGCTTGACGAAGAAGTCTACATGATACAACCCCCACGTTACGAAGTCGAGGGGGGGTATGCATGACGACTTCACAAAGCCATCTACGGATTAAAGCAGAGTCCAGGAGCTTGGTTTGATAGACTGAGTACAGAGATTGGCACCATGGGCTTCCAGAGGACTACGTCTGACTATTCGGTCTTTGTCAGGAAACGGCAGACTGCATTGTAATTCTTGTTGTATATGTAGATGATATGATTATTACTGAAGATGATGACCAAGGGATACTAGAAACCAAGGCTTTCTTGCAAAAAAGTATTCGTCACCAAGGATCTTGGACAACTTCGCTATTTTCTAGGCATAGAAGCCCTACGTACTAAGAAAGGCTTACATATGTCACAAAGGAAATACTGCCTTGACATACTAACTGAGGCAGGACTACTTAGGTGCAAACCCTCAGGAATTCCAGCTGAGCCTAGAAAACATTCTTCATCAAATGATCCTCTCTTTGAAGACACTACACGATATAGGAGCCTGGTTGGCAAACTTCTATATCTTACAGTTACTAGACCAGATATATCCTATGTTGTAAGCAGAGCCAGCCAATATATGGAAAAACCATGCTACAGCCATTGGCAAGATGTTTTCAAATCCTTCGCTACCTAAAAGACTCGCCGGGACAAGGATTCTTCTATGGAGCAAATGGTCACACAAATCTTACTGCATATGCTGACGCCGATTATGCAAGCTCTCCTGAAGACGTCGATCTACAACTGGATATGCCATGACGGTAGGAGGAAACCAGGTTAGTTGGAGGAGCAAGAAACAAGCAGTTGTCTCAAGATCTAGTGTTGAGGCTGAATATAGAGCAATGGCTCAGGCTACATGTGAGATCATATGGTTGCTCACTTTTCTACAAGAACTAAATGTTGCTACATCCACTCCTATTCCCTTGTACTGTGACAACAAATCAGCTACCTACATTGCTACCAATCCTGTGTTCCATGAGAACAATACATATTGAGATGATTGTCACTTTATCAGAGATGTTGTACGAGGAGGAAAGATAACCACGCCGCACATTCCAACAGATCTTCAACTTGTTGATATTTTTACCAAGGCAGTGACTAAGAAGCGGCTTTCCTGGATAACTTCCAAGTTGGGCATGATTGATGAATATGCTCCAACTTAGGGGGAGTGTTAGAGATTACCGTAAATTGATGTTTCTTTATTTATCATTGTTTCCTTACTATCACGGTTTTTTTAGTTATCATTGTAACCCCACAGGGGTATTTATGTAAGTTCCCCCCTAAGCACCCTAGGGTTTAGTCCTATATAAGGACCCCTAGACCTCACAGAATAAACAAACAATATTCTTCTCTTCTTTTCTCCACATGAAATATGTAGAAGATATTGATTCTTTTTTTCTTAGAAATTATGGGGATAGGTTATAACGAGAGGGAAGATATGGATGTTTCTTTAGAGAAACTGGAACACAATCTTTCGGTTATTACCTTGGACAGGTATATCTCTATCTTGTTTTTCTAGAATGGATGGAATTTTGAAAATAATTTTAAGAATGTGTCTTCTATATAATTTTAAAAATCTAATTTTGGACACGTATAATTGTAAATAGAATGATTAATTTATAAAATTTTCTATACAAGTACGATCATGTCATTCATAAACATGCAAATGTAGTTATAATGTGTTCATTATTTCATCAATAATATCCCTTTATAAGCCTAATTTAATTATTTTTTTCTTTACTTATTTCATTCATAATAGGTAAAAAGAGCAAACGATAATTGCATCAAACATAGACAAGAACCGCAAAAGTTACTTAATTTAATGCATTTCATATTTTTTATTGAATTTAACCATTTGTCTCAAGGCTTTTTACGTATCCATGTTATTTTTCACAAAATAGAATTGTAAAGTCGAATATTCTATTCTTCGAAACTTGGAATATATTTTAGATAAAATTAGTTTATACTAATTAAATTAAGATTAATTAACATCTAGATTCGAAATAAACAATCGAATTTGAATATCCGAAACTTATAATGGATTTAATTTGAATCCAGATTAGCAATTTCGTTTAAAAATCGATTCAAGTTCGGATTTGAAAATTTTATAATGAATTGAATCTAAATCCAGGTGGATTCAGAGGTATTCGATTCGATTAGCACCGCTAGAATGTTCCTTGTCTCCTGTGATCACTACCAACTCTGACCTTACCAAAAAGTGGCATCCAGCTACGACACCAAGCCCATACTTGTTGTCTATGATGGCATCCCTCCGTCATAATTTTTTGTAACTAATCATCCCACCATCACCATAATCTAGTACACCTCGACCGGCATGATCTGGAAAGTCGAATTTCTAGTCCACAGCATAGTCGTCATCACGAGGCATAACTTGTGGGGAGAAAATATGAAGTAATTATGAATGAGGATCATAGGGCTCTCTTATATAGAGAGGAGGAACTCTAGAGGGAAAATTACATCAAAGATAAAAGAAATAGAAAATACATAAAAGATAAAGAAAGATAAATACATATCTCAATATTACCCCTCAAATCAGAGCATAGATGCCAATCATGCTCAACTTGGAATCACATCTCTGGAATGGTCCTCCGGATAGATCCTTGGTGAAAACATATGTTGTATGTTCCCCTGAGTTGATGTGGGAAGTAGAGATAAAACCCTTCTGAATCATGTCACGTGTATAATGACAATCTACTTCAATGTGTGTGGTACCCTCGTAGAAGGCAGCGTTATTGGCTTTGATAAGAGCAGCATGGTTATCACATTGCAACTGCATAGGAAAAGGCGAATCAATAGTTAGGTCTATCAGAACGGATACGACCCACATCATCGTAGTACTCCTCTACACCATGGCTCTGTACTCTGACTCAGTACTAGATTTAGAACCCACGGTTTGCTGCTTGATCTTACATGATACCAAATAGCTTCCTATGAATACTGCAAAACCAGATATAGATTCCATGTCCTTGGGGCATCCTGCATAGTATGCATCAGCACATGTCGTGATGGAAAGGGATGTCCCCATCTGCTAAAAAACAATCATGTACCTAGAGACGACTTCATATACCTCAGGATCATGTGAACCGCACCCATGTGCGCTTGTCTCGACTACTCCATAATCTCACTTAACTTTGCTCACAACAAAGGAGATATATGACCTAGCAAGTCACATAGAGGAGCTTCCCAACAAGCTCCATGTATCTTCGTTTGTCCACCTCCTCTATATCATCATCATCTAGCTTCATGCTAGTATCCATAGGAGCAGTGGTAGATATGTGGTCTGTTGTGCATTTTTTTGACAAGAGATCTATAACATACTTCTTCTGGACCATCACAAGACCTCGCTAGTTTCCGCAAAGTCCTTGGATAGTATCGCAGTTCACCAAGGTTTTTGGTGGAAAACTATTGTCCAAGAAACTCCTTAGTTGCACTAATACCATGTACATCATCTCTTGTAAAAATAATATCGTCAACATAAACCAGAATAACGATACATCTCTGAGTCTTCTGAACAAATAGTAAATGATCTGCAATCAATCTCGTGAATTCCTCATGCTCTATCAAATTCCAAGAGCTTATGGAACTTAATGGCATAGATAGCCTATGAAGCTAGCATACCTTCCCAAACTCCCCTCAACAACGAACCTAAGCGGTTGCTTGCATATAGACCTCCTATAAGTCATCATATAGTTGGTGAGGCGATGAACTTCTGAGAATCAACAAGGGTTTGGTGGAATGGAACGGAAAAGGAGAGGTCTAGATATCTAGCGATGATCTGGTCAATATGGATTGTCATAAATGGCATCGTGTTCCAGGAGTGTGTCTATGGTGAAAATGTGGTGGCGCATGTAAAGGTGCTTGTTGAGAGTTGGAACATGTAATTTCTTACTTTTGTTTCGCCTACTATAGGCTTGTAATTTACAAAGGTGATAAATGGTGAAATTTTGGGGCACACATTTAAATAGTGGAGGCACTTTTTTCCTTCAAAAAAAGCAAATCATCGTATAAAAGCATATTACACATTCTGCTGAGATAGGGACTAGTCTCGTACCACTGCAACAAAGAGGAGGATCAGAAAAATAGAATGGTGGGCCATTAGTGAGAATGTATCCTGATAGTCCGCCCATGAATTTAGGTGGACCCACGAACCATAAGCTGAAACTTGTAGCGATCAACATTGTCATTTGCATGGTGCCTCACCGCAAAGATACCTGTCAGGGATAACTTGTCATAACAAGGAGTGAGATGGTGAGCAAATGCCACGGAACCAAAAAACACATGGTGTTAGAGAGAAAAGATCCTTATCGGAAAATGCAATCAGAATAGGAACATTGTCTCCTAACACGGATTATGATATTCGATGACCAGATAACAAATAGTAAGAATTGCATCACCCCAGAAGGAGTGGGGAGCACGACTTTGAATAAGGAAGGTCCTCGTCACATCAAGAAAATGACGGTATTTACATTGAGCAACACCATTCTGTTGCGAGGTGTACATACAAAAAGTCTGGTGTATAATGCCAAGAGAGCTGAAGAATTGAAAAAGTTGTGTAGTGCAAAACTCCAAGGTATTGTCAAAGCGAACATACTTAATATTAGCAGAAAAAATATTCTTTGTCATGAACAAAAGTTTGAATAACAAACGCAGCCTTAGACTTGTTTTTCAAAAGAAAAACTCGTGAACTAGAAAAGTCATCAACCGCTACAAGATAGAATTAGTGTGCCTCTGATGGTTAAGGACACGATTGGGACCCCCAGTATCAAAATGGAGCAACTAAAATAAAGTAGTGCTACTATGACTCAGGCGACCAAGAAAACTAGATTGGTGATGCTTCCTAAGATGGCAATCCTCGCACTAAAAGGTAGACCGAGAAGGAATTTGCGGAAGGACTATATACAGTGTTTGCAAAGGAAGGTGATCAAACCGAAGATGCCACATGTATGGGACCCAATGGGAATGGAAGAAGCACAAGCAGACAGAGACTAGACCAGATTGTAGAGACCTCCTTTCTCACGGCCACATAAATTCACCCTGTCCATGATTATATTCAAAAATACAAGAGAGGAAGGGTCAAATATGGTACGACAATATAAATCCTCAGTGATCTGACTAACTGATAATAAATTCATGGAAAAGTCATGTGCATGAAGAACATTCTACAGATGCATATACTGTGCAAAAGAATCTCCCCTTGTGTTGTAATGGGAGAGTGTGTCCTATCTATAATAATAGTGAATTTGTCTGGATGAACTAATTTGTAGGAAGAGATTTGAGCTATGTCCCCACAGTAATGAGATGCATATGAATCCACGATCCACTCAGAGAAGGTCTGCACTGTGACAACTAGCGAGGGTGATATACCTGAAGTGCTAGCAAAGGCTCAGGCAACAACATATAAAGAATCCAAAGGAGCACTAGAGGGTCTGGTAGTATGAGTCATGATCTCCCTCATACATGAGACTAGATCATCATACTTCTACTCAGTAGAAGTGGCAAGTGTAATAGGAGTCTCAACCGGCTCTGCGACACATGCAAACATGGAAAAACCATTCTTATGATAGCATGTATCCTCTGAGTAGCAAGAACAATGACGGAATGTGCAAGTCTAATGACGACATCCCACACCTCTGCCACAAACATCGTGTCCTCTGAACCGAGAAGAACTTCCTCTACCACGAGATGCAGTCGTGGCAGAATAGGTCCGAAGAGATGTTGGAGAAGGGAATGTAATCATGTCGAGTCTACTGTAAGCTTCCTCCATGGGAGGTATGGATGCACATGCAAGTAATTGAAACTGTGCGACATCATATTCAAGGTCGAGAGCTGCCTATAAAACTCCAATTAAGGTGGCATTTCCTTATGCATTATGCCACTATGGAGATGTTATCGGAGGCATGAAGTTGTAAAGCTTCACAGACATGCCCCTGAGAGACAAATAGAAAGTATAAAGAGGATGATCATTCTGCTTGAATGTGAAGATGTTATACTGGAGTTGTAGTATCTCTGTCCCATTCCTCGCTTGAGAATAGGTGACAGCGAAGATTTCCCACATTGCCATGGATGTGGGCTGATGTAGGCTATCATCGGATATCTACATGGTAAGAATACCAATTGGCCAGATGCAGACGTATGTGTTATCTTGCTCCCACATGGCATTAACCCCGGTCTAGGTCGGCTTATCATGGTTCATAATGTACTTCTTCCCATTGCACCTCATAAAGCTCATGAACTGCATGGCTCATAGCTTGTAATTGATCTTATCCATCTCCGTGATGGGTATCAGACCTTTGAAGGTGCCTGAATATGATAGGTCGACCTTGTTCTCTGACATGATGTTGGAAAAAGAAGAGAGTGGGGTTGTAAACTCATGCAAATGTGTCTACACAATCATACGGGGAATTGTGTGTATGTGTGAAGACTCAAGCCACAATTGTTCCCATCAACTACGGGACCACTCTAGGACCGGTGAGATGATTCAGTGGTCTGAAATCACCCTTTTCTATCAAAAACAGACCTCTCAGAGGTCCCGGATGCAAAATAAATGTCGAAAAGAAAGATCTGAAGATCTGGCAGCCTAGGCAACACCCAAGAAGCCATGCTGGGTCATGGTTGGGATGCATGAATGGTGCCACCCTTTGATGGTGCTGTCATTGGGCCCTAGGAGAGGTATCGCAAGGCACCAAAGATACCCCTAGGCAGTGCTGAGCAAGGTTGGAAAGCACCACCAGCAGCCCTATGTGGTACTGTTGGGGAATAAGGATGTCGTCGAGGGTTTATCTCGTGAGAAAGGGGAGGTTAGGCGGCTGTCACTTCCAAGGGAGACAAGGGAGGAATGGCGGCGAAAGGGATGGTTGTGGGGGGCGGGGCGTGTATGGCTCATGCTTCGATCTAGGACCATCGCTCCGATACCATATGGAGAGAACATATGAACTAATTATGAATGGGGGACATAGGACTCTCTTAAATAGAGAGGAGAACCTCTATAGGGTAAATTACATAATAGAGATGAAAGTAATAGAAAATACATAAAGATAAGGAAAGATAAATATATCTCTCAACATAACCCACAACTTCCAGACGCCTCATCAACTCATCAGTGAAGGAGGCGATTCAACCTCCGGACCTGTTAACTCCACCAATCTCCCCATAGGCACCACCGCATCCTCTAGACAATGACATCTCGACAAAGACCTGTTGACAACTCCACCAATCTCCCCATAGGCACCACCGCATCCTCTAGACAATGACATCTCGACAAAAAACAGAGAGGCCACTTCAGTTAGAAATACATTTAATGCATATGAGTAGCAGTATACTGGCAGCTTGCAAGGATAGCAAGACAAGAGCGGAGCCCGAAAGTATCCATTCACTAATCCTTTAACCCAAAAGAAACCATCAGAAATGCCGCATGTAGTGGTGCTCTGTTATATCCATTTACTTCTAAACCATAAACTGAAACAAAAATCAAAACTAAATAACATTAAAGCACAGAAAACTGATAAATCAAAGCCCTCGTCGTTGATTTTTATCTAGTCCATTTGGCTTTCATTTCAGATTTTGTGTCACTTTCTCGTTCATTTTCTAGCTTCCAGTAGTGACTATTACACTTCTAAAAAATTAAAAGCATTACCTTTAGATTTACTCTATATTGATAAAAATATGGATAAGCAGATAAGCCACTGGACTAAGACAATATCTTGAGGTAAACTTATTGTGGTATAAGTATAGTCTCATAGCACATCCTTCAAGAATTGGAGCAAATATCTTTCTATTAAAAGCATTACTTTGAGAATTAATCTATATTGGTGTAAAAATCGGTGACCAAAGACCCATTTGGTCGGTGGATACAAACAACAACAAAGCCTTTTCTATAATTAAGTAGGGTCAGCTACACGGATTCTTCGCATCCGTTCAGATCTATCTTGGGTCAATCCCGGGCTTATATCCAAAAAATTAAGATCCCTTTGTATAGTCTCTTTCCAACACTTCTTGGGCAGTTCTCGCTTTCTCTTAGCCGGCTCAACATCTCAACACTCACATCTCCTAACTGGTGCATCAGTTGACCTTCTTTGCAAATGACCAAACCATCTTAAGCGGTTTTCTCGCATCTTATCCCCGATCGGAGCTACACCAACTTTCTTTCTGATTGCATCATTCTGAATCCGATCTTTACGTGTGTGTGTTCACGCATCCACCTCAACATTTTCATTTCTGCTACAGCCATTCTCTGCACACGTCTATGGTTTACACGCCAACATGCAGATCCATAAAGCATAACAGGTCTCACGGCTGCTTTGTAAAATTTTCCTTTAATTTTTAAAGGAATATTCTTATCACAGAGAACAGCAAAGGCTCCTCTCCACTTTAGTCAGCCTGCATTTATTCTATTAGTAACATCTTCACTAATTTCCCCATCATGTTGCAAAATAGATCCCATATATCTAAAAGAATCTCTCTTCCGGATGTTATTGTCACCAATTTTCACCTCGATTCCTTCACCATTGCTTCCATCAAAGGTGCACTCCATGTATTCCGTCTTAACCCTACTTATACGTAATCCTTTAGTCTCCAATGCATGTCTCCAGACCTCAAGCTTCTCATTTACTCCATCTCCAATCTCGCTAATAAACACAATATCATCACCAAATAGCATACACCAAGGTAACTCATCTTGAATGTGACTAGTCAACTCGTCCATAATCAAAATAAAAAAGAAATGGACTCAAAGCTGAACCTTGATGTAAACCAATGTTGATGTTAAAATAGTTGATCTTCCTAGATGGGGTTATTACACAAGATAAAGCCTTATCATACATGTCCTTTATGAGGTTAATGTATAGGACAGATACTTGTCTCTTCTTCAAAACTCTCCACAATATCTCTCGTGGGACAGAATCATAAGCCTTCTCTAAATCAATAAAGATCATATGAAGGTTCTTCCTTTTAACTCTATAAATCTCCATTGTTCTCCTCAGCAAATGGATGGCTTCAATAGTTGAGCGACCTGACATGAATCTGAATAGATTATATTTTACTTTGGAAACTTGCCTCAACCTTCTTTCAATCACACGTTCTCAAATTTCCATAGTGTGACTCATCAGCTTGATACCTCTGTAATTTGAACACTTTTGAATATCTCCTTTATTCTTATAAAGAGGCACCACAACACTCCTCCTCCAATCGTAATGCATTTTCTTGCTTCGTCAAATAACATTGAATAGATTCGTAAGCCACGTCAATCCACGCGCACCTAAAACTCTTCATACTTCTACATAGATGGTGGATAAATGGGCAATAATCCCTGGACGAAGAGTTAAACTTGTTCTTGTATAAGTATTGTTAGAGAATGTAATAAGTGGGTAATTGGATCTCACTAAGATCCAATTACCCCACTCAAGTTTAGTCCCACATGGATGAGCAGTGGGACTCCGATCTGTCTGAAAGGCTATATAAGGAGCCCCTCACCTCCTGTACTCATTGAGAAATTCAATAGAATATCTGCCCCTTTGAGGGCTTCTCACGTGGTTTCATCACACTCCTTAGGGAGTAGGGTTCCACGTAAATCTTCATGTTCTTGGTGTTTATTATTTTGTTTATCAATTTCGCTTCTGCTTCTCAAATTACAACATGGTATCAGAGCAGTCGATTCTGTGGATTCGATTGTGAGTTTATTTTATAACTTTATCTTTTGATTCATGTTCATGATCAATTCCAAGTTCTGGAAATCTGGTGTTCACGTTCTGTACAAGTTCTAGGGTTCATATTGGAACCCTAGTTCCAGACCTAAAGATGTCATGCTCTAGAAGCAGCCTACTGATGAACGTCAAATTCGGCTCTACAATAATGTGGAATTATGCTGTAGTATAGGAGGCGAATTTGGTTCAGCAAAAACCACAGACTTTGAATGCTGTGGAATATTTATACTTGGCAAGTGTACCAAGGTCGAACACAGGGACACAGCTGCCTAATCAGAGTATTGAATTTCGATTCATGGAGGCATAATGTCAATTAATTTCAGTTTCAGGTCCATATGAAAATTATGATGCACTGTGCTATTTACAAGGCAATGCCATGGTGCATGCAATTTTTTATTTTGTTTTTATGCAAGTTAAAATGATGCATGGGCAAAAAATGTAAGAGAATATGCGTGATGAATAAAATGTCAGAAATACCTACAATTATACCCTAAAATGAGAGCAACGTAATATAGAATGAAATTAGAGCCAATTTGAACACATCATTAAAAATCGGTCATCAAATCAATCAAGACAAGTAGAGCATGGTCCCATTTTTCACATAAAAAATCACTTAAATTAAAAACAGCGTCAAATGGAACAAGCATGCTAAAATGTAGAGGACAAAACAAGGATCAAAACGACACTAAAATCATGCAATTTGAACCTACTATGCTCAAGTTATGCTAAAAACAGTGCAAGGGCATAATTGTAATAAAAATGCAATAAAATAAAGGGATAAATATTGCATTTAGGTCCGTTGAGGGACCAAAATGCAAATAGCAAAAACCGCCTAGGCCCAGTTGCAATTTGTCCATTTGCGCGCAGGGGCATATTTGTAATTTTAGAAAGCTTCAAGGGCCTCCCTATAAATAACCCCAGGAGCGCACATGAGGCACGCGCCTAGAGGACCAGAATGCAAATACTTGAAACTTCAGGGTCTTCTGTGCAAACTACCCAGTCCTCACGTGCGGTGCACGTGAGGGCCCAGGCTCGGACGGCGGCTCGGGCTCGGGGCTACGTGGCGAGGTCTGGAGGTTTGGCTCTAGGTTCGGTTGTCCCGAGCCTGCTGGTCTGGAGAGGAGGCTCGGGACGCCACGTGTCTTCATCCTGGCCGTCCGATCACGTAGATCGGACGGCACCTGTAGCGTCTCCTCCGCCGCGAGTCACCGGTGGAGGCGGGGCTCCGGCGACACGCGAAGAGCTCCGCCGAGCTCCTGAGGGTTCCCTGAGGGTCGGCGAAGATAGCGGCAAGTCTGGCGGAGGTCATGGATGCACGGCGAAGCTCCATGGCTGATCGGCGGTGGCGCTTGGTGGAGTTTCGCCGGAAGGGAGGAGCTCGAAGGTGCTCCGATGCGAACTCCAGCGAATCAAAGTCCCTGCAGTGGTTAGTTTAGCCGAAGCGAGTGCATCGTGTGTGCGAGTGAGGTGAGGTAAGTGGGGGCCAGGAAGGTGACGGGAGCGGTGGCCCTGGGCTCCATCTCCGGCGAAGCAGAGGAGGAGGTAGCGCTTGGTGGTTAGGGTCGTGGAGAAGGGAAGGTGCTGTCGGAGGGGGTTGGCGATGATCGGAGTGGTCTGGCGGAGCTTAAGGAATGAACGGATGAGGGTGACGGTGGTTGTAGGTGGGGTAATAATTCGGGGAAAAATGAAAGAAAAAGAAGGAGGAAGAAGACCTCATCGGGGAGGGGAACCCGGTGAATGTATTGGCCTGGGTTGGGCTCCATTGGAGCCCTGGTCGTCGCACATCGAGGTTGGCCCTTCCTCGGTCTCGGCGGAGCACGGTGGCGCCGAAACATGGCCAGAAGGCCATGGATCACACCTGGGTTGTCACGGCCATCTTCGCCTCGAGATACAGCTCCTCCGCTGTCACCGGAGAGCTAGAGGTTGAGCCGGAGTCCCCGTGAATGGTGGATGGGTCTCAGTGGTGGCGGAGAGACGCTTAAATAGGTGGAGTTTGACTGGGCATTACATGGCGGGGAGGGGAGTTTCGATGGAGGTTTTAATGGTGAGGGAATGATGGGGGAGGGTTGTGGACGTTTGCGCGAGGAAGGCGGGGAATAGGGCTACGTGGAGGGACGTTTTGATGTGAAGGAGATGGTCGGAGGTCCTTCCTAAAATAGGAAGGGGGCGGTGGTTTAACGTGATGTAACGGCTGGAGAAGGGGGTGTCTGGAGGTAGGGGATGATTGGTCAACCGTTGGATCGGACCAACCATTGGATCTAGCGATCCAACGGTCAGGATGATTGCGATGACTGAAGGTGGAGATCAGATCATACGATCTGATCGTGTGGCCAGGAAGTAGGCGGAGGCGAGTGGTTGGGATTGAATGAGGGGGCGATCTAACGGTGATGGATAGAGAGGCGACATGGCAGGTGGTAGGCCGTAGGATAAGAATGGGATCAGAGGCCTGAGATGGGGGAAGACGTGGCGCAAGGGAAGGCGTTAGATGGTGAGATGATTGGACGACTGTGGATGGGGCGCGGAGTAATGGTGGAGATCTGATCTGAGATCAGATCGGGCGGCTGAGGGATGATGCGCGATGAAGGGCTCAGATGCGAGCGGGATTGGAGTGATCCAACGGCCTAGGAGGCCGCCGGGTGGCGAGAGATGAAGTGGGCCACGTGGGCGCTCCAGAGAGCGCCACGTGGCCCAATCAGAAAAATTCAAAATCTAAATACAAAGATAAATACAAAAGAAATAGTTAGAGGCCGAATTGGGAAAAAGTCAAAACATGAAAGTTGCTCGTCTCGACGAGATCTACAACTTTCATGTTGGTCAAAAGGCCAAAAGAGATCATCTGTACAAAAGCTATTTTTGGGGGTATTTTCAAGGGGATAAAAACACCGATTTTGTGGTTTTGATTTGTTTTTGTATTTTTAGTGGCTTTAAAGGTCAGTGACTTATCTACCTAATTTTTAGGGGTTTTTAATAATAAAATAATTACAAGAAGAATAAAGAGAATTAAAAACAATAATTTAATGGTAAAATATATACAATATAGTACACGATAAAAACAAAGAATTAAAGGTGATTTTATTGGATTATTTAAGACAGGGGTTTTAATATGTGCCTTTTAGCATGATGAATTCGAGATTCATCACCTACCCACAGCAGAACTCCTTCGCATCACCGGAAAGCATCTTCAATCTCTGCAGCATCTCTTCTAACTCAGTCTAGAGGTTCGCTTTGAGGTTCCAAACCTCCACATGAAGGTTTTCTCTTCCTGAAGGTTCCCAGGGCATAGCCGCACGGCAGATCCGGCCATTGAACCTCGCCGTAGAAACCCCTTTTCCAGAAAGGATCCTCTTGAAGACCTGCAGGAACCCTCCCGTAGACGATCGCGCTTCTTAGGACAATCCGAAAGGCAACACCGCTCCTCTCCATACGTCTCCCAGCGACAGTGGCACCACAAATCAGGGATCCTGCCCTCCAGGCTACGCCACCCCATATCCTCCTTCGCGCGAGTCGAGCGCACCTCCTCTTCCTGGGAGCTCTCCCCGCCACTTCGACAAATCAGGGCTCTTGTTGAGCTCCCAGCGCCACTGCATCCCCTTAGATGTGGGCTCCTCCTTAGCGGGCATCCCACTTCTCGCATCCTCTACTTATCCTCCGGAGGAGAGCGAGAGCGTGCGAGCTCCACTATTGGACAGAAATGACTGGATCATGGCTAGGGTTCCAGCAGATCTAATGGCGACGGCGGCATCCAGTCGCTGCATCACAGGCGGTGGCGGAGAAGTGCAGACCCCGACCTCCTCCTCTCTTACTTCTCCATCAAGCGACGACGGTGGGTTCTTTGAAAAAAGGTTCCAAGTGGGAACCCTAAATAAGCCAGGCTAAATTATTAAAAAAATCTGATGCTATTGTAAGCCCTAAGATTGGCCAAAGAAAAATGAGATGGGCCGAGAAAAGAAAAGGGGAGAGAGACCTCGTTAAAAAAAGTTGCATGCTTTAAAAAAATCGTAAGCAGAAAAAATATGATGAATAAAAACCCGAAGAAAGGTCGAAAGGATTAAAAAAAGTGGCTAAAAAATGATTTGTGAAAAAAAGTACATGTTTTGTTTCTCCCAACTTGATCCATGATTCTTATTCTATCAAATATGGGAGAAAGGGGGAGTCAGAGCTATATTCTTCATGGCATCTGCACGTCCACGACTGACAGACCGACACTCCAGATTTCTTTGATCATCCATCTTCACGAGCATCAAATTCTTCGTCAGGGTGTATACTTCTTCTTTTACGACCCGATCAGTTTCTCGCGTTGCACTTCTTCTGCAGTGATTCTTCTCCAGGCACGATAGAGATATGTTTTGATGACCTGCAGGCACGACAGAGATACGTTCCGGTGACCTGATATCACAGTGGTTCTACAGGCATGACAGAGATACGTTCCGATGACGCAAAGGAGACACATCCTCGTGCGAGGCCTTCTACCAGCAGCGGATGTGTTCTTCTTGTGATGTATCGTGAAGACGTATTATATACTTTCTTTTTGTTACAAGCTGCAGCTTTCTCAGCTCCAGCTTGAGGAGGAGTGATAGAGAATGTAATAGGTGGGTAATTGGATCTCCCCAAGATCCAATTACCCCACTCAATTTTAGTCCCATATGGATGAGCGGTGGGACTCTGGTCTATCTGAGGGGTTATATAAGGAGCCCCTCACCCCCTATACTCATTAAGAAATTCAATAGAATATATGCCCCTTTGAGGGCTTCTCCTGTGATTTCATCCCGCTCCTTAGGGAGTAGGGTTCCACGTAAATCTTTGTGTTCTTGATGTTTATTATTTTGTTTATCGATTTCGCTTCATCTTCTCAGATTACAAGTATAAATCCCATCACACTCCTTCAAGAATCGGAACAACAATCTTTCTATTTATCTATCTTCCTTTAAGCAATGGTTACTCATTATCCTTTGTGCACACTACCTATCCAGTAATAGCTACCATACATCCCTAAATAATTGCCCCTTATCCCACATTTCCTACTAAACAACAATCAAACAGTGAAAAAGGGATAATTCCAACTTATCCAGATCTTATCCCTTAAACACAGATCCCACCGACCAAAAACGATTCGGGAATCAATCCTTATTTCATTATCCCGCCAACTCATCTATCATATCTTATCTCACAGCCAAACAAGAAAGATAAATGATCTAAAACATAAGTACCCGTTTCACAAAGAAAAAGCAGGGTGAGCCTAAGCTCTATCCAGAGAGGTAGCGTTTCTTATTTGGTTGTCATGACAAAGTTTACAATCTTGCTAGCTTTCTTATCCAGTTGTCATAACAGTTTACAATCTTGCTAGCCTACAAATGCACTGGAAAACTAAACTTTCTGTGTCAACATCATGATTCTCCCATGACCGTTAAAAATAGGCCATTCCTCTAGCTACCTACCGGCTAAATTATCCATACCAGAGGTCACTACAGAAGATATTTCATTTTGGAAGACAAATATATTCACTCATCATGACGACGATGATGAATAAAAAACAGAATAATATAAAATAATTCAAAACAGATAAATTGCAGCACATCTAGACATACATTTTTTAATGCAGAAAAGGACTTTTTCCTGATATTCGAATCGGGAGCATATATAATGGTCTTCTCAATGGCCTGAACGAAACCGTTAATCAGTATCGAATAGCAATCAAATGAAAAAAAAATATAGCTAGAAATACCTGCAAACATGCAAAAAGACTGATCATAATGGATGAGCCATATGTGTGTTCATCACCATATTCCCCAGACTTTCGTACGCATGCAATGCTCAACAATAGGTCGATGGCGTGTGATTTTACCCACCAAGGAAACTCAGGCGATGAGAGAATATGTCTGAACATGCTTATTGCTTGCCACCTCTTAGTTGGATTGCTTCCAAGTTCGTGAATGATAGTGGGAAACTCACCTCCGGCACCAGCAAACTTTTCGTCGGAGATGTGAATCCATATTACTAAACAAGCATTCAGAATGTAAAAACAGTTTAAATATCAAAGGACTTTAAAAAACAGGAGTCCATTCCACAAAGTAACATGTTCAACAAATAACCGGTTTGATTTTTAACAGGAAAGATGAAGTTACGCAGATACAGTACATCAGAAAAACCTGCAAGTGATGCTCCAACATTGACCAAGGAAAAGCACCCAGCAAACTCGTCATCGTCTTCTGTGAGAATAGTATATTATATCAGGAAAATTTGAGGTCAAGCGATGTAAACTTGTATGGCTGCAAACTACCCTCTTGAGCAGTGTCGATCATAGCCTTGACATCAGAGCCAGTTATAAGACCGATGCCAGATAGCTGAGCAACCAGAAGTAAGTGCGAGAAGTTGTCCAATAAAGAAGAGCAAGTTGGTATTTCATCTGCCAAGCTGCTTTTTGCCAAAAGAGCCTGAAATTTAAAACAATCACTGAACGGATGAGAACTAAAAAAGCCAGAAGAAAAATGCTATATAAAATAAATTTTGATCATTTGCTTATGGCTCACAATGATTTGCAAAACATATAAACAAAGTATAGCATGAAGCTTCCGCTCCGTATGGCTCTGACTCTGCAATCAAGCAAAACATAAAGGAATACAGCTCCGTATAAAATCAAGGTGCATTAAATTCTGATTTCAATGTGACGAAAAACAAATATACAGACCAAGCTTCCACAAATTGTTTGGAGGGATACGGCTATCTCAAGAGCTTCACTGAACATATCGGCAATGGAATCTTCTTGTTCCTTATCAGAATCTAATGTGGCAGTATGTAAAGCTTGGACAATGACTGGCAAAGCAATTTTTAATTGTTGAACAGGACGTCTCTTGATGCAAGATAGCACTGAACAAGTAACAAAACAAGTTCCCCGGGATCATTTCCAAAGGATAATGTCTTCTTTAACTGAAAAGGATGACTGCCGCATATGCTCAGTCATTTCAATCAACTAAACAAGATTAAGTTTATTGATAAATAAGAGGGAATATAATATAGAATCAGAAACATTGGTAGGGTAGCCGCATTTCTTGAGAAAATACAAATGAACCAAGAAAGTGATGATTGGCATTCATGTCATTCAACCCAAGGCATTATTGGATGGATAGCCATGCATATTATCTCAATCCATATATTAAGAAGACTGCAGCTCAATATATATCAATGAGTAACTATATTTTTTCCATGTTAAATGGGGATAGATGCAATACCTCTCTAGATATTCTCTTAGATATTGTTGCAATATTCGGCCGACTGGACCGAGTAGTTGGTCCAGCTATGAGGTGTAAGGGGGTGATCGACTGAATTTAAGTATTCGGTCAATAATCGGTCTGACTATTCGACCCACTATTTGTAGAAGGCTGAAAAAATTATTTTTTTCAAGGGTTTGATTTATCACAATTTTTTTGGATGTAAGCCCAAGATTGACCCAAGATAGATATGAATGGAGGCGAAGAATCCATGTAGCCAACCCTACTTTATTGTGGGAAAAGGCTTTGTTGTTGTTTATTTGTTTGATTGACTGATTTATCTCAATATCACCAAAATGTCAAAACTCCATCTTAGACCGTAAATATGACGAGTGCAAATTTGTGTACTAAATATGGCTAATATTGCATCCACACCTACTCGTTAGTGGACCATTGACACAGGGGCTTCAAATTATTTGACCAATGATGGTAGCTCTCTTTCTTTCTCGTCATTCAGTTATGTGCAATCAGTAACAGATGTCTTTCTCCTATTATTGTCATTGGCAAAATGAATTTCTCCTCCAAACTTAAAATCTCCAGTATATATTGTGCTCCAGATTTTCCTTCAAATTTGCTATATGTTCATAGAATATGTAAGGAATTACAATGTCTAGTTATTTTTACGAGAGTTGTTACTACTTCCAGGAGATCCATACCTTGCAGATTTTTGGTGGTGGTTATGAGAAACATGAACTTGCTCTTGATGTCTTCTTATAAACCTCCAATTACTGGAGAAGCATCTATTTCTACAGATCTTATCTATGGCATATCGGCATCTACGACTTGGTCATCCTACTGCTAGTGCTCTCTCTCTCATATGTTCCCTGAAACCTTCGCATTGAAGCAATTTGAATGTGAGGCTTGCTAGTTTGGGAACTGTTGGGAAAAATGAATGAGATGGTTTATTCCATGAACCCTAGGCTCTCTTATATAGGAGAGTAGCCTATGGGTAAATTACACAAAGCATACTATGAAGAAAAACAAATAGAGAAAGGTACAGATACTCCTATTATTGTATACGTTAACACTCCCCCTCAAGATGGAGCATAGATATCAATCATGCTCAGCTTGGAAGCACACTTCTGAAATGGACCTCGTAGCAATGCCTTGGTGAATATGTCTGCAGTCTGATTCTCTGAAGTAACATGAGATGTAGCAATGAAACCTTTCTGAATCATATCACGTATGAAGTGACAATCCACCTCAATATGCTTGGTCCGCTCATGGAATGCAGGATGTTTTGCAATAAACAAAGCAGCCTGATTATCACATTCCAAGTTCATAGGAAGTGGTACGTCTAAACATAGATCTGTAAGCACAGCTTTCACCCACATCATCTCTGTAGTAGCCTGGGCCATAGCCCTCTATTCAGATTCGGCACTAGATCTAGCTACCACAGTTTGTTTCTTACTCCTCCATGAGACTAGGGCATCTCCAACATAGACAGCATACCCTGAGGTGGACTTCCTATCCTTGGGACATCCTGCATAGTCTGCATCTGCACATGCTGAGATGGAAATCCCCTTTCCTTTCTTGAATAGCAGACCTGCACCTGGAGAAGATTTGAGATATCTGAGTATCATATGTATTGCATCCATATGCACCTGGCGTGGTTGCTCCATGAACTGGCTCACACGGCTCACTGCAAATAAAATATCTGGTCTAGTGATCGTGACATACAACAGTTTTCCTACCAGTTCTCTATATCTTCTCCTGTCGACCTCCTCTGTGTTATCTTCATAAAGCTTCATGCTGAGGTCCATTGGTGTCGTAGCAGGTCGACACTCAAGCATACCTGTTTCACTCAACAGGTCTGTAACATACTTCCTTTGTGACATAACTAGTCCATATGAATTTCTGGCAAATTCAAGCCCCAGAAAGTATCTAAGGACCCCAAGATCCTTAGTGACAAACTCACTACCCAGCATTTCTTTCGCATGCCTTATGCCCTGCTCATCATCTCCTGTAATCAAGATATCATCAACATAAACCATAATGACAATGGTACCTCTCGATGTTTTCTGTACAAACAAGGAATGATCAGCATTGGAGCGTTTGTATCCTTGTTTCTCGAAGAGATCCGAGAGCTTCTGAAACCATGCTATGGGGCTCTGCTTAAGGCCATAGATAGCCTTATGCAACCTGCATACATTGGAGCACTTCCCTCAACAGCAAAACCAGGTGGTTGTTGCATATACACCTCTTCCTGCAAATCTCCATATAGAAATGCATTCTTCACGTCCAAACTGATGGAGCAGCCAGTCTCGAGCAACTGCAACTGACAACAAGATCCTTAGGGTGGAATGACGTGCCACAGGCGAGAATGTGTCAAGATAATCCACCCCATATGTTTGTGTGAAGCCACGTGCCACCAGACGTGCCTTGTACCTGTCAATAGAGCCATCTGCATTTTGCTTCACTGTGAACACCCACTTGCAGCTCACTGGGTTCACATCTGGAGGTATAGAAACCAAAGTCCAAGTTCCTCTGGACTGAAGTGCGGCCATTTCCTCTTCCATTGCAAGCCGCCATCTACTATCCTGCAGGGCCTCATGATGATTCCGTGGAATATCTATGGCTGAAAGTGCCATAGCAAACGTCCTGAAATCTCCAGAGAGCCGCTCAAAAGATACAGAAGCTGATAATGGATATTTGGCACAACTCCTCTTCGACTTCCGTAAAGCAATTGGAATATCCAAATCAGTTGTAGGATCATCTGGCATCTGCAACACATCCTGCTCAGAAATGTCGTCAGATCCATCAACATTAATATTCTCATTACATACCATAGGCGAGCTAGTGGACGAGTCATGACCATGAGCTGGTGGAGGATGCCTGCGGGTATAATGGAACGGAACAGTGATATAGGCTGTTGTGGTGGTGGTGGTGGTGTTGATGATGGCATCTGAGGTGGTAGTGGTGTCATGTATATGGCATCAGGTGGTATAGGTGGAAGCTGGTTGTCTCCAGATGCTGAAAAATACATAATGGATTTCAAAAAAATGTAACATCTGCACTGATCATATCACGCCGACGCAAAGGATCAAAACACTTGTACCCCTTTTGAGTTCTGGAGTACCCAACAAAGACACACTTGACAGCCCTAGGAGAGAGCTTGTCAGTACCCGGTGACAACTGATGGACAAATGCAACCGACCCAAATACACGGAGGAGTGAGCGTGAACAGATCATTGTCAGGATAAATAAGTGAGAACGGAATCTGTTCATTCAAGACAGACGAAGGCATACGATTAATTAGGTAGCATGCAGTAAGAACTGCATCACCCCAGTAGGAATATGGACATGACTCTATATAAGTAGAGATCTAGTAACATCAAGAAGGTGACGGTGTTTTCTTTCTGCAATCCCATTCTGTTGAGATGTATGAGCACAAGATGTTGGTGAATAATTCCTTTTGATGAGTAGTAAGTGGCAAGAAAGTTAGTGCACAATTCTAAAGCATTGTCACTTCTCACAATTTTCACAGATGTAGAAAAAACAATTTGTATTTCATTCAGAAAATGGATGATTATATTTCCGGCTTCAGATTTATTTTTCATCAGAAACACCCATGACACTCTAGAAAAATCATCCACAAATACAATATAAAATCTGTGTCCTGATGATCAGGTACACGACTCGGACCCCAGACATCAACATGAAATAACTCAAACTTGGAGGTACTACTCCGACCAGGACGACTGGGAAGGACGACCTGTGATGCTTTCCCAACTGACATGCCTCACACTGAACAGATGTGTGAGGAAGACTATAAGGCAATACTCAGACGCAACTTCTGAAGCGGTAAATGACCAAAACGCAGATGCAACTGTAAAGGAGATACTTTGGCCAGAAGGAGAGGATGTGGTTCCAACAAATGGGATCTGATTCAGGCGGTAGAGGCCTCCTTGCTCATAGCCACGACCAATCACGTTGCCCGTATGGATGTCCTGTAAAATCAAAGAAGATGAATCAAAAAATTGCTCGACAATGAAGATCCTTCGTAATCTGACTAATTGACAATAGATTCATTGAAAAATCAGGTGCATGTAGCACATTCTGAGCTGCATAGACGATGTCAGTCTAATCTCCCCCTGACCAGTTGATGGGGGAATGTGTGCCATTTGCAATGACCACTGTCTGTCCTGGAGGGATCTGAGTGTATCCTGTAAGTAGACTCTGGTCGCCACATAGGTGATGTGTAGCGCCTGAGTGCATAATCCATGGCAATGTATCAGAACTACAACTGTGAAGTGCAAGTATACTACCTGAAGCACTGGTAGACGTGGAGGCAGAAGCAGCAGCATCAGAATGACTCTCTGTAATCGGTGTTGGACAGGATGGTGGGATAATGCCCCTCAGACGGGTAACTAGATCATCAAATAGTTGATCCAAGGTAGCTAGCAGATGGGGGCTCTATCTGCTCAGCAGCTCCTGCGGATGCAGGAAATCCATGCTTTGAATAGCATGTATCTTCATTATGTCCAACTCGGTGGCAGTAGGTGCATGTTGGCCTAGTGCGGCCACTCCTCCCACGGGGTCCACGTCAACGCCCTGGTACTGAGAACCACGACCTCTGGTTGCTGCCATGGCTGAAGAATTCTGACTTGCAGCAGTTGAGGGAATTGTAATCCGACTCAATCTATGAAAGGCTTCCTCCATGGGAGGAATAGTCGAGTCTGCCAAAATCTGAGATCGTGCTGCCTCGTATTCAGGATCAAGTGCAGCTAGGAACACGCCCACCATAGTAGCGTTCCTGTATGTCTTCTGCTGCTCTGGCGTGGCTGTCAAGGGCCATGAAGCTATATAGCTTCTCAAACATCACTCTCAGTGATGTATAGAGAGAATGTAGGGGGCGACCATTCTGCTTGATGGTGAAGATATCATACTGAAGTTGCAGAATCTTTGTCTCGTTCTTCGCCTGGGAATATGTGGCCGCCAGAATGTCCCACATATCCTTCGTTGTGGGTTGATGGAGGATATCATTGCAATTTCCATGCCAACGTGCCAGATAGCCAAACTTTGGCGTATGCGTCATCAGCCTCCCAGGAGGCATAGGTTCCAGTCTTCTCAGCAGGCTCTGGTTCGGTAAGAATGTGCTTCTTACCCGTAGACTTCATCATGCTCATGAACTGCATTGCCCACAGTTCATAGTTGGTACCGTCCATCTTGACAATAGGCGCTGGACCACGGAATGCGCCAATAGATGGGATATCTGCCTTGCTCTCCGACATATTGAAAAATGAAGACTGGAACTATTGACAAACAATGTGTTTGTCTACAATACCATAGATGGGATTAGTTGCATGTGTAGACCTCAAGCAACTATCCCCATGAATATGCGCGTGCTACGGTCTGTACACGCGCAAGAATGACGAAGATGCACGCGGAGATGCACGCGTGCAGTAGGCTGGCGCACAGATGATCACACGCAGGAGCGTACTATTACGCGCAGTTGACCGTGCACAGGATCGCTATGCGCACAGGCGTTATGTGCTGCAAGGCGTACACCCGCACCAGCCCTGTATGATGCGCGCAGGCGCTAAGTGTTGCAAGGCGTTGTATGATGCGCGCAGGTGTCCTTCACGCGCAGGCGCGCAATCGTGCGCAGGAGAAGATGGCGCAGGCGCAAGAAGATGCGCAGTCGTGCGCTGGAGAGAGTGCGCGCAGGCGTGCTACGCGCTCAGGAAGATGCGCAACGGGATCGCGTGGCGCACTGGAGAAGGTGCGCGAGCAGCGCCGCGCGAAGGAGGAGAGGCGGCGTGGAGGCGGCGCCGATCGAGAGAGAGAGAAGGAGAGGGAGAGGCCGGTGGGTGGGGTGGGTTAGGTTTAGGGTTTCGAGAACTCCGGTCTAGGACCGTCGCTCTGATACCATGTCGGGAAAAAATGAATGAGATGGTTTATTCCATGAACCTAGGCTCTCTTATATAGGAGAGTAGCCTATGGGTAAATTACACAAAGCATACTATGAAGAAAAACAAAATAGAGAAACGTACAGATACTCCTATTATTGTATACGTTAACAGGAACCATTGCAAGATATCATTTCCTCGAAGAATTGAGCCATGAAGGTTGTCCCATTTGATCTTGTTCATTGTGATGCTTAGGGCCCTTATCCAGTTCGTGCCACTGCAGGACATATACTTTGTTGTTTTCATTTATGACTACAGTAAGAGTTCATAGGCCTACCTTATAAGGAAAGATCATAGATCAACCACATGGTTAAGTCCTTTACAGAGATCAAGACGTTCTAATTGCATTAAATATTTTGGTTTAATAATACTTTAAGTTTATGCAGAAAGAATTGGTTAGTTTATACAGCAGAATGGTATTTTGAAAAGGAAACTATCTCATCCTCCTGATGAAGGTCGCCAAAACCTTTTGGGAGAAGTTATTCTCACTTTAATTTTTTATTTCACTGAATTCCCTCGTCCATGCTTCTCCATTCTCACTACTTTATCCCGATGATAAGTCATTTCCGCTACCTCTGCGTGCTTTGGGTTGCACTTGTTTTGTTCATGATTTTCACACCAAAGATCAACTTTCTCCTCGTACAACTAAATGCATCTTCTAAAGGTATTTTAAAACCCAAAGGGATACAAAGGCTATGATCTTGTGACATCGTTATTTTATCTCTACATAAGCTACATTTTTTGAGAAAACGGATTTCTTTATCGAGGGTGGTAGGGAGATCCATTTGGGGTTCCCTACTCCCACTCCAGGTTTACCAGAGGAGGGAGAAACAAGTACATGAGATGGTTCCCTTACTTACTCCGACTCATTTGAAAGCTAATGACCGGCAACGAATGATCCCTGACATGAGGCTATAATAGATGCTAGGAATACGAATGATCCTTTCCTCCATCAAGCTTCATATCACCCTAAGGAAAGCCAAAAGACAATGCACGCTGCACTTTGTGTCACATCACTTGCATTGATAGATTCTCGAGATGTGGCAAGACAACTACAGATGCTCTTACAACAGTACCTCTTCTACGTAGGCATCACATATTTTTTCAACATCCAGGTTGGAAGTAGACAATGGATGAAGAGATGGAAGCTCTTGTCTCAAGGAGCACTTCGGATCTTGTGCCACATCCCACGAGCGTTGCTCTTGTAGCTTGTAAATGGGTCTTCACAACCACATATGCTCCAGATGTGGTTGTAGACAGATTGGAAAGTCTGGCTAGTAACCAACAGCTTTAAACCGACTTAAAGTGTAGATTACTTTGAGACTTTTCTCTTGAGTGGTAAGGATGGATATGTCCGTACAATTATCTCTATTGTTGCCAACAAGAGCTTGTTGATTTTTCAGATATATGACAAAAATGCATTCCTCTATGGTGTCCTTGAGGAAGTCTATATGGTACAACCATCGAGTTATATACCGTTGAGGGGAAGTATGTTTACCGTCTGCACAAGGCTATTTATGTCCTAAAGTAGAGTCCACAAGCTCGGTTTGACAAACTCGCTTCGAAAATCAACTCCATTGGATTTCATAGAAATATGTCCGCTTACTTTGTTTATTCAGAGACGTGCTCCATGCACCGTTATCCTTGTCATGTATATTGATGATATGGTTATTATTGGAGATGATAGTGCAGTGATTCTCGAGATCAAGACCTTATCATAGGAGGTATCGATTACCAAGGACCTTCGTCAGATGTGATACTTATTTAGGATTGAGGTTGCTCACACCCAAGGAGGACTACATATAAAACCATGACATTATCGTAGATGTCGGTTTACTTAGTGTAAACCGTCCTCTATTCCTAATGAGTCTCAGAGTCGTGTCATATTGCAAGACACCTTGTTTGAGGACAACACAATAGAAGAGCCTAGTGAGCAAACTTATGTATTTTACGGCACTATACATGACATTTCTTATGCCATGAGCAGAGTCAACCAGTATGTAGAAAATCCAATTATAGTAATTAGCATGATGTTCTTCTCATCCTCTACCAAAAGAATTCGCCGGGTAAGGGATTGTGCTATGTTGCTAATGGTCACGGCAATGTTACATCCGATACAGACGTAAATTATGCCAATTCCCATAAGGACAAATGCTCCATTGCAGGTTCTTCTATGTTTGTTGCTGGAAATCTGGTTACTTATCGCAGTAAAAATCATATTGTAGTTTAAAAATCCAATACCATAGGCAGGGTATAAGGCGATGGCTTAAGGCACTTGCGAGATTAGTTGGCTCATCACCTTTTTACAAGTACTCGTGCAGATATTTTCACCAAAGCTCTTTTGACGAAGCACGTTTCATTTTGACCTCCAAGTTGGGCATGATCATAGAGCCAATATCCACCATAGACATTGGCAACAACCTTTCCCTCCTGGTCAGCATGACAAGATATAGACCTTTATAGGAACCCTAGATTTCCCTAATGCATATGCAATCATGAAGGAAACATGGACCATCATGCCTTCCAATTGAAGTTATCCTCTGAAATTATTGAAATGTAATCTTGCTCTGCATCCCATCCCCAACAACTCGAGCAACTTCTTGGGTAGATTCCTTTGAGCAAATAGATAGAAGTGGGAAAGATTGTAAAACGAGCATCAAAGAAGTAGGAAAAAAATGGGACCCCTAAACCCCGACGAAGATCCTAGAAGGAAACTAACAATCAACCAAGGAAGCATTAAATTTTTCTGCAAGATCTATCAATTTAGAAATTACTTCCCCATCCTGCCCAAATTTGAGCAATCAACTAACCAAAAATGGAAAAAGTACTCCCATTTCTTAACTTCAGTGTAAGGGAAATCATAAAGGAGAGGAATTATCTTCACCGCCACATTCATAAACAGATATGTGGGGGGAGTCTACCACGCTCGATGAAATCCAGTAGTCATCTATAAAAACCAAAAGAACATTCTCCAACAAGTCATATCATTCTTAAGCAGTCTCAACCTCCCGATTGATAGACACGCATGGTTCCATCTCCTTGAATTCCTCGTGACAAGGCCTCCTTCCATCATTAGCTTGCCTGATTTTTTTAGTACTTCGAAAAGGGATGAATAAAGGCATAGTCGATTAACCTTCAAGTTATTGTATCCACTAACTTGCAATGATTCTCTATAATGGTCTATAGGAGTAGGAGTGTCCATGGGTGGGTACCCAACCCGTTCTGTCGTTAACCTATCCCGACCTATCATTATCGGGTTACAGATCAACCTAACTCGTTCCAACAGATACCCATATCTAATGGGTAACCAGTTCATATGAATGAGTAATGGATATTGTTAGAGTATTTGGTAGTGCGGCCATGTTGAGTTGTAGCAGGGTAAATGGATTCTGGAGAAGATCCATTTACCCCATCCAGTGTTTAGTCCCATACCGCCTGTGGGTGGGACTTGGAGGCTCTGGAGAGGCTATATAAAGAGCCCCAGACCTCCTGTACTCATTGAGAAAAGCAATAGAGAAACACGCCCCTTAGAGGGCTTCTCCCGTGGTTTCATCCCGCTCCTCACGGAGTAGGGTTCCACGTTAAAATCCCGCTGTTCTTTCTTTGTTATTATTCTATTTCCATGTTTTGCTTCCGCTTCATATTTTATAACATGGTATCAGAGCGGGTTCGATTCCTGAGGCTTTGTTCTTATTTTTTTTTCTCGAGATTCGATTATCAGAAAACATGTCCGGTTGTTGTTCGAGATTTTATATTTAGGGTTTTCTTTTGAAACCTAATCGGTTCTGGAGTTTTTTTTCGTCATGGGGCATCTTCAGCCGCAGTTCTTTCGTCATGGGCGATCTTCTCCGGCCGCTATCAGGCGGCAAGCCTCCAAAAGATCCCGTTCTTATTTTTGTTCTTTATCTTTTCCATGTTCGCTTCCGCATTCTTCATATTTTATAACATGGTATCAGAGCAGAGGTCCCCATCATTCTTCTAGTTGTCAGGCCAGAGTTTTCATGTGAGTCATAGGGACTCCAGAGCAGAGGACCATTCCCTTGAGGGCAAGGGTTTTCATGTGGTATCATAGGTACACCAGAGCAGTGCACCATTCTCTGAGCCAGATGGGCGAGACCCAGTTCTCCGACGAGGAGACTTCAGGCGCAAGTTCAGACTCGATGGTCAGGTTCCGAGTCTTCAGTTGACTCACACTCCAGCCCGTTTGTCCTCCTCACCTGCACGGCATGAGAAGCAACGTCCTCGACTGCAGCAATGTGCGCGTTGGGTTGATATTGTCCGTAGTGTCTTGTAGCGTTGAGTTGAGTTTATTTCTGTTTGTCCAAGCTGAGCATTGCATGCTCCAGCTTGAGGGGGAGTGTTAGAGTATTTGGTAGTGCGCCATGTTGAGTTGTAGCAGGGTAAATGGATCCTGGAGAAGATCCATTTACCCCATCCAGTGTTTAGTCCCATACCGCCTGTGGGTGGGACTTGGAGGCTCTGGAGAGGCTATATAAAGAGCCCCAGACCTCCTGTACTCATTGAGAAAAGCAATAGAGAAACACGCCCCTTAGAGGGCTTCTCCCGTGGTTTCATCCCGCTCCTCACGGAGTAGGGTTCCACGTTAAAATCCCGCTGTTCTTTCTTTGTTATTATTCTATTTCCATGTTTTGCTTCCGCTTCATATTTTATAACAGATACCAACTGGAACCCATGGAATTTCTCTTCCGAGAAGAATGGTCCCGTAAATTGTCATGATCATCCATCTAATTACAATTTTAGGAATAACCGCCCGAGCAAGTCATTTACAGAATCAATCATCGTATTCTTGTATTATTCGACAATTTTAATATAAACCCAATATATGATAAAATACATGCGAAAATCAAAAATAACAATGTGCATAAATTTGAGTACACAGCTAGCTAAGATGTGGACCGATAAATAGTATGATTTATGTAACACTATCTCGAAGCTACTAAAGTACAATTAGATATATGGATAAAATTTGCTAGTGGTTATCAAGTAATATAGATATCCGGAGATCTCCTCCATTGTACGAATTAAGAACCGATTGTGGAAACTACATCGAAGGGATACTTTTCGATCCTATCACATTACATTTACTCGTGACCCACTTCAACCAATTCTTATGGGATCATAGATCAACCCAACCCATTCCAATGGGTGTCTAATTCTGACTTGTACCCGTTTCATTTCGAGGGGTAACTGGTCTGGAAATATCATCTCTATTAAGAGAAGATGAATTATATATTAGATAACTTATCAATAAAAGCACAATTAATTAAAATGTTTCGATATCAATATTGAAATTCATGGCATGTTGTTTTTGCCATTACTCCTTCAGGATTCGTTTGTTCGACCATTAGATTGGTTGGTTGACTTGTTTTATTGTCACATAATTTATCACAAATCTAATTATTATTTTGTAGCATGAATGCCTTGTTGAAATATTGTCAACGGTTTATACAGCAAATTTATTTTATCCTCAAACTTGTAGGATCGAGATGACGATTCATCGCAATATCTGTTTATTCATATTTTGCATATGCATCTATATCCATTTCAAAATAAATATAAATACGGATATAGTTACTCGTAAATCATTCAATACACGTAAATGTAAGATAATCAATTTCTATTTATACTAATAGTCATATCATATCCGTTTAGTATATGACATTACATTTTACATATTCATTGATGTCCTTATTCGTAACAATATTCTTGTTATAAAATAGGTGTCGATAATGCAACAACTATATTTATATTCATATCAATTTTTTGTATCTTTTTCAAACAATGGGAGTAGTGGAAACTTCCAATCGGGTACCAACGAGTACATGCTATTCCGCATGGGTTTTTTGTATGGTACATGGGTCAGAGCATAGCGGGTACCCAACCCAGCATTTCCAAATGGGATACAAGTTCCCATGAGTTTATGGACAAAGCGCATGGTCAAGCTATGTATCCGCTTGACCGGGATAATATAAACATCCCTCATCAGAAGCACTAAAGTTACGTTAACTTACTCTGTTTCCAAAATGGAGGATGACAAGTTCCAAATTTTACTGCAAAAGGATTGAACATATAACCTCAACAGGGAGCATACCGGATCCCCAAAGAGATTTTATAAGTATGTGTTGCTAATATGATAAAAAATGTTACAATAGTGAATGTACCTATCACACTGAAACAAATATTAACACCGGAGATGTGTTTAAAGATGCATACTAATACATGTTCAGCAGAAATTTACCTTTCTTCAGACCTCTTAAAAAGAAAGCAACATGAAAAGCAGCTGCTATTGCTTCATCATGAGAGTCCAGTGCCTGAGGCAAGTGGTAAAAAAATTACGAAGCATAATAAAAATGAACTCAGAGATTTCTTCCACATACAGAAGGAGCATACAATGCTTCAAATGTCATTAATTGACTAAATAAAATATAGACAAGGTAGAAAAATGTTGTTCAATGTCCATCATTTAGCTGCAGTTCTAATGCAGCATTTCTTTTGAAAGGCCAAAGGGAAACATCCAAAAAATGAAATTTCATTGGCAAAACAGCCTTGGACTAACTAGCAGCTGGTACCAAAAAAATCACCCCTCGAAAATCACTAGTAAGAAAAATCAGTTGAAGAAAATTTGCAAACAAGGTCTGCTAGATTTAAAAACCACATCATTCATTTATAGGACCCAAATCCTGTTAGATTTGAAAACCACGCCATTCATCCATAGGACCCAAATCACGACTAAAGGCTTGCTCGTTCCATCGGTGAATAAGAAGAAGCCAACAAAGCTCCCCTTGGGCCCACCATGAACAATGCCAAAATGTACGCAAGCAGCAACAACGACAAAGCTTTTTCCGACAATTAAGTAGGGTCGGCTACATGGATTTTTTGCCTTCATTCAGATCTATTTTGGGCCATTCTCGAGCTTAAATTCAAATAATTAAGACCCCTTTGGATAGTCTAATTTCAACACTTCTCGGGCCCTCCTCTCCCTCTTTTAGCAGGCTCAAAATCCGAAATCTCGCATCTTCTAACTGGTGCAACAACCGACCTCCTTTGCAATTGGAAAACCAGCTTAAGCGATTTTCTCACGTCCTATTTTCTATCGGAGTTACATCAACTTTCCTTCCGATTGCATCATTCCATATCCAATCTTTTCGTGTATGACAAGACATCCACCTTAGTATTTTCATTTCTACTATTGTCATTCTCTGCACATGTCTATGTTTCATAACCCAGCATTCATATCCATAAAGCAAATCAGGTCTCGCGGTGCTCTTTGATACTTTTCATTGACTTTTAAAGGGATTTTCTTATCAAAAAGAATGGTAGAGACTCCTCTCCATTTTAGCCATCCTGCATTTATTCTATGAGTAACATCTCCATTAATTTCTCCATAGTATTGCAAAATAGATCCCAAGTATCTAAAAGAATCTTTTTTCGGAATGTTGTCGTCTCCAATCTTCACCTCGAGTATGCCATTGTTGCTTCTATCAAATGTGCACTTCATATATTCAGTTCAGTCTTAGCCCTACTTATACAAATCCTTTAGTCTCTAAGATATGTCTCACAAACCTCCAACTTCTCATTTACTCCATCTCATGTCTCATCAACCAACACAATATCATCAGCGAAAAACATACATAAAGGTATCTCATTCTAAATGTGACTAAACAACTCGTCCAAAATCAAAGTAAAAAGGAATGGACTCAAATTTGAACCTTGATGCAGAACGATGTTGATGTTAAAATTATCAGTTTTCCCTGACAGAAACCTTGCATAAGATGAAACCCCAATCATCATACATATTCTTTATAACGTTGACGTATAAAGTGGGTACATGTTTCTTCTCCAAAACTCTCCACAATATCTCTTGTTAGGATCGAATTATAAACCTTCTCTAAATCAATAAAAATCATATAGAGGTTTTTCCTTTTACCAAAATATACACAAGCAAGTATTCAAAATTAAACCAGACATTCGACCAACCAATTTGTCAATGGTCACTAGTTTCGCTCCAATTAATTCCATCTGGCAGTTCAAACCAAGCATATTGATGATGATGTCAGCATGACATCAGCTTCTTACAGTTTGAGAAAAAAATCAAACCGATGATAACCATAACCTATTGGTCGGACCGGTTTCTAGAATTAGAAAAAATATGAAAATAATGATTATGTCCCTATTTAAAAAAATGTGAAGTGTGGACACCACATATAGGTATTCACATATAAAGTGTATTATTAGTAAAAATGGCAACGTCTTCTCCCACTTTAAGTAGGGTTGGTTATATAGAATCTTGCTCAAATCCATGTTGAAAAATCCGACTAATTTTTATGATGGTTGTCGACTACCTAACGCCACCCCCACAAGGGAGAACTTGAACACTCGTCTTTTGGGTAGTAGGCGCACTACTCTACCCACCATACCATTGGAGTGGGTGTATAAAGATTATTATCAGTGATCAAGGAAAATTCAATACAAAACCCAAGAATTAAACAAATCTTCAGCTATCAGAAGGTTCTCAAGCATGGAGCTTTTCGTTTTCAAAGACCATGGCATTCATGGCTAACCACAACATCTGCAAAAGAGCAAGCATTCTCTCCCTCTTGGAGCATAAAAGATGGATAGTGAAAATCGTCCAAAAATTTTCAGCGCTCCACCCCCCCCCCCTCCCCGCTCACATAAATATCTCATGAGTGAAACGACATGGGAAAGTGAAGATGATTGGTATCTTTAGGCTACTTTATGCAGCAGACAAAGATATTTACATTAGATCAAATAATCCTTCTCTGAGAACCTTACCACCCTCGACCTCCTTAACAACCACATGAAGATCTCCACACTCAAGGCAGGTGGTGACTAGCAAGTCCCTAATCATTATGCAATCTCTAGCAACAAAACATCACAATGTGTCTACACTGTAGAGAGTGCCTTTTAACGCTTTCCTAACATAAAAAATCCGCATCCTTTCATGTTCAGTGATCTCAAAGAGAAGATGCACCTTCCACTGAGCTTAACGCCTCCATTATGTGCGAGAAAACCTAGATTTATCGTTCCGAGAACATGGAAGATAAGACAGTGGACCAACCCTTAAAATTCGACTAACTATAGCACTAACTTTGCTTTCCCCAGTCAAGGCAATTAAGCTAGGGAAATGATCACTCAATGCACCCTTGTCTGCCTAATCATCCCTACGTATTCCAGAACATAAATGAAAGTTTGTATCGCTCATTTGGGGTCTAAAGCTTCCGGAAAGGATTGGTATCTTTCTGTGGATTCTAAGGCAAGGCCGACTCCTTACCCGCGACCGTCTTGTATCGCTCTTCCCAAACACTTCCACTTTATGCGGGTTGTGCAATTCGGCTGTTGAGACGGCCGACCATCTCTTCCTTCACTGCGACCTCGTGCGGCCCATTTGGGACGACGTTGCCTGGCTGAATCTGTCCTCGATGGAGACTTTTTGGGAGAGCATTGCAATCGCTGCGAATCGTCCGAGGGCGGAGAGTCTTATTCCCATTGCGCGCATTTGGAGCATTTGGCTGGGAAGGAACAAGTCTCTCTTTGCTGGGCAGAGATTCTATTTAGAAAATATTTGTATTGATGCTAACCGCTTTTCTTTGGACTGGTCATCTGTGTAGTGTTGTTTGGGGGGGCGATTGGTATCATTATTGATATCATTCTCCCTATCTCTCCCTTTCTGCTCCCTCTGTAAGTATTTTCCTTTTCTTTCTTAATAAATTGGGGCGAACACCTACGGGTGTCTCCCCCTTTTTGGAGTGTCAAAAAAAAATAAATGAAAGTTTGTCTCCAAGTATAGGATGTGAATGTGAACAAGGTCCAAAGTTAACAAGGACAAAATGGATACCATTTCAAAAGGCACAAGGAGCTATCACAAACATTAAGCCTTGTAGAGAAGCCATAAATACCCGTAACATACAAGCCTCTGATCTACCTTGAGGTTCTCTCTGATATAGCTTTAAATTTCCTTGCTCCAAAAAAACATGCATACCGAGTACTAACCTGAGCCCAAGGCTAGACCACCAACCTCAAAAGAAGTGCCTTATTCAATATTCTCAAGCTTGAGCACCCCAACCATCCCCACCCCAAATGAATGATCGTCTAATTATGCCTTGATCTATCAATGCATCTACATGGCTTTATTGCCCAAAACTAGAACAAACAAATCTCAGCATCAATACCTCCAACCTTCAATGTGCATTTATCACTAACCGTGGGTGGATGTCACGAACCCAAGCATAAGCCGTACAGGGCACGTACTCCCCACCCCCATCCTATCAATTTTCATTTGAAACTCCATGTATTCCAATCACATCATCATTCATTAACTCTAAGTTCCTGGTGTAAGTTTCCCCCTCCACTAGCTCGAACAGTTTATGTGATAAGAAATAAGGTGGGAAAGAGAGAAATAATGTTAATCCCCCGTTCTTTTTCGATCATTGGTGGGATAAACAAGAGATACATATTTGAGGTATGACATGTGACTGCTTATCCCTATATTATGTATCTGAGGATAAAATTTCTTTATATTGAAACAAATAATTATTATCACGCATCAAAGCCACACTATTGTCTACTAATCGAGGTGCCTACACTATCCATCCAAGTCATTCGAGTCGATGGTCTACTATAGGGTTGCCCACTATAAAGCACGGTATCCCTCTTTTTTTGCAAAATCAGAGTAAAAAATTAGTTGTAGATTAAATTTATATATTTAATTTCATTCCGTATGTATATCAAATTTCATATAAATATAATACCATCTTAAAGGAACAAGATTATGGATGTAAACGGACAGATACGAATATGGATATTATTGTATCCTTATCCATATTGAATACGAATGCGGATATGGATATTGGCGGATATTAAAACTATCTTACCATATCCTTAAAAAATGGATACGGATGTAAAACGTATATTGATTGCATAAGAGCAATGTTAGAAATACTTATAGAATCAACTTAAATATACATGAATTGGATCGAAAACATGTGATATAAATTTATTAGATGTTTTCGTATCATAAAAAACTATACAAATATCGTAAAAAAAGGTATAGAATTATGTTATATATGGTTAAAAATAAATCTACGACTATATTTATATATGAAAATGGATATACGGATACGGATGTCATAATCTATATAAAACGGATATGATGGTGGATCGGATACGGATATATTTGTAACAGTTTGCATCCTTAAACAAGATTCATGAAACTTTAAATAGTAATATAAAAATATATATGAATCGTGATTTTCTAAAATAAATGAGATGTAGGTGTCACATTCATATAAAATTTGGTATGCATGTAGAACAAAATGCATAGATTTAGTCTGTAGTTAGGTTTTATTTCGATATGGCAAAAAAGAAAGGAACGGTATACATTGTTGTGGCTAACACTACAATAGATATTCTACTCCATCGTGCTCCACCTTGTCTCTCAATAACTATACAACGATCCCATGGCTATCTCATTTCCCTTCTGTTGAACTGTGTGCCCCAGTGCTCATGTTGTGTCGACTGCTCCACCATGCCCCCATGGCAACCTAGTGTCATATTGCACAAGCTTCACTATAATGCCCTCGTAGACATTACATGCAAGATCCCCGCATTGTGCCTACTATCTTGCAACTATGTTGTAACCTTGAAGCTCCTCTCAATATTTGCATGAGGTTATCCATCCCACCACCATATTGGCTAGACCCAGGAATCAACAATAAGAAAACTTTGTTAGAAATTACCCCCTTTCTTCATCGGTATCGGGGCTAACAAGAATGGTTGTGACAACAAGCATCCATCTCGTTTGTATTTTATTTGGATACCCATACAGCCATCGAAGATCGTTGAAGTGACTAATTCCCGGGCGTTGAGTACAAAGAAATTGCTGGAGTTATCATTTCTATCGAGTACTAATAGGATTGGTATTAAGAAAAAACAAAAGTGTCTAGAAATTTCTTGTAAAACTACTAGCCCCTGTCAGTTCTATTTAGATTATAGGGGGAATATTGACATTTAGATTTCATATATTATTACAACTTCAATGCATCGCACCACCATCACGATTAATCTCGATTGATCTTAAGAGTTGAGTTTTCTAAAAGTTTTAATTCATATACGAAAAGATTGGATTCGGAATGATGTAATCAGAAGGAAGTTGGTGTAGCTTTGATAAAAGATAAGATGAGATAAACCCGTTTAAAAAGGTTTGACCATTTGCAAAGGAGGTCGGTTGATGCACCAGTTAGAATATGCGACATTCGGGATGTTGAGGTGTTAGAATAATACTATCCGAAGGAATCTTAGTATTTGGATCTAAGCCCGAGAATGATCCAAGATAGAGGCAAAGAATCCATGTAGTCGGCCCTACTTAATGTGGGACAAGGATTTATTGTTGTTTAATTCAATCTACAATTTTTGGTATGTCTTTTATAAATTGATATTTTATATTGCAATTCATATTTATTTCTTTTTTATTCCTTATATGTTTAGATGCTTGCAATATTTTCTCTTTCGGGACATTATTGTACTAAATAATATCTTTAACCTAGAATCTCGGATCCATCACTAACATTAGTTCGCATTAATTAATAGAAAAGTGCAATGATTATAATCACCAAACTAAGCGAAATGACCCTACCCAGCAAGCATCTCGCATTCTACCCAACCAGCTTCATCTCCATTTTCTCTAACAAAGGACTCCGATCATTTTGACTACACCCATAGAGGTAACATCATGTGCCACAAAGGAAGCACATGTAGTTACGACCCCCATATATGATTGCACTTGTACTTCTTCACCAGACAAGCCAAATTACAAATAAAAACTTCTCATGATTGATCTACAGCATGAAGGTCGTCTGAAACCCTCAGTCGATGCCATAACATGCTTTGTTTCCTCCATAGGATCCTTCACAGAAAAGAGAATGTTATCCGCATATTGTAGTGTCAAGAGGGATATGACATGTTTCGTGTACCCCTAAAAACAACCTCCATTTACAACCTAATATGATGTCGATGCTAAAACATAAGCTACTAAAACAAAATACCGAGAAGCAAGCGAGACTTAATGTTTGACCCCCCCCCCCCCCCTTGTGACTATGAAAACCACCCTCATTGTGCACATTGAACAATATTGGGTATGAAGTCATGGTGACGTGCATTCTTATCCAAGCTTTACATAAATCTGAGAAACTCCAATTATGCAGAGAACTCCGATGGAAAACCCATTCGATAGTATTATAGGCTCTGGAGAATCTACATTCTAAATCAGTCCGAACATCCAACGCATCTTCTAAACCGCCATAATCTTCGAGACCATCATCCACAATTGGGCAAGAGCAAAAGCCATTTATTGATGCTAAGGTCATCTAACGTCAAATACGACATGTTAATAAGCAATATGTTTCAACCATGGCCTTAATTATCGATTTCGTTGGCATATCACCAGCTATAGGAAACAAAATATCGATGGAATGTCGCCAATATTTTGTCGATCGACAAAAAATGAGGGAAATGCATATGAAATTTAATATTTTTAGAAATTAAGGTTTCCATTGCGATTTACTCATAAATAATACAGAAACATACATTTATTTGTTAAAATATATGTCTAAATACAAGTTTTGTACAGCATCAACATTTACACCACACATATTGATAACTTGATATACATAACATTGAAGACATGCAATCAGAATTTAGAATTTAGAAGTTTAATTAGGAATAAATAAGTTTAAATAACAAATACAGGTCATAATCCATAACGTATACAAAACTAAAAACAAATACTCATGTAGTCATACTAACCAAGTATTTCAAAAGGAACATAAGTAGAAGAGTGTTCGGGTGGATCAGTTTGTCCTTATTGATCTCCTTCTCTATATATTCTCACAGTTTGGTCTTTATATCCCACGTAGTTTTTCCATGTCATAGAATTGTATATAGCCATGTAGTCCGTGAGGTTTTGCGCATATATTTGGTATTCGACATGTGCAAGGAAACCAAACTAACGATATTTTTTCGTAAAGGAGGCAGAATCTCAAAGAGATCGATACGAAGAAGATGTGGCTTCAGAATCACAACAAAGTTGATGGATATGAGAGAGCATAGAGCATCTTCAAAGGTTGAATTGGAGGAACTACATGGTAAACATCAGGAAATATGCCATATTTTGCACCACTTTATAAGGAGGTATCACCATAGCCACCAGGTCGACCATTATTGTAACTAAAACCCGAAGGAGGGCAGACATATGATTAATTTTGTGATTGTCCATAAGATACATAATCATATCCACCACCATGAGGGCTTGGCGTAGCTCCATAACCATCAAGGCTTAATCTTGATGTAACTCCATAACATCCACCACTTAACATTGAATCTCCTCCAATTCCCATGGATCAAATTGAAGATTCAAAATCTTCCATCGGTATCGTCCAGGTCATGTTGTGGTTGTGGATGTGGTGGGTACAGGTACAAGTACACAGGAGATGGATGATAATCCATCAGCTATGCAAGATTTGTACCTCGAGAAAGACTCAGAATATAGTTACCATGTATGTTGGTGTTTTGGCACATAAATTCTTATCATACATGTAGTCCATGGCCTCAAATTTCAGCGAAATTCTGTCGAATTCCTGTCGAATATCGATATCCAGTTGAAATCGAAATTCGACCGAAATGACCGAAATATGGGGGTCCTAGTACAAAAAATGACCGAAATTCCGGTCGAAATTCCACCAAAATTCTGTTTTGGTCGATACCGAAATGGTGACCGAAACCGACATTTAGGGCCTTGATGTAATCCTTCGTCAAATATGTGCATCGCCTACTAGTATGTTCTTCAACTGAATATATCAATCCGTCAAAAGCCTCTTGTATTGCATCAATGTTGTCGTCATCGTCATCCCCTCTACGGATCTATCTAAAATAATGTATTAAGCCTTCTCCCACTATAAGTAGGGTCGGCTACATGGATTCTTTCTCAAATCCATGTTGAAAGATTCGACTATTTTTTACGCTGGTCGTCGACTACCTAATGCAACCCCTGCAAGAGTGGGATTTGAACCCTGGTCTTTTGTGTGTTAGACATACTGTACTACCACTAGAACATTAAGTGGGTGCTATCTGATTTTGATTTTATATGGATATGGTGGAGTCCTCGACAACTGCATCAACTTCCGACCTCCAGTAGGCTCTAAGTGTCTACCTAATCTTGCCATATAATCTTCGACATCTGGCTCCAAAAGAACCCAAAGCCTCCCTATAATATTTTTTCTAAAACCGATAATAGTGGCATACATTAATGATCATGGTATCCTAAAAATGCTATGATTAAAAAGTGGTATACTAAATAGTAGATAACTTATTAACATGTTATACCTCTTCATGTGGTTTGTGTGCTTGAGTATAACAGAGGTACCCTGCACAACGACATGAGAGGAAATGAGGGATTCTCTCCTCATAAGCACGGAGAGTTATTAACATGGTGATTAATCAAGAAGAAATGGTATAGTTGTTCTAGATGTTAATCAGAGCATATATCTCAAACTCGCTAAAGCTTGTTGACAAAATGTAGCAAAAAAACTTTGTTACCGACCATTGCTATTACGTTGGGAATGGAAGTCATGAACAATCATGCCTATGGTGGTTGCAAGAGCACAAGGGTGCAAGGGATGAAGTAAACGACTTTGTGTCGATTGTGCAAGGAACAATCATTGCATGAGGGTGATGATGCATTGAGGTAACGTTGGGATTGACGTTGCTCTTCAGAAGAGTCGTCACAGCCTTGCTTTTGAGCTATCGGTTTGCAGCTTTGGTGCTAGACCTGAAAGAGAGGTTTGTTTGTTTGTTTGTTTTTGAAAAAGGTCATTTAAATGAGAGGTTTGTTGTGGGTATAACACACCAATCTAAGGTCATTTTATGAAACTACACAGAGAAAGATGAAAGAAATGGTTTAATTGATAATTTACATATCTATTTATGTGTATAGAAAAATGGTGAAGCCTTCTCCCACGTTTAGGTATGATCGTCTACATGGATTCTTTCTCAAATCCATGTTGAAAGATCCGACTATATTTTACGTTGGTTGTCGGCAACCTAACATAGCCCCTACAAGGAGGAATTTGTAGCCTTTTGGGTGGTAGGCACACTACACTACCACCAGACCATTGAAGTGGGTAAAAATAGAGAGGTAAAAATAGAAGCATATAAAAATGAAAAGGAAATAATCAAGATCTCATAATATCTCAAACAATATCCAGATGATCTCTAAAATGTCCAAAAAAAATATTCTAATGAATTTGGAGATCATAAAAAATCAGTTATATATAGAAGTAAATTCTAACAAAGAGCAAATAGTTAATACTAATGTAGTACATAAGTCTATCATAGGATTTGTTTCCTAAGAGGGTTAAAGAAAGTTGAAGTCATGATATTAAATATCGTTGTTGATGTTGTTTTGATGGCTCCATAAAGAAGCATGCATTCTCGTGGGTATGTCATCGACAGTGCCCATGAAAGCCCATAATATTCGAAAACAGCTCAAACTTAAACAACTTTAACATGTTAAGTTTCTTATAATTACTAAATAAATGAATAACACATAGTAAATGTCCTATATTGAAAGTTGTAAGAACCTAGAAACATAAAATTACAAGCATTTAACGAGCCCGTAATCTGACTGAACGAAATATCATTGACCCAGTTCAATGCTGAATAAATCGCGGACAAGCATATTAAAGTGGTTTTGAATGAATAATACATAATATACACTCCATAAAGAAAATAATTAGGATGCATCTAGAACATGTAAAGTATAGTTTAACTTATTGAGTGGTCAAACTCAACTCCAAACTCCAAATAAGAACTCTAACAAATACGATGAGGACCAAGCCGAGATTTTTCTTATCAATAACGAAAATCAATCCATTCAACTCTTGTATCTTCCTCTGTCAAAAAAGAACCCATATGTCTTTAACCTCTTCAACACAAAACCCAGATCTAGCATAAATGATACATGTTTCTGCATTGTTTCTCAAATTAAAAAGGTCGTGCATAAAAACAAATGAATGTAGAAGTTAGGAACTTAACAATTTAGAGGTCAAAAATCATAGATTCTCTTCAACTGATAAAGATTATCTTATAAGTTTAATCTTTTTATTAGTCAAGTTAGTATGTGGCTTAAATAATCATAGTATACAAAATTAGTTATCCGTTTCGCAATAGATTAAACAAAATATATTTATACTTAACTACTTACATAAAATAAATGCCGCGTGTAGGGCTAAATGAGGGGAATGGACGATATGAAGCAGCATGCTCTTACATCTGAGGATATTTGTAATAGTATCACTGGCATGCTGATGGCACATCCAAAAAATTGGTGCCATACTAGCAGTACAAGCAGCATACAACACATGCAGTTGACAGCACGACATTGGAATCATGGAGAAAAGACACTCCATATGTATCGGTACCTACCATGTTAGGGGCACGACGTGACATATGGGCATGTCATAGGCAATGCCATTGCATGTAAAACTATGGTTAGAGTAGCTTTGTAGTTAGAGATGTAACTTACAATGTGGAATTCGATTAGTGGGATGGACTAAAATGAGAAATCGAGAGGGATAAGTTTGAATTTCGTTATTAATTGTTGGTTAAAGAATGGTATTTGAGAGAGAATGTTCTTGGTCAGCATAGTAGTATTAATATATACTGGAGAAATTAGAATGTTGAAGATATATGGAATTTCGAGGGTCAACCAAATGGATGTTTGGCATGATAACTTAGTGTTTAACCACTTAGTGGTTAACCCCTCCTCCAAGCCTCCTGACAAGAATGAGATTCAATAAGCAACCACAAGTTCAGCACGCTAGTAATTGCTAGCTGCAGATGAATGATCCAGATTCGACTGCCTGAGCGTGCAATATCATACGCGCTGCATAGTGCATACTACCAAGTACCAACGATGTAAAATAGACTCGTTAGATTGGGAGTTAGAATGGGACAAAATAGCGCATACAGATCATTCCTACTAAACTTAACTTCCTTGATTAGTCGAAATAGGAATTTGATGTGAAAGTTACATATCAAATCGCCCTTTACTGCAGATACTCGCAAGTCCCATAAACTAGTTGGATAGAACCTTGCCGAATGAGCATCAAATATCGCTCACCTCACAGAGGATCGAGAGAAGGTCGCGGGGGTTGCAGATGGAGACTACGCACTCCATCACGTTCTCTGCCAACTCCTGGCACACCTCTGATGCTCCAGCCAGCTTCGCCACCGCCTTCGGCACCGCAAGAGCGATTGCGTCCACCGCCATCTTCCAACACAAAAGCAATCAACAATAGAACGAGAGAGTATATAATTTCCTCACAAACGAGCGCAACAATCACAGCCGAAATGGAGCACCTGATTGGAGTTTGGAGAGGAAAGGAAGCGCCGGATCTCCAGCAGTGTCGCATGGGCATCACTTTCATCGAGGGAGTTGAGGAGAACGATCAGATCAGCGATGGCCTCGTCGGAGCGTTTGAAATCGGCGACCTCTAGTGCCTGAAATGGGAATCAAAGTGGTGGTGGAGAGCGAGAGGTGAAAACGGTGAGCAGGAGATGTTGTAGGTACATCGGAGCAGGAAAGGATGGATCGCTGGATGAGAGCAATGGCGGGGGAGTGAGTAGCATTGCTGATGAGGTCCGGGGGGTCGTTCGACATTCCGGCACCTTATTCTGTGATGGCTTAGGCCTCGGATGTTTAAGGCACGGTCTTCGCACCGGATCTCTGTCCTTCGGAAGAGTGGCTTGAGCTGATGAGCAGAAAACTGGATTTTTGTCGTCCGCTGCACTTCAGCACTGCTCGGTCTAAATTTTGGGAGTATACCTGCAAGAAAAGTTTGGGTGAATATGAACAAGAGATTGGACAAAAAAATCAAAAGTTCGGAGTAAATATCAACAAGAACATGGATGTTACTCGGTTATAACACCTTTTTTACGAACATTCTCCACGGCATTCTATTTTTCCAATTAAAACGTTAAAATTGACCTTGTGGATATATGATCTAGGTAATTCAAGGTTCATATAGACAGTATTTGAGTAGTTACAAGTCCTTGCAGCCGACTTGACAGGAAATATGGAAGGGTCACGGGTACCAACTGCTAATGGAGCATGGCAATTTCTTTCGTGTGGGCACGGGGGGAGGGTTGTGCTTTGTCGGAGGCAACTACTTTGCTCTGGACGGAGGCATCAACAGATTTACATGACATTCGAACAATGAACGCAGGAGACACAACTCAAGCAACTCAACAAAAGATAATAATCCAAGAAATCCTTCGAACCAAGAGACAGAAAATAATCCAACAAACAATCCAAGCACGCGCAACTCAAGCAAAAGACACAATCGAAGCAAGGAGCATGAGCTTTACCTTCCAAGAAATCCTTCGAGGCACCTCGCAAAGGCCACAGTCGCTTCCTCTCCAAGACGAACACCAAGACGCGCGAGCTCGTAGACGATCCACAAGAACGTTGCACAATATTTATAGGCGGAAAGTTCCTCCTCGAGCTTGCTCCTTCGCCGTCCTCCCCTCAATGGCCGAGGCGACGCTCGGGGGGCTGTGGATTCACAAGAATCCGCGCGAAGCTCCATCGTAGCCCTACGATTCCGGGTGGGATGGGATGTATGCGACCTGCGCCCATGTGCAGCTGCACCACGCCAGGCATGCCCGTGTTGTCAAGACCATTGCTGCAGTGCTTGTCGGTGCACAGCAAGACCAGCGAGCAGAATGGAGGAAGACGACATGCCAAAAGCTACTCGGTTGGGGGAAAAGGCATTTCTTGCAACCGAGGTCTTCTCGGGAGTTCTGCCAAAAGACGCGCATCTATCGAGGTATTTAATTGGAAAGATGTGCCCTACAGGTAAGAAACAGGCTTCGAGTAGAAAGGAGCTCCGCACGACAACGCCCTCCCCATCCCGTTCGACCTGCTAAACAAACGGGGGTTCTAAGGGGGTGACCCGTGCAGACCCGGGTCACCCCTCGAACCAAACAGGCCCTAAGGATTACGACGAAAGAGCACCGACACACAGTCATGGTACATAATATGTTGTGCTACCTTCGACCTTATTCCGAATTTCTTGTACGTTGTATGCATAATAAAGTGTGATGTCACCATGGGCGAGCAGTGGTGATAGAGTTGTTGGGCCGTCATCCGAGTGTCCCGACGTTGTTGGGCATGAGACTGCGCATTGGAATCCTGCTATGGACAGGATATTCGTTGACACCTTACTAGAGTTCGAGTCATCGTGGGCTGGTAGCACGTTCACCGCGCCCGGATGGCAGATGATTGTGTCGAGGTTCAATAACATAAGTGGTCTTCGTTACACCAAGTCGTAACTCCTGTGTCGTTGGAAGAACCTCAAAAGGGACTACTCTGCTTACCTTTACCTTCGCAACAAATCCGGATGGGGCTGGGACGCTGTCTACAACCGGCCTATTCCGCCATCGGAGTCAGCATGGTTTGAGGTAAGGTGAACGAGCTAACAATCTATTGTTGTTTGGAAATTTAAATTTTTTAATTATTGTATTTGTTTTAGCTTGCAGACAGGTATCGCAAATATCGCAACAAGCCTTTCCTGCACTTCGGTGACATTCAGAGGTTCCTCAGTAAGGACATTGCTACAGGGGTTCACGCGACATCCTCCAGGCCATGTACCTTCAATCCAGCAATGGGAGCATCTACCTCACATCGTCATTCAAGTCAGAGGGAGCCTAATTTCGACGAGGAGCTTGACGAGTGCATGCCAGAACCTGAAGAAGAGCCTCACGACAGCGAGGAGTTCTCTCCCACACCTTCATCTAGGAAGCGGAATGCACGCGGCGGTGGCACCATCGGCAAGAAGTCCAAGAGTGGAGGAACCAGGGCTCAAGCTGGGCAGGAAATGATGCAGGATTTCCTAAAGTCCTTGGCGCAGACGATCAATGAGTCGAAGAGTGGCCCTGACGAAATTGCCCATGCAGCATGCAACGAAATAGGAGCAATACGGCCTGATCTTACCGTAGCGCAGTTAGAGATAATTGCGTGGAAGTTGACAACCCCTTTCGGGCGTAACATATACATGCTTTGCCATCTTGATCGTGGAAAGCTCAACGAGTGGATCGAGAAGACCATTTCGGAGTGATCAGTCTTCGAAGAATTTCATTTCCCCTACTCCATCTCTTGCTAGTACTGAACATTTGCTTGAACAACCTGAACAACATGAGTTGCTGTTAGAATAATTGACAATGGAAACGATTTTAGGAGCTGAATGTAGGGGAAACTTAACTTCAATTTTCCTGCAGGTGAAGGTGATAAGTTAGTGCTCTCTAGTGTTAAGTTATACGCGGCGGAGTTTAGCATTTTGATGAATGAGTAACACATCTTTGTTTGCAGGTGTGTGTGATTTTTAATGGGTCACGATGCACGTTAAACGTAACTTAACCTTTTTTGCAGGAACAACTGTTTTGTAGGTTGCGTTTTTTTGATTACTATGCTTAATAAAGAATGCACTAGCTATGCACATCCTGAGGCTTATCAGCACAATCATAATTTGTCATTATAAAATATAGCTTGCATGTGCTATGTCCGACAAGGGGGAGAGTAGCAACTTGATAAATGAATAACACACCTTTGTTTGCAGGTGTATTTGGTTTGTAAAGGATTATGATGCACGAGAAACACAACTTACTTTTTGATTGCAGGTACAGCTTTCTCTTGGATACGATTTAGTGATATGTATGCTTCATAACGAATGCAATAGCTGCGCTCATTCGTGAAGCTAGCAGCACGTTCATACAATTGTCCACGTAAATTATTGATTTCAGGTGGTACGTTCTACATGGTGGAGATTGGCAGCTTCATACATTACTAACGCAATTTTGTTTGCAGGTGTATGTGATTTTGTATGCAACTTGCTAAAAGAGTAAAATATCAATGCCGAATGAAGGTTAAAATTTTCCAGGTGGTATGCATGTGTATGTAACGTTACTACCACCGTGAATTATGCCAAACACACCATAATATTGCTAACGATAAGTAATGCATGCAAGTGATATATTTTACATCGCTATATTAAGCTATTTCACTACATTTAAGTGTGGCAACCACATGCCATGCACATGTTGTTCTGTTTGTCCACCTATAAAGCCTTACTACCGCTTGCAATCCGGGCTTCATTCATCTCTTGCTATTTTATAGGGATGTCGCTTCGGCGTTACAACCCGTTCGCGGAGTATGGTGATTTGATTCTTGTAGCTTGTGCCAGAGTAGTAGGAGCGTTGTCGATAGACGAGTGGGTTGAAGAAGGTAGAAGGATCCCTCGTCCATCGCATACAAGGCCGCTAAGCGGTAGTGAATGGGTTAGGGAGATGCTCGCAGGCCACGATGATCGTGCCTTTCAAATCTTCCGAATGAAGCCTTGCATGCTTAGACGGTTTATTCGTGTCTTATCCGAACATGGACTAACCAAGACAAGGAATATGGATGCCGATGAACATGTGTTCATATTTCTATATGCATTTACAAATGCACATTCCAATAGAGTCATTCAAGAGGCTTTCCAGCGTAGTGCCGAGACTATATCAAGGCATATTAGGAATGTCCTCGCGAAGATCCTCACTCCGGAGGCGGAACATATTCGACTCGCACCACCTGTCACTCCGGACATAATCACGTCCAACCCACGATACTACCCCTACTTCAAAGTAATTAAACTAGGATTTTTATTTGTCGCGATGTTCGTTTACTAATTCATCGAATATTTATTCGTACGTTCTGAATGTATTCTTTTCTCCGCTACACTCGACACCGCAGGGAGTTATCGGAGCTATTGATGGGACATACATCCCTGCTCAAGTTGATCCAGAGGTCCAAGGTGCTTACAGATGTAGGAAGCTATTCACGGCCCAGAATGTCATGGCCGCAGTTGACTTCAACATGTGTTTCACCTACGTGGTTACAGGCTGGGAGGGTTCGTGTGCAGATATGACCGTACTCCGCCATTCCGTGGAGAGTTGCTCCTTCGTCGTACCTGAGGGTTGCAAGTATCTGGTGGAATGCGGTTACGCCAATACAGATACATTCTTAGCGCCGTATAAAGGCTCTTTATATCATCTTCCTGCCTGGAGGGCTCGTGGAAGTCATTACGAAAACCACAAAGATTTTTTTAACTACCGTCATGCGTGTCTGCGTAATGTGGTGGAACGTACCTTCAGGGTCTGGAAGAATAGATTTCGTTGCCTTTGTGATATTCCAGCATATCCAATCAACATTCAACGGGATGTAGTCAGGGCCACGTGCATAATCCACAACTTCATACGGCTTAATGGTGGAGATTCAATTTCCGACGATGAGCATGACGACATATTGCCGGAGGAGCCGGACGAGGAGCAACATCGGGTGGTAGGCATCCTTCGTGAAGACATACGGCGTGGAAAGGTGTTGAGAGATAGAATTGCCATTGCTATGTGGAATAACAGACGCCAAAGGCAACCTTAGACCGCAATCATGGGATGCATTGTTTCTTTTGTCTTAATATAGCAATTTGAGCTTTTCATAATTTCATAAATTGAACTACTAAACCTTATGTTAATTTACTTGTTAATGCATGAAGTTTACACTGGTCATGATTTCACTTACCAGCTTACCGAATGCTCGGAATGGACTCCGCGTCGGAGAGGTGTAGTTGCAGTTATCCGTTGACCCTACGGTACGAGGATGAGTCCCAACATCCAGTCAGGCGCTTGTTCTACGTCTGCTCCGTCAGTCGATGCGCGAGTCGTAAGCCGTATGCGAGAGCTTCACGCACATTGGACAATTTGGCAGAGTTTTTCTTCATAACTGAACGTCTTTGGGAGAAGGAGGCAGAGAACAGGGAATTGCAGCGGCAGCTTCAGTAGACATTGCGAGAAGTACAGGACAAGGAGCTCAAACTGTGTCGCCTTTACTCCGAGCTAGAGGATGAAGGTGGGCAGAGATCTTCGCTGTTGGAGATGGTCGACTCTCTTCGACTGCAGCTGAGCGATATAGGATTAGCGGAAGTGGACGACCAAGTGGTTGACAAACACGTCGTTTGATGTATTCGTCTACAAGTGAATCTGTAGTCGTTGTCTTCTTATCCTCACCGTTTGTATCGAACACGCTATCGTGATACGATCGCTATCTAGAGACTTGACAGTTTGATGAACTGGTGTTTTATGGAGATGGTTCTTCCTTTCGCGTACTCAAGATTGATATTTTGTAATCCCACATGACAACGTTTTTTACGATTGCTACACTCGTACAACACGATTACATTTTTCCTTTACATCACAGCTATGAACTCATTTAAATCCCATCCTTTTACATATTAAATAACGACATACATCGTTGGCACATGAAATTTATTTGGCCATGATTTCTAGGCCTCGTCAAATAAATTTTTTTACCTTTTTAATTGCGAGATGTGTTACCCATGTTACCACATCATAATCCAAGATTGACATATTTAATTTCAAGTCATACGTGGAGGGCTTTGGTGGCAAATTTGTAACAAAAAGAGGCTTACCATTTTTTTGCAATCACTCTGGCTAGAGATGGGATGCAAGTGAACGACCTCAAATTTCGGAACTGCAACTCGTACACAATCACCATGATGAACTTTTCGGTGGTTTCTATTGAAATGGATGTCAGATGAGTCCTTGGAAGTTGCACCGGAATTAGAAATCCACGGCACATGTGAAAATTGCAAATACCTCAAGAAATTGTGTGAAACATGGACTCGGGTCGGCGCAACAACAGGGCTTAAAAGAAAGGGGCCCAATCGTTCACGGATCGGAGAGCTCTAAGGCAGCGAGCATGCTCCCAATGGTAGTGACGGTGGATAGGAATCGTTACGGTACGCGTGATCATGTGGCGAGGCGGCGTTGGGAACCATCGGGTTGCGTGGAGGCGGAGGGGAGGGTTGTCGGCGGACCTCCTAAGGTGAGTTAGGTAGGTGGAGAGGCGGCTTTGGAGGAGCGAAAGGGGCAAGGCAGTTAGCCCTGTATGGGAGCTGCGCTGGGAGGAGGGGAGGAGTGCCGAATTCCTGCAAAAGTTGAAGGGAAGAAGGGGGAAGATGGCCGGGACATGGGGGTTGTATGTGCCAAAGGCTAAGGGCAAAATGGAGATTTTCATGCAAAAATTTAATATTTGACGCTATTTAATATGTAAAAAATATAAATATTGTAAATATTAAAGATAAATATTAAGAGATGTGTCGTTGCTTTTATTATTATTATTATTATTGAGTCCTTGAAATAATGCCATATATGTAATAATAACAAGAACAACAACGTATAGCTGGCTAAATATTGCATATGGAAATCTTAAATTACATAGATGACAACCGTAAGTCGTCATATTCTCGGTCTTGAGTTCATATACTATGATACTTCTCATTAACATTCTATTTATTTGCGAAAAATGACAAGTGGCACTTGTGAATGTGATGTACACAATTCAATATTTTCCAAAACGGTGTTTAATAAGTCATATGCTATTGTTTATTTATTACTATTATTATGAACTTGGAGAAATGACATATATGGTGTAGCAATTACAATAATGATGATATGAAGGTAGTTAAACATTGTCTATGAAACCTTTCAGTTGTGTAGGTTGTATTTGTGAATAATGCCACTCTACAATTATGTTTTAATTCTCTCTGTGAAAATAATATAATTGACCTTACAAGTATCGTTGAAGAATGTTTTGGTGGTTCTCATGGTTTGTCCCACATCGTGTGATGTGAGAGTTTTATGTCTTGGTGAAGTTGTATATAGAGCCACGCGTCCATTATAACCTTTGAGAAAGTTGAATACAACAACAACCCCTTGAGGCGGTTCTCTTGTGGTTTCATGTTGCTCCTCGCATTGTAGGGTTCCATGTAAATTTTAAAGTATTCTTTTTATCATGATCTTGCTTTAATTCGCTTCTACATTTTCATATTTCTACATGGTATCAAAGCAAGTCGATTTCGGAAGATTCGTTATTTTTTTCATTTATGTTATTTTTGTTCTTTGAGTATTTTATGCATCGAAGATTATATTTCTTGAAATCGTGCAACTTCAAAGGATACTAGGGTTCCATAAATAGAATCATAATAACAATGGTGGCACTACCTTCATCCTCCCAGGCAATCCACGCGCAAGGTATGTGATTCTCCATCCCGCCACAGTAGTGCCATCCTCCATCAAAGAAGACCTCGCACGAAGCATTAGGTCGAGGAGAAGGGGAGAAAGGTCTCGGTGCCCCCCTCCATCATTCGAAGGAGAAGATGGCGGCTCGTGCGCACACATCCTCACACGCGTGCAACCATCAATGATGCTCCTCTACGTGCTTAACAACCAGCGATCAGGCCCTGACTACATGCTTGACAACTAGGCACGGTTCAACCTCCACTATTCCTCCAAGCAGCAGAAGCAGCTCCCCACGCGTAGGCTCTTCACTACCACAAAATTTAGCTTTATCGTTGTTTTGAAACATCTTGTTAGCTTCTTTTAAACGTCAGAAGATCACTATTCGCATGTTAGAAAACATCTAGATGATGTGTCGGCCTAGTTTTGTTGGAACAACTTTCTATGGATGTTTTAAAAGAACGTCGATACATACACATCTTAAAAGATGTTTAAAAACGTCTGCTATCAAAAATGCTTTGTAGTCGTTATTTAAGAGCGTCTAGAAAGTAAGTAATTATACCGTTATTAGTAAATTTCTATATAAATCTATTTTGACATCTACATTTATTGGTCTAAATTTAAGTTTTATGGACATTTTTAACACCATCCACACATAAACTTACTTGATCTTATGGATTTATCCATATATCAGTCCAAGGTTTAGATATAATAAGCTATATATGGTTATACGATCAAACAAGGTTTATCAAAATTACATGAAGTCCCTATTAGCATGGAAAATCAAATGTTAACAATTTGTATTCTAGCATATAAATACATCACGTAAGAACAATTACAATTGTGGATATAGTGCAAACAAAGTTAGATATGAGACATGCATTAAAATATGAAAATAAAGTCGGGTATCAGCATGGTTACAAGAATTCCAAATGTTTTTTGTTCATTCAATGATACATAGAAAAACACATTAAAGATATATAAAGCAAATCAAATTATCTAAGAATCTTCTTCCATTTCGACATCGGGCTCAACACCGGATCTATTTTCGCTTGATCGTAGTTGAGTAGCATCTAATAAAGAGGAAATATATCAGAATTGGTTAAAAATATATATTCAAATGATCATACTTTTCTAAAAAAAGCACCATAGAATGTAAGTGGAGAAAGTTGCGATGACGTCACATTTGTTAAGTGGTAATTTTTAAAATATGCGACTATTCCAGCCACTATTTTATCTTGAAGCTCTGCCGACGTTTTACTACTAATTGTATCTATTTATGACTTCAAATCCAACACTTCTTTTTGAAGGGATGCAACATTCTTTTCATCTTCGAGCTCTATTTTTCGACGTTCTTCCGCTACCCTCTGCTCAATTACATCCTCTAAATTGGATGTAGACCTACGGCGTCCTCTTCCTTTAGGCATATGTCCTTGCTTCCTACCAATAATACAATCAGATCGGCCTTCATTATGTAAGACAATACTAGCTATTTCAACATCAGTAGTGGATTGTCTTTCTGCATCAGCAGCACACATTTCTATCATTGTAATTTGTAAAAGAGTAAAAGAGTAAAAAAATATGATTGTGCTACTTTATATTAATTATCTAAACAACTTACGTGTGTTTATTTAGCTTCAGATGCTGACCAACGTCTATGTTGCCCTACAATTTCATCCAACAGTGCATTTCTTGTTTTGTCGACACTAAACTTTATCTTCTTGAATAAGAGTATCTCTCCACACGTCGACCATCGAGGTGAAATGATCAAGAAAATTAAAGGAATTACAACAATTAACATATCCAAGAAGAACTGAATTAAAAAATACTCGCTATCTCTTCCCAAATGAATGCGTATAACTTTGATCCAGTAGTGGAAAGATTCTTAATAATATTTTATATGTGTGTCATTGTTATTCTAACACCATTCCTATTTTTTTAAGTAAATAAAACATAAAAGAAATGCTGACGCTAATTATAAACGTAAAATGTATTCAACTACTCAATTACAAACTTACTTGATGATCTGTTTATGTCCATATTTCAACCATGACATTCCAAAGTTCAACTGTTACATTATGGGGCATAGCTACATCTCCTATCTCTTTCGATGTTTGCTTCAAATTATATCGACGTTCCCTAAGATGCTTTGCTAAACGACGATTAGTTGCTTCTTTTACTCTACTATCGGTACCAAATCCCAGAATATCGACGAAGTTCTAGACCAAAATAACAACTATTCAAAATTATAATAATAAAAATTTAAAAAAACACAAGATCAATTACACATCTTGATTCGGTCATAGGCATCCCAAAGATCGACATCTGTTAAGGCCCAAAAGTATGCTACTAATGGGACATCTTCTCATGTCATTATCCCATAAATTAGTTGTAGGTCATTCGCTTGCTTGGCGTCCAATGATCTACCTTCTTCTAGGTTGATACGTATAATCCGCTTATGCCCCATAGCTTCCGCGTGCTTGGCCAATGTGACACCTCTTGACTATCCGCTTCCTTGCACTGTATTTAATTTAACAAAGTTCATGAAATAGTTTGAAGTATCGTAGTGATAAAAAATAAAATCTTCACCTTTTTTTTAGAAGTAGATGATCCTTGATCCCATGATAGTTGAGTAGACATAATGGATGCATGAAAATGCTTGGATGTTGATGCATGTATTGGTGGTGCTCGAAATTGACTACGAACAACGGTTTTCGGTTGACTGCTATTACATTTATCTTTCTTTTGTCTCTTCGTGAATGTGAACGGTGAAGACATGCTAAAAATCTAAAATACTGTGTTTTGATTAGTCGAGACTTATAATACATCATATTACCAAAATAAAAAATAAAACAATGATAAACGAAACAATCTATAAACTAGAATCCTGAATTCAACCTGCGGCCATCACCCTAAACAAATTGGCAAATGAAAAATTCAAACCTAGAATTCAACATGACACCTTCAGCTGGAAAATCTTTATAACATTAGTCCATATCCTCCGGTATTAAAGATGCTACACTAATTAATTGTTGGCTGATATCCCAAATATTCACCTTTTTTCAAAAGTTACTAAGGTATCTGTCAAAAGCAGGGATTCGAAGCTACTTTCCATACTTTGAATTACCATCGTGCCGTGGTGTACACCCGCTACGACTCCTGAGAGGCAAACCACACATCGAAAAATTGTTCTTATGAGTATGTTCATGTTTTCTAAAACATGAATTAGACTTCGGGATAGTCTCTTATCAACAAGAGCTCTTGAGAAGGAACGTTCATCCATGCCCGGATAGTGCTGGGTAAAACAATGTTTTAGAGTTGGCTCCCTTCCCAATGCATCATGGATTGTTGATGGAGTTTGATGCAAAACTAACCAAGGGCCAAGATAGGAAATCGACCAAAAAAGTGTTTACATACTTGCGGATGGAGAGTTCATCTTGATCTGTTGAGAAGGGGAAAATGGTCAAAAATAATATATAGAACATGGTTTTCAATTTTTTGAAGTACGTATTTTCAACCTCTTCATGACTGTATATCTACGATTGGATGACAAATTTTCAGATTTGGATTCCTGAGATATATACGATTAGATTCGTGCAATATATTTTGAAGTACAGATTTTCATCCTCTTCCTAACTGTTGCCAAGATCAACTCATAAAACTTGTATGTGACCCATACACGACCTCCATCCCGCTCCCTTCCTCAATGCCAAGATCGACCATAAAATAAGCCCCATACATCCTAAAGAGAAAAAACCTTACCTTCGTCGACGCCCTGCAGATTGATGTCCCCATAGCTTAATTTCCGTTGTCCTCGAGGAGGAGAAACTGCCGAGATGAGCACGGGCTGCCATTAGTGCCGTCGGAAGAAAAAAAGGAGAGGGAGTAGGAGCAATTGTCCATGCAAGATTAAGGTTTCTAAAAGGCCTGCGAGTTTAGTAGGAATCCGAAACGGTATGGGCAGGAATAGAAATTTTTTTGTTAAAATACGGCCCAACGTTTGATCACAAAACTTCCACATGTGTTTAACATATCTGGACGTTTCAAGTGCAATGTCATGGAAGATTATAATTATGGACGTTATAATTAACATCTGGTAAACACGAATCTAACACGACGTGTGACAGTTGAACATCAGCATAAGATCGCATTCTTGCAGTGCTTGTTCTCGACGATGAATAAGTACAGTGGCGTTGCACACCTCCGGTAACTTCCATATCGCTACCTCCAGCAGCGCCATCTCTGATCAGGCGTACCTAGGTCCATCCATGGCGGCACTCGACAAAGCCTTAGAGCCTCCAATCCCATCGCAGAATATCCTTCTCCGATCCAAGATGGCGACGACGATTCCGGAAGAAGCCCCATCTTCAAACTCCATGTCGCGTATAGAGCATCCTCATTGCAAACTCCAGGCGAAGCATTCCCGGCGGCCTCCTCCACGATCTCTGGCACCGACATCATCTTTTTATGCTGCTGCGAGAATGGGTTATCATCTTCGAAACCCTATATCATGTTTATGCTTATTACATGTCAAGATTTACAAAGTACCCCAAGTTTTTGTTTTGTTCGTACATACAACAACATTCACAAAACCACCATCAATCGCAAACCCCCTTTATTAGCCACAAGGGCTTAAAGCACATGTAATTGATAAAATCGTGGTCGAGAACATTAAGATGGTATAAGGTGTTTTGATGCTTCTATGGGATATTGTAACATCCATATTCTAACAAACCCGAACTCAACCAATTTTGGGTCCAATGAACCCAATAAAGTTGTTGGGCAACATTAAACAACCTAAAACGATCTATTGATCGTGAATCAAAAGTCGTTCGGGCGAAATCGACCAAAAATCAATCGTTTCGTAATTCGTGCCGCGAAAAGCCGTGACGCAAATTCGGAAACCGTAAAACGAACCGAGACCGTCATGAGATCCGATTCGACAAAAGAAGACCAACGGGATCGACCGTTTGTCAATCGGAGGTCGTTTGATATTTTAAAATCACAAAATTTAATCTCAAACAAAAACCGTATCCGAAAATTTCGGGTATTCAAAACTCGATCAAAAGTATATCAATATTATACTCATTTTGATCGTCATTTTGAAACGATCAAATCGAGATATTTCACGTCAAAATCCGAGGCCCGAGGTGCGCGTACGGTAGATTTTAAGTATGTCAAATAAAGAGATTTTTGAATTTAATATATATATATTTAAATTCTGTTACAGTACACTGTCCGGAAAAAATATAATAAACATTCCAGCCGTTGTTTTTTTTGGGCCCTTCTTCCTCAGCCCATTTGGCTCTTCAATTACACAACACTTGGCGTGAATTTCCATGACATTTGGCATATTGCCAAGCCCTCCTTTCCCTTATAAATACCACCATAATACCCAAATTCTTCCTACATTCCCAACCGTTAGAGTTTTACGCCCTTCCAAACCTCTTCCAGCCCTTCTGGAGCCTCTCGATGCGGGAATCACGGCTGGCCAAAGGAGTCACTACTGCTGTTCTTCCTTCTCCAGCATTCCTCATCAACCTGTGAAGTATGCTAGAGGTGCTAATCTCCTTCAAATCTCCTCCAGCAGTAGCCCTTCCTCTAGAACTGTTGCTGCTGTTCATCTTCTTCAAAAAAAATCTGGAGCAATCTAAATTGGGTACAATCCTACACCCCTCTTTGCTGCCATGCATGATAAAATCCATATTCCCTTAGTTGCTTCCATGCATCTTTGTTTTGTTTGCTGAGAGTAGTGTACTGCATACTTGCCATTTATGAAATCCAGATCACAATTCTATTTATATGAATTTTTAATGATAGATATGAGTTCGATATAAGAATAAAATGCAAATTCTCTTGCATGCAAATCTCTTTTGATATGATCTGTAACACCTATTAGTGCTGACATGCATATGATCTTTATATATTTTGACCCCTTTTAGTTAATTTATCTATCCATGCATAATTGATACCAAGAGAACGTTATATACCTACTGTTCTTTTTAGAAATTTCATTATAACAAAACAAGACCATGCTGGAGTTTTGGATTTAGTGGATATCTTACCATTTGAATTTCATGAAATGATAGTTATAAATGCTCATTTTATTATTAAGGTCCTTAGTCTGGAAATGCTATATGAAAAGTTTTGCCGAATTACTTAAAGAAATAATAGAGATTATGTTGAGGGATTGATCATACAGGACACTAAATACTAAATGATGGGTATGATATAATGTGTACCATCAACTAATCATAAAATGCTGACTATATAAAAATTTTATTATATCATATTCTTCATGAGATCACATGGCTTGTGAGGTATAACATAGGAGACGCTCATTGAGTTTCAGTTCATCCAGAATGAAGTCAACACTTGAAATACGAAAAGAACTTATGACTTGTGATAAATATTATGGGACTTGGATTAAGGAAATAAAAATTTAAATTGTAATTCCTTTGAAATTTCAGTCTGATGTTTATTCTGTATAAAGAAAACATATATGTGCCTTCTTGAAGAGGCTTCAAAATAATTTAAGTCATGTTCTTAATATATTTCCTTTATATATGTATTCTGATATCTTTAAAGATTGTAATCCAGAATGCTTCCAGAATGCTGTAAAATATTGTAATGCTCAATTGTCTCATAAAATAAAATCTACAAATACAATATTTTGATTGAAAATTTAATTGCTTTAGAGTGTTGAGTGTGTATTATTCGTTATATAGGATTGGATCTGGCAGATTGAGATGGAGCATTCAAGAAATTAATCTTAAACAATATAAACTACTAGAATGTTATTGTCTAAATTCATAGATAATACGGCATCTTAGCATAATTCCAGCAGTTGGCATGGGCCGTTTACATTTATTCCAAAAATAATATAAACCAACAAGTTAGGGCCGACACAGGGAATAGTAGAATGACAAATTTGAATAATCTGTGACATTTTTGTTAATAGTATAAAACTGTATAGGAGATATGATGTCATTAGATCTGCAGGTTCTTATCAATGGATTTCAATACTTTGTTTCTATAAGTATGAGACCAAAGTTCATATCTTGGAGAGAAGGGAAATGAGAAACATAGTTGAGTGTTTGCTATGTCGACCATGTGACTGACGCATTAGTGAATTTCTGCTATATGGATGCAGTAGAAGGATAAGGCATGTTACCATAAGTACTAATACAGAAAGGTTGGCATCCTTTGTACCAACAGCTTAAATATATAATCTGGAATAGGAAATATCATTTCCCCAAATTCAACTTGTGTGATACTTTAAGTAGGTTTTAGTAGGGATCCCTGTTTTTGTTCCATTAATATACTTTTTATGCAATGAATAAGATTATTTTCTACAACTGAAACAAAAGAGTCCTAAATTCATGGCTTCAGAAGAATATTAAATATGTAGTGCCACCTCTGTCATCAGAGGTTCATATATTACTAAAATTTGATTATGGTCGTACGATGGTGTATATTGTGGTATAAGAGTAAAATCTAATAATCGGTCTCTTCCATCTTCGCTAAGCCTTCTTCGATTTAGGTAAGACCTTTCTAAGTAATATACAATTAGTTTATCATCAACTCATTGTTGGGTATAGCAATCTTATCCATTTTCTATTACAGTTGCCATGACAACAATATACTTCAATACTGTAATTCACCATGTGTCAATATGCTCCGATACTTGTGATTGGAAATATATATATATATATATATATATATATATATATATGCCGGTCATGGTAATCTTTAGACCTGACCGTGCGAGAGCGCGGTGACTCTCAACTGGGCGGAGGAAAGGAAGCCCAGTTAGGGCAGCGGCCGCTTAATGCGCGGGTCTAGGATCCCAGTCCCTTTTCCGTTTTTATGCAAGCTTGCAGAGTTTTTACGCCTCGTTGGGATCCCGACTTTAGACCAGTTACGCTGACCCTGTTTTAGGATACCCAGGCGGGGGATCCATGGTTTTCAGTTTCACGTACGAGCTCGGTTGCCCGTTACCGGTCGGGCTGTTTCTAGAGCGACTTTTCCGGGAAGTCCCTCTCACCCGTCTCAGTGGCGTAGTTTGGAAGTAGACCTATCCCTCTATTGGACCGTCCTTCCAATTAGAGGGCGAGACGGAAGAGCCCTTGTGTTGGCTTCTTCACTGCTTGAGTTTTTCTTTCGCCAACAGACTTGGCGATTCTATATCCAGATCATCCATATCTATATCTATATCTACATCATCGGGAGTTACATTAGAAAGAGAGTTACAGTCATGGTTTGGAGGAAATCACAATTAAAATTGAGATGATTAGAAGTGACTATAATCAGTTTTGAAATCCCTATAAAGATCACAGTTTAAGTTGAGTAAATGGAAGTCACTATAAGCTGAATTCGAAATTTTAATAAGCTAGTGGACGTGTTGGGAACTTAGTTAGGATGCATTATACAACACCGCATGCCTACGGAGGCACCCCAACCCTAAGACATTCCCCTAGTCTTAGAGTCATAGTGTGAGGTTCCACACGAACCAAGACCACAGACTATCCACTAGATTTAAGAATTTAATAAATCATTATATCTTCTTATCTCATCTTTCCCATCATCAAAATCCACAAATATGATCTCTTAGTAATATGAGAATAAAATATACATACTTATGATCAATTAGTTACCATAGAGATTTGCTCATTTGGGAAATATTGGGATAATGGCCGATCATGAGAGGTGTATACAAGAAATTTGAAAACCTTTTTCATTTGCAAGTAGAATTAAATTTTAATTTGAGTTGTTCCTTCCTCTCTACTTGCTTGCTTTTGGTAACAATAAATGCCTGTTATTTTATATAAGTTTTTGGGAGGTACCAGCAACCGCTGACGCCTCTTCTTTCCTAACATGCTTGGCATGCAAACAGCCTGCTGTTCAATAGCTATATATGGTTCCAGGAGACAAGGTCTATACCAGACGGTATGTGATTTTTGTTACAGTTTTTAATTCAATTGATATTGTAAAAAGCTTCTTCTCTTCAGTCAAATTTTTGGATGTTGTACGTACTAGCAGACATTGTACAGGTTGTAAAATCATATGGAAATTAATAAAATAAGATTTTGGTGCCAATTGTTCTATGAGCTTGTGGTTATGAATGTTAACGTGAATGTCTGATAAAATTATTTCATTCGCGAAAAATTTCCCTGTATTTCCGTAGCTTATACGATCTAATGCGAATGAATGTTGTAACGCGAAATGTGTGTAAACGGGTACCCGGATCCTCGGGGGTTCACAATTTTGGTATCAGAGCAGTGGTACCCCAATACGCACATTCGCAGTATTTCAATTCCGATCGCATTAAGTTTTTGGATAGCGGCAGTCTTCCTACTCGTCGTAAGTCCGAGAAGGGAAATATGACATTCAGATTCAAATACCACAGTTGTCACCGATTTCATTAACTTTCATATTATATCCCAAGAAGAGAAAAGCATATATCATATTATCTGCGAACCATCGATTTTATGACTAAAAGTGGTTCTCATGCAGAGCCTTGTCATCCTGACCAGATCAGGAGATGACTAACTAACTATCACACATACCGACTACTCTTATCGACCATTCCATATTCTAATTGATTATGGTATGACGCATTCTTTTCTAGCTTCGAGACTACTACTTTCTTTAGGTAAAGTCGCAGAGACGCTTTCTTCTCCATATCACATTTGAAGGCCAGGTGGCCAGTTGTTTACCATTTCTCTGATAGACAGGCACTTGCCGTACTGATTGGCGGTCACGAGATGATCGCAGATTGTCTACTTTTACGGCTTAATGAGTTCGACTTGATTCTAGGCATGGACTGGTTATCAGCTCATCATGCACTTGTTGATTGTTTTAGGAAGACAGTTGTCTTCAGGATTTCAGATTTACCTGAGTTTACTTTTGAGGGCACTATACATGACTCCACCATGGAGTACATCTCAGTATTGCGAGCTTAGCAACTTTTTGATCAAGGTTGTGATTCATATCTTGCATTTGTTTGGGAGGTATATGATCAGGAGATACATGACATCAGAGTAGTATCTGAATATCCAGATGCTTTTCCTGATGAGCTACCAGGACTACATCCTGAGAGAGAGATCGAGTTCGAGATCACATTACTACCAGATACACAGCCGATCTCGATGGCTCCTTACCACATGACACCAGCTGAGTTGCGGGAGCTGAAGGTACAATTACAAGAGTTACTTGACTTAGGATTCGTGCGACCAAGCACTTCACTTTGGGGTGCTCCGGTTCTATTTGTCAAGAAGAATGGATCCATGAGACTGTGCATCGATTACAGGCAGCTGAACAAGAGAATGGTGAAGAACCGTTATCCTTTGCCGCGCATTGATGATTTATGCGATCAGCTCCAAGGATCTTCGGTTTTCTCGAAGATCGATCTTCGCTCAGACTATCACCAACTGAAGATTCGAAAGTCTGATATTCCGAAGACTGCTTTCAGGACTCGTTATGGACATTACGAGTTTGTGGTGATGCCGTTTGGGCTCACCAATACACCTGCGGCTTTCATGAATATGATGAATCAGATTTTCCGTCCATATTTGGACAAATTTGTGGTGGTGTTCATCGATGATGTGCTCATATACTCACGAAATGAATACGATCATGCGAATGATCTACGGATTATCTTAGATACATTGCGGAGCACAAGCTATATACCATGTTAAGCAAATGTGAGTTCTGGTTATCCCAGGTCTCATTTTTGGGGCATGTCATTTCTGGAGCAGGTATCACAGTTGATCCTGCGAAGATTGAGGCAGTAATGTCTTGGGAGCAGCCCAAGACTGTCACACAGATTCGGAGCTTCCTTGGGCTAGCGGGTTATTACAGACGCTTTGTCAACGGAATTTCACGCATCGTTCGTCCTCAGACACGATTGACACAGAAGGAAGTTCCATTTATTTGGGATGATTCATGTGAGCAGGCCTTCAGGACACTGAAGGAGAGATTGACGACGACACCTATTCTTTCTCTTCCTTCAGGCACTCAAGACTATGCAGTATATACAGATGCATCTGGAGAAGGTCTAGGAACAGTATTGATGCAGAGAGGACAAGTGATTGCTTTCGCATCACAACAGTCGAGGCCGCACAAGCGGAACTACCCCACACATGACTTGGAGTTGGCGGCAGTTGTTTTTGCATTAAAGATCTGGCGACACCATTTATATGAGGTGAATTTCGAGATTTTCACAGATCACAAGAACCTAAAGTATATCTTTGATCAGAAGGAACTGAACATGAGATAACGCAGATAGCTCGAGCTACTAAAGGATTATGATTGCACGATCTCTTACCATTTCGGTAAGGGAAACGTGGTAGCCGATGCACTTAGGGTACGCCGAACTGGCTATATACGTGGGATATGCTCGCATCTTTGATTGATTGGCATCCTCAGGAGAGTGCATCCATTTCTACTGCTGTACCTCCACGATTCAGCAGTTTGTGGGATCGTATTGTCGACGGCCAGAAGACAGATCCTTGGATTCGAGACAGATATATGCGAGCCGTCAAGGACGAGGTTGATGATTTTGTTGTGGAGGAGTCTATTTTATGGAAGACATGCTGAGTCGTTGTGCCCAACGACGAGCAGTTACGCAGAGACATACTTGACGAGGCATACAGTTTACGGTTATCTATCCATCCAGGTAGCACGAATATGTATCGTGATCTGCACCGACATTTCTGGTGGGATGGAATGAAGCGCGATGTGGCACTACATGTCAGCAGATTCATGACCTGTCAGATGGTCAAGGTCGAACACAGAAGACCACCAGGATTACTGCAGTCTCTTCATATTCCCAAGTGGAAATGGGAGAGTATCTCTATGGATTTCATCACAGACTTGCTGAAGACACCAGGTGGTCATGATTCCATTTGGGTCGTTGTTGATAGGTTGACCAAGTCAGCCCATTTCATAGCTGTCAACACGACTTATACTCCATCCAGATTGGCCAAGCAGTATGTGCAGAACATCATTAGGCTACATGGTATACCACGTGAGGTGGTGTCTGACAGAGATTCAAGGTTTACTTCGCACTATTGGCATCAGTTCATGTCAGCACTACAGACAGAGCTGAAAATGAGTTCTGCATATCATCCACAGACAGATGGGCAGAGTGAGCGCACCATACAGACACTCGAGGATTTACTTCGCGCATGCATATTGGAGTGCAAAGGGTCATAGAAGGACCATTTGCCTTTGGTGGAATTCACGTACAACAACAGCTATCATTTCAGTATCGGCATGGCACCATTCGAAGCCCTATACGGGCAGAGATGCCACACACCTCTCAACCGGCGTGAGGTAGGTGATCATGCTCTATATTCCGTAGATATCCTGGAGGAGACCGCGAGAGCTGTTGATCTTGTGAGACAGAGGCTTCTGATGGCACAAAGCCGCCAGAAGAGCTATGCAGACCGTCAGAAAAGAGATTTGAAATTTCAGGTCGAAGATTGGGTATTTTTGCGAGTATCTCCCATAAAGGGAGTACAGAGATTCGGTATTCCTGGCAAGTGGCGCTGCGATATGTTGGACCTTTTGAGATTCTGGCTAGAGTGGGGAAGGTTGCATACCGAGTAGCCCTTTCTCTACATCTTTCAGGCATCACGACGTCTTTCATGTATCCAATTTGAGAAAATATGTGCACGATCCTCGACACATTATCAGTTACGAGAATCTCGATGTAGAGTCGGATTTGACTTATGAGGAGAAGACAGTCCAGATACTTGACCGTGCTGTGGAGAAGCTTCGCAGTAAGGAGATTTCATTGGTCAAGATTTTATGGCACCGTCACGGAGTCGAAGAGTTGACATGGGAAACCAAAGCTGACATACGGGCACGGTACCCGCAGCTTTTCTGATGTAATAATTAAAACAAGCCTTTGTAATTAGATACATGTTAAAATATATGGCTTGTTCTCTCTTTGAGGTTTTTATAAGTTCAAAACCCTTTGAAGTTTTTATGGCCATATGAAATCCAAACAAGAGTACCTAATGACCTTAACTCGAGTCTCGAGGACAAGACTCCCTTTGAGGTTTTTATATTTGTAACATCCATATTCTAACAAACCCGAACTCAACCAATTTTGGGTCCAATGAACCCAATAAAGTTGTTGGGCAACATTAAACAACCTAAAACGATCTATTGATCGTGCATCAAAAGTCGTTCGGCGAAATCGATCAAAAATCGATCGTTTCGTAATTCGTGTCGCGAAAAGTCGTGACGCAAATTCGGAAACCGTAAAACGAACCGAGACCGTCATGAGATCCGATTCGACAAAAGAAGACCAACAGGATCGACCGTTCGTCAATCGGAGGTCGTTTGATATTTTAAAATCACAAAATTTAATCTCAAATTAAAACCGTATCCGAAAATTTCGGTTATTCAAAACTCGATCAGAAGTATATCAATATTATACTCATTTTGATCGTCATTTTGATACGATCAAATCGAGATATTTCACGTCAAAATCTGAGGCCCGAGGTGCGCGTACGGTAGATTTTAAGTATGTCAAATAAAGAGATTTTTAAATTTAAAATATATATATTTAAATTCTGTTACAATACACAGTCTGGAAAAAAAATATAATAAACATTCCAGCCGTTGTTTTTTTTGGACCCTTCTTCCTCAGCCCATTTGGCTCTTCAATTACACAACACTTGGCTTGTATTTCCATGACATTTGGCATATTGCTAAGCCCTCCTTTCCCTTATAAATACCACCATAATACCCAAATTCTTCCTACATTCCCAACCGTTAGAGTTTTACGCCCTTCCAAACCTCTTCCAGCCCTTCTGGAGCCTCTCGATGCGGGAATCACGGCTGGCCAGAGGAGTCACTATTGTTGTTCTTCCTTCTCCAGCATTCCTCATCAACCTGTGAAGTATGCTAGAGGTGCTAATCTCCTTCAAATCTCCTCCAGCAGTAGCCCTTCCTCTAGAACTGTTGCTGCTGTTCATCTTCTTCAAAAAAAATCTGGAGCAATCTAAATTGGGTACAATCCTACACCCCTCTTTGCTGCCATGCATGATAAAATCCATATTCCCTTAGTTGCTTCCATGCATATTTCTTTTGTTTGCTGAGAGTAGTGTACTGCATACTTGCCATTTATGAAATCCAGATCACAATTCTATTTATATGAATTTTTAATGATAGATATGAGTTCGATATAAGAATAAAATGCAAATTCTCTTGCATGCAAATCTCTTTTGATATGATCTGTAACACCTATTAGTGCTGACATGCATATGATCTTTATATATTTTGACCCCTTTTAGTTAATTTATCTATCCATGCATAATTGATACCAAGAGAACGTTATATACCTACTGTTCTTTTTAGAAATTTCATTATAACAGAACAAGACCATGCTGGAGTTTTGGATTTAGTGGATATCTTACCATTTGAATTTCATGAAATGATAGTTATAAATGCTCATTTTATTATTAAGGTCCTTAGTCTGGAAATGCTATATGAAAAGTTTTGCCGAATTACTTAAAGAAATAATAGAGATTATGTTGAGGGATTGATCATACATGACACTAAATACTAAATGATGGGTATGATATAATGTGTACCATCAACTAATCATAAAATGCTGACTATATAAAAATTTTATTATATCATATTCTTCATGAGATTACATGGCTCGTGAGGTATAACATAGGAGACGCTCATTGAGTTTCAGTTCATCCACAATGAAGTCAACACTTGAAATACGAAAAGAACTTATGACTTGTGATAAATATTATGGGACTTGGATTAAGGAAATAAAAATTTAAATTGTAATTCCTTTGAAATTTCAGTCTGATGTTTATTCTGTATAAAAAAACATATACGTGCCTTCTTGAAGAGGCTTCAAAATAATTTAAGTCATGTTCTTAGTATATTTCCTTTATATATGTATTCTGATATCTTTAAAGATTGTAATCCAGAATGCTTCCAGAATGCTGTAAAATATTGTAATGCTCAATTGTCTCATAAAATAAAATCTACAAATACAATATTTAGATTGAAAATTTAATTGCTTTAGAGTGTTTAGTGTGTATTATTCGTTATATAGGATTGGATCTGGCAGATTGAGATGGAGCATTCAAGAAATTAATCTTAAACAATATAAACTACTATAATGTTATTGTCTAAATTCATAGATAATACCGCATCTTAGCATAATTCCAGCAGTTGGCATGGGCCGTTTACATTTATTCCAAATATAATATAAACCAACAAGTTAGGGCCGATACAGGGAATAGTAGAATGACAAATTTGAATAATCTGTGACATTTTTGTTAATAGTATAAAACTGTATAGGAGATATGATGTCATTAGATCTGCAGGTTCTTATCAATGGATTTCAATACTTTGTTTCTATAAGTATGAGACCAAAGTTCATATCTTGGAGAGAAGGGAAATGAGAAACATAGTTGAGTGTTTGCTATGTCGACCATGTGACTGACGCATTAGTGAATTTCTGCTATATGGATGCAGTAGAAGGATAAGGCATGTTACCATAAGTACTAATACAGAAAGGTTGGCATCCTTTGTACCAACAGTTTAAATATATAATCTGGAATAGGAAATATCATTTCCCCAAATTCAACTTGTGTGATACTTTAAGTAGGTTTTAGTAGGGATCCCTGTTTTTGTTCCATTAATATACTTTTTATGCAATGAATAAGATTATTTTCTACAACTGAAACAAAAGAGTCCTAAATTCATGGCTTCAGAAGAATATTAAATACGTAGTGCCACCTCTGTCATCAGAGGCTCATATATTACTAAAATTTGATTATGGTCGTACGATGGTGTATATTGTGGTATAAGAGTAAAATCTAATAATCGGTCTCTTCCATCTTCGATAAGCCTTCTTCGATTTAGGTAAGACCTTTCTAAGTAATATACAATTAGTTTATCATCAACTCATTGTTGGGTATAGCAATCTTATCCATTTTCTATTACAGTTGTGTCAATATGCTCCGATACTTGTGATTGGAAATATATATATATATATATATATATATATATATATATGCCGGTCATGGTAATCTTTAGACCTGACCGTGCGAGAGCGCGGTGACTCTCAACTGGGCGGAGGAAAGGAAGCCCAGTTAGGGCAGCGGCCGCTTAATGCGCGGGTCTAGGATCCCAGTCCCTTTTCCGTTTTTATGCAAGCTTGCAGAGTTTTTACACCTCGTTGGGATCCCGACTTTAGACCAGTTACGCTGACCCTGTTTTAGGATACCCAGGCGGGGGATCCATGGTTTTCAGTTTCACGTACGAGCTCGGTTGTCCGTTACCGGTCGGGCTGTTTCTAGAGCGACTTTTCCGGGAAGTCCCTCTCACCCATCTCAGTGGCGTAGTTTGGGAGTAGACCTATACCTCTATTGGACCGTCCTTCCAATTAGAGGGTGAGACGGAAGAGCCCTTGTGTTGGCTTCTTCACCGCTTGAGTTTTTCTTTCGCCAACAGACTTGGCGATTCTATATCCAGATCATCCATATCTATATCTATATCTACATCATCGGGAGTTACATCAGAAAGAGAGTTACAGTCATGGTTTGGAGGAAATCACAATTAAAATTGGGATGATTAGAAGTGACTATAATCAGTTTTGAAATCCCTATAAAGATCACAGTTTAAGTTGAGTAAATGGAAGTCACTATAAGCTGAATTCGAAATTTTAATAAGCTAGTGGACGTGTTGGGAACTTAGTTAGGATGCATTATACAACACCGCATGCCTACGGAGGCACTCCAACCCTAAGACATTACCCTAGTCTTAGAGTCATAGTGTGAGGTTCCACACGAACCAAGCCCACAGACTATCCACTAAACTTAAGAATTTAATAAATCATTATATCTTCTTATCTCATCTTTCCCATCATCAAAATCCACAAATATGATCTCTAAGTAATATAAGAATAAAATATACATACTTATGATCAATTAGTTACCATAGAGATTTGCTCATTTGGGAAATATTGGGATAATGGCTGATCATGAGAGGTGTATACTAGAAATTTGAAAACCTTTTTCATTTGCAAGTAGATTAAATTTTAATTTGAGTTGTTCCTTCCTCTCTACTTGCTTGCTTTTGGTAACAATAAATGCCTGTTATTTTATATATGTTTTTGGGAGGTACCAGCAACCGCCGACGCCTCTTCTTTCCTAACATGCTTGGCAGGCAAACAGCCTGTTGTTCAATAGCTATACATGGTTCCAGGAGACAAGGTCTATACCAGACGGTATGTGATTTTTGTTACAGTTTTTAATTCAATTGATATTGTAAAAAGCTTCTTATCTTCAGTCAAATTTTTGGGGTGTTGTATGTACTAGCAGACATTGTACAGGTTGTAAAATCATATGGAAATTAATGAAATAAGATTTTGGTGCCAATTATTCTATGAGCTTGTGGTTATGAATGTTAACGTGAATGTCTGATAAAATTATTTCATTCGCGAAAAATTTCCCTGTATTTCCGTAGCTTATACGATCTAATGCGAATGAATGTTGTAACGCGAAATGTGTGTAAACGGGTACCCGGATCCTCGGGGGTTCACAATTTCCTCTTGATAATCTTGCATTTTCCGTATTTTTTCGTAGTAAGAAATCACTTCAAAATGGAGTCAATATCATACAACATTAGAAAAAAAACAAAGGAAATGATGGATAGAGAATGTCGAATCGCATTTAGAAGATAATGAACAAGCATAGCCATGCCTTTCTCCACACACCTCCTTTCTTTCAAGTGATACATTGGTTAAACTTGACGGGTTTTGATTTTTTTTCCGATTGTGCTTTGGAGAAGTCTTCAATGAGGGCGGTTAAATTGATATACGACCGATCTTTTGATGCAGGTCCTCTGCATAGGAATATAGATTCGGATGTGTCATATTAGTTAGGTCAAAGAGTTGACTTAAGGAGATCGAGATAACCAAAGACCTATGTTGTATACAGCCACGATATAGGCATGCATCATCTGAGCGGAGACAGATGTGTTACTATATGTCTGAGTATGTACATTTGGCATATCAATAGGTTGATGACCTAACTAAGGTTTATACACTGGCACACTAGTGTACATGCAAGGGCATATGAGTAATACGATCTCTTAAAGGGATCACACATGTTCATTGCTAAATCGGAAGACATGAGCTCACTCATGAGATATTGGGAATGATCGAATTCTGTGCATGGTCGTCTCGCTTTGGAAGCTTGACTGAATTTGTAAAGTTTGATATACGCTTTTGGAAAGTATATGATCAACACCTATGGATAGAGAAAATAATGAACGATCATCACTTGATCATTTTAACGACTTACATGGATATTCGTGTCTATATATTGTAAAAGTTTATTTTACTTCAAAGCCATGTATTTATTGTTTTTTAAAGCTTAGAAGCAATGCAAACTTATTCACGTCGGATTCATTATGACAAGACACTTTAAATAAGCCTACCTTGATAACATTTGGCTTGAGATATTTAGCATAAGAAGTGAAGATTATAATTTGGACTAGCAAAAGTAAATATGGTTACAATTATCTTGTCATAAAAAGGTGGTGATGGGTTCATGCTAAATGGAGGAGGAGGGGCTCACACAAGTAAAGGAGATTGCGTGACTTATGCAAGGTAGCAAGCCCTGAAAATGTAACACACATATCTCAAATATAGTCCCACGTTTATATCTCACAGAGTATGAGAATGGATTATAAGTGATGGGGATTACTACTTAATAACTTGAGCTTAAGTATTTTAGGTTGTCGCCAACGGATCCAATCGTGTCTAAACCTAACAAGTCGTCAGAATAAGTTTTCCTCTATAACAGACCGAGGATCTAAGCTCGGGATGTTACATAAATAATATATGTGAGGGATTTTGTTGTGTTTCCAACAAGAAGGTTGGGGGCTCTGAGGAGCAACAAAGATGTGCGACTCATATATGGTAAATGAGGTTAGAACTTGTGCAAGCAACTGAGGCTTATAAAACCGCAGGGCAACAAAGGACAAGTCTCGTGCGTACGGAAGAGGTTGTGAGGCATGCATGAGATAAAGGAGTGCTAACCTCATACAAGGAAATGAGGTTGCATATTTTATACATCGACTCAAGGAAAGGAGGGCTCGATTAGGCTTTCGTCCAGGGGGTAATTTTAAAACCATATTAACTGTATACGGTCTCCAAAATTCTTTTTTATTATATACCGTAGGTAAGCCGCCTCTTGAAGAGGCGACATTGGTTAAGAGAGAGCCGACTCTTGAAGAGGCGGCTTTGGTGAAAGTCGCCTCTTCAAGAGGCATCTTTGTTTGGGGATAAACCCCAGCACGGACAGAACGCCCACTCCACGCGTTCAGATCAAAACTTCCGCCCCAGCCACTCCTTCCTCCGCCAAGTTCTCTCTGCCTTCGCCTCCCGTCGCCCTCGGCTCTCCAGCCATCTTGCCGACGTCCGTTGGGCTCGTGTCCACTGACATTCTAATCCTCTCCTTCCCCGCCTCAAGGAAGGTATGATATGTCATGGGTTTAGGGTTTTTGGCTACATTTTGAAGCTTAAATGATTGTTTGAATTATTTTCTTCACTAATACGTTGATGTCGACGTAATGGTATTTAGGATGTCTCGAGAAGTTCGTTGTTTCTGTCATTGTGGGGGTACAATATCGAAGTCCAGTAGGAGATGTGACCTATGTAGGAGATCGTATGAAAACCATCGAAATTGGTCACGAAATGTCATTCTCGGGGTTGATTGAGCACATTAAGTCCGTCTTTAGGTTGGAGTTATCACAAGGACTTGAGTTACATGTGTTTTCATAGAATGTCTCAAGATGGAGCAAATTTTTATATCGGGTGCGTCGAGTTTGATGATGATGTCCGAGAGATTGTGGAATATGCTCAGTTCCGTATGGGCTTTATTCTCTCAGTTCCACTAACTTTACTTGTGAATGAACTTCTGTATCTAACTAGATCACCTGAGAAACTAGTAGCACTCTTAAACTCTTCGGTGGATATTAAGCAACTGCACTTTGCACTTAGCTTGATTGAGTTTATTTTATGAGATACAATTACAATCTAGTTGAGGTGAGGAGTTGTCCTCTTGGTCGTGCCAATGCCTGAACCTTATCTATAGGTAATGAAGGAACTTGACTCAGGGGCAACATGATCTCTCTAGTCTAAGTGTGTCAGCAAATAAACCAGCATCGTGCCTCCAAAGTCAATATTTAGCCGATACTACCTTTTGATGCCGAACCCAAAACAAAAATACCACAAAAAGGCATATCACAATACAAATGTCAAAAACCACCAATCAAGCAAAGATGTGCGAAGCAAAAGCAAGGAAAGAAGACCACCAAATAACCCTTATCCACCAAAAAAGCCGTGGTAGCAGTCCAATGATGATACCTAAATTCTAAAAAGAGGCCCAGGGTTATGCTCTGCAAAAAGAAAGAAATGAGAGCAACGGACCAAAGCAGTCTACAGAAAACTCCGAAAATTAAGTCCCATTTTCTAAAGAATTATGACCTATTTCTCTATGCTGACATACTTGGGTGAAAAGAGAATATGCCTGAATTTAGGTGAGGACTGAAGCTATATGACTAGGGAATCATTCGGTACCTTGATAGATTGTGTTGTTAGCTCCTTCTCTTGACTCACGAAATCTAAAACATCACTAACATTGTTTATATCCACTCAAAGTCAAAGAGAATTCTTGTTTCTTAGGGATGAGCTGACCTGATCGACCTTCTGAAACCATGTTTGATTTTGTTGGAACTGAGAGGCTATTGAAACTACAAAACTCGAGTCAAGTCGACAATTCGAACAAATAATTAATCCATGGGTCAAATCTACCGAAGTCCGTGTATTTGTGTGGTTATAAACTGAAACCTCGAAGACTTTGTGGGTATGTCCGCTGTAAACCCTCGCCAGATCTATCATGGCTATTCTCCTTGTCCTTCATTATTTCTTATCTTATTCTTGCTCGGGACTAGCAAGACTTAAGTACGGGGGTGTGATGATTACATTATATACTAGTATAACATGCTTAAATTATGGGAAGTACAATATTAATCTTTGATGTATAAACTCCAAATTCACATAAATTGCATCCTATACACAGAGCATATAAAATCATCATTCACATTTAAAAATCATATTCTACACTGAGATTAATTATCATCTATAAAATTTGGACTTATTGGTATCAGAGAGAATAAAGAATTATTGGGTATACTTATAAACATTAAACAACATCCAACACATTTCACTTTACTTTTTGTCGGAAGAAAAGAGGAGGGAGATTGATACAAAATGCCCAAGCATTTCCCCATGAACGGAGCCCCGCGTACACTCATCCTTCCCCATGCAATTAATAAAAGTCTCTCTCCCATTCCCATGCATTCTAGTCGTCTACACTCTCCCATTCCCATGCAAAAATTAACTCTCCATACACTAATAATGATATTTTGTCTCTACTTGCAAGGGATGTGTGCGCGAGTGCACGTCCAACGCCATCAGCTACTTCAAACGGGAAGTGCACCACCTCCAGTTGTTGTGCACGAGTGCATCACGCGCAGCCACTGTCCGCGCACCCTTCTCCTCGGCGCTCAGCTCCAGCCCGCACACTGCTGTGCGTAGCTCTCAACGCCCTCGAGCCACCTCCTCCTAGCGGTACACTTCAGCCCGCACCATCATCCTCGCGCGTGTCCTCGACCATAGAAGTCCATCCCGCAGTCAACTCGTTTCCTCCCTTTCGTTTACTGTTTTTGTTCTATCTTTAACTTTGCAAACTTTCATCACCATGCACTTGTTTAATCACAGTTTATATAAAAGTTGCATTTCTACGTCGTTAACTTTGCAAACTTCATCATAGTGCACTTGCATAATTATAGTTTATATAAAGTTTGCATTTCCAGGCTATTGCTTTTAGTACTTATATTCTAAGGGGATCATAGCAATTGATGAGGGTTAAGTTAACTACATTAAAACTTCACCAACTTTAGAATTTCATCTTCTTCACAATCATATTCCCCTAATGTTGTTTAAATCACAGACATGCCCTTAAGTTTGCAGAACAATAACATTTTCTATCCCTGCAAGATTGAAGTTAAGAATTGGTCTAAAACGTTTAGAAAAATATTGCTAGTTTGCTTGGTCCCTGTGGATTCGAACCTCTACTTGCCATATGCATTTTGTATGTCTCCATTATGCTCGTTGTTGCATTTTATTTGTTTGATCTCGATTTTTCGTGGAACAACAACGACATGATAAAATCATCACTTTAAACCGCGAAAAATCGTGTCAATATTTTGGCGTCGTTGCCGGGGACTTGGCAACATTTGCAAATTTTCTTCTTCATTTTAACTTAGTTTCAATTATCTAATCCGCACATTTTCTTGTTTTGCAGGTACTTAGGCTTCTAAAAGAAAAAAAATCATCTGTCTTTTATGTATTTTTCGTAAACTTGTAATTTGTAATATTTTTTCCCTCCCCCCTTTTCGGAAAAGCTCGCCATCAGCAAGACAAAATATTACGGGTTAGCGCCAGAAGTGCATGCACTGTGAGTCCCTCTTTCTCTTAGGCATCTTAGGCTTTTAAAAATTTCTGCATTTGTTTGTGCTCCGAACTTAAATCGAAAAGAATTAAAAAAAATACTTCTTCTTTGCATCATATCTATGATTTCTCCCTCTGCTCACTTAAAAAGATCACCAAAACGTGCTTTATCATGCTAAAAAGATAAGCTTGAAAGGCCATCGCAGTGGTCCGAGCAGAAAGAGGGAAAATTTTCTGAATGTTTGTTTTGATGCACGTGTATGACACAAAAATCACGAGCACATAGAACCCTTAGATAGAGACAAAAATCCCTGATGCTACGTGGGATTGCAGAGCGAAATCGTAACTCCTCGACGCGTTGGGCACAGGTTCTTGTGGGAAGAGCAGATCTCACGATCTGAGTACCGCACCCTGGATCCCCCAACCGGATTAGGACATCGATTTCTCACAATCTTCCACACCCACCTCATCTTTAAGGACCCTAATTTCTTTGAAAACTTTTGTTAAATCACTAAACTAAAATCGAAGAGATAACCGCTTCCGCGGCAATTTTTGTGTGAGTTGGTGAATCAACAAATTGTCTGGTGTATTGTGTTGTATATGCTAAGTCATAGGTCTCTGAAAAATCCATTGCAACAACCATTAGAGTACGACTCGATTTATAGAAGAAAATCCAACCCATATATTTCAACTGAGGAATATGAGATTTCACTTGACCTTGGAGCACATGGGAGAAGAAAGACCAAACCCTATGGATCTCATCCTGCATCAACTGCAACTGCTGAGAGAATAAAATACCACAATCCACCACACCCATAGCACCTCTCATCCGACCACCGCCCATAAGCACACATTACAACCCGGCTGCAGAAGACTTAGTTCATTGGGTCCAAATCCCGCTTGAAGTAGGGGACTTCGAAATAAAGCCCGCATCCCTCTCCTTAATCTCAAAATACTGCGGAAATGACTCTGAAGATCTCTTTCTACACATCCAAGATTTCCGATCTGCTTGTGACACAATGAGTATCCCTGGGGTAGAAAAAGAATACATCTACATGGAAGCCTTTACCCACTCACTCAAAGATAAATCACTCCAATGACTTCGAAATTACGGAACTCCTCTCACTTCATGGGATGTCTTGAGGGAAGCCTTCATCAAGAAATATTTTCCCATAGGAAGAAACAACGCCCTTAAAGGAAAAACCAAGTCCCTGCCTTCTCCCGCTTCTTAAAGGAAAAATGCACACCAAAAAGGAAATCAAGAGAAAATACAAAGGAAAAACAAGAAGAAAAGTATGTGCTTCTCCAAACCACATCAAATGCCATTTCCCAATTCCTGCCCCCTAAGAAAAAAGATCTAGGGGCACCATTGGTTAAATGCACGATTGGTGAGTTGAACTTCGAGCGCACCTTATTAGATAATGGCGGCTCAATCAATCTTCTTCCTACCGCCATCATATAACACTTTGACTTAGGGAGACTGAAACCTATTTCAATGATTTTACAAATGGCGGATCGCATTGTGAAGAGACTAATAGGACTTCTTGAAGATGTTATAGTCACAGTACAATGACATAAATTTCCTGTGGATTTTGTTGTTATGGATATGGATCCCCCCAACACACTGAGTGAAACACCCATCATTTTGGGACGACCCTACCTAGCTACTGCTAAGGCACATTTTGATTATGAGGGGGGCAAAGTCGAATTTTCAATCAATGGCAAAACCGTCCCTATTGAGCTGATCATACCCAATTCTTTTGACTCTGAAACTGAAGACTATGGTTGAATAGAAAGATGTATTGTTCTCAACATAAAAATGACTTTGCTCCCATCCATCTCACCAAAGATCCTTTAGAGGTCAGTCTGAACATCTCTGGATCCACTTACAAAAATACTTCTCATGAAATTGCCACATATAATCTGAATATCGCACTGGAAGCTCCACCATGCCCTCTCACCGGACAAGAAATTGATGAGCTTGATAATGCATGTGACACATTAGACTCTGAACACACATTGACCTCAACCATGATCATGCCCATGATGGAACCACCACTTGAGACCATTTCTGTAATAGATTCAGAAAAACTACAACTCCGACTCCACCAACAACCATTGTTGAATTAAAACCTCTACCCAAAGATCTGAAGTATACTTTCTTGGATGATGCACAGACTCTACCAGTCATTATCAATGCCAACCTAAATCATATTCAAGAAAGCCAACTCATGGAAGTTTTGAAAAAGAAATTCCAGGCCATTGGATGGAAAATAACGGATCTAAAAGGAATAAGCCCAACATTCTGTACTCATCACATATATCCGGAAAATGATTGTAAACCCTCTCAGGAAATGCAAAGACGGCCGAATCCCAATCTACGAGAGGTTGTGAAGAATGAGATATATAAATGGGCTAGTGCGGGTATCATTTATCCTATTGCGGATAGCCCTTGGGTTAGTCCTCTCCAAGTTGTCCCCAAGAAAATTGGATTAACAATTTGTCAAGAATGAAAAGGGAGAGGACATACCCACTAGAGTAACCACATCTTAGAGAATCTGTGTAGATTATAGGAAACTCAATAAGGCTACCCGAAAAGATCATTTCCCATTGCCATTCATTGACTAAATCATTGAGAAGTTAGCCGGAAAAGAATTTTTCTGCTTTCTGGATAGATACTCCGGTTATAACCAAGTGGCCATAGCACCTGAAGATCAAGATAAAACCACTTTCACTTGTCCATTAGGAACATATGCCTTCCGCCGTACATGCCTTTCGGACTATGTAATGCCCCAGCAACATTTCAAAGATGCATGATGGGAATTTTCACTGATATGATCGACGATTTTATGGAAGTATTTATGGATGATTTCTCTATTTTTGGAGACTCTTTCGAGGAAACACTTGGATTTTTTGATAGAGTCCTCCAAAAATGCATTGAAGTGAATCTGATATTATCTTGAAAGAAATCACATTTTATGGTGAAAGAAGGGATTGTGTTAGGACATGTTGTGTCAAAGAAAGGGATGGAAGTGGATCCATCAAAAATTGAGACAATCACCCATTTAAATCCACCGGTGAACATAAAGGGTGTTCAGTCCTTCTTAGGTCATGTCGGCTTTTACCGTCGTTTCATCAAGGACTTCTCGAAAATTTCCCGCCCTCTCACAAAATTACTGGAAAAAGATCAACACTTCACTTCTACTAAGGAAGGATTTGAATCCTTCAGAACCCTGAAGAAAATCATCACCCATACTACAATTCCCTGATTAGAACTGTGAATTTGAGATCATGTATGATGCGTCCGATTATGCTGTGGGGGCAGTATTGGGCCAAAGGAAAGATGGAAAACCCTATGCCATTCACTATGCCAGCAAAACTCTGTATGATGCTTAAAGGAACTACACTGTGGTTGAGAAAGAACTGCTGGTTGTGGTATTTTCACTAGAGAAATTTCGATCTTACATCTTAGGGTCTCATATCATAATCTACACAGACACTCTGCTCTCAAATATCTCTTCACAAAGAAAGATGCCAAGCCTAAACTGATTAGGTGGGTGTTGTTGCTACAAGAATTTGATCTAGAAATCCGAGACAAAGCAGGAGCAAAGAATGTCGTAGCTGATCACTTATCGAGGCTCCCCTCATCATCTTCACTAACCGATAACGTGGTCCTAATTTCTGAGAGTTTCCTGATGAGAATATAATGTCTGTCTCTCAACTCCCTTGGTATGCGGACATCGTTAATTACCTTGTCACTTCCACAATTCCTGATGACTGACCGAAACATAAGAGAGATAAAACCAAGGCCCAAGCTCGATATTATCACTAGGAAGATCCTTTGCTCTTCAAAGAGGGTACTGACTTAATATGGAGACGATGTATCCCTGAATCCGAAGTTAACGATGTCCTAACTTACTGCCACACTTCTGGGTGTGGAGACATCACTCAGGGAAGTGCACAACCGCTAAGGTCATACAATGTGGATTCTATTGGCACTCGATATTTAAAGATGCTCATCACTTTGCTCAAGTATGTCCTGCATGTCAAACCAACGGAACAATGACCCGTCGTAACATGATGCCCCTCCAACCAGTACATGTGGTTAAAATTTTTGACACTTGGGGTATAGATTTTATGGAGCCTTTCACCACATCACACGGTTACCAAATATTCTTCTCGCTGTTGATTACGTCTCTCATTGGGTAGAAGCCATTCCTACCCGTGCTGCTGATAGCACAACCGTTGTCAAGTTCTTGAACGACCTATTATCTCGATTTGGACACCCACTTTCTAAATGCTTCGATTAAGAATTTACTTAAGAAAAATGGAGTCGAATACCGTGTCTCAACTGCCTATCAACCACAAACCAATGGAATGGTTGAGCTATCAAATCGAGAAATTAATACCATCCTCCAGAAAATTGTCCGCTCTGATCGTAGAGATTGGTCTCAACACCTACATTCTGCTTTCTGGGCTTACAGCACCGCTGTCCGCACACCCTTAGGTATGAGCCCATATCGGTTAGTCTATGGAAAGCCGTGCCATCTACCTGTAAAGATCCACCACAAATCACTCAGTGCAATCAAGAAATGCCATTTGGATTATGATGAGGCTTGAAAGAGAAGACTATTGGATTTATCTGAATTGGAAGAATTGAGATCACAAGCCTACAATAACAACCTGCTATACAAAGAGAAAATCAAGATGTGGCATGATGCCAACATTTCGAGGAAAACATTCAAAGAAAATAAAAAAATATGGCTATTTGATGCAAAACTGAAGTTATTTCCAGGAAAACTGAGATCGAAATGGAAAGGACCATACATTGTAACTCAAGTATTCGATAATGGCTCGATAGAAATTTCTGACCCAAACACTAAAGCCACTTTCAGAGTCAATGGTCAAGACTAAAACCCATTGTTGAACCATCTGGTCTTATGTCTGTTTGCACTGCATACCTTCTGTAGGAAAAATGAACCACCACATCGCCAAGCTGAGGCATTAAATCATGCACTCTCGTGAGCCTCTCCTCACAGGTATCTTTTCGTCTAACTGCTCGCATGTTTATTTTCACTGCATTGCATTAAGATAAGTATGGGGGTCCACCTCCATTTTTCTTCTTAAAAAAACTTTTTACATTTCGCATCCCTTATGACCATCCTATTACACCTTGTCTTCACCATGAGGACATGGTTTCTAATAAGTAGGGGGGTGTCTGCATAGTTTTTCAAAATTGCATACTCTTTCAAAAAAAATCTCTCTCATTTGCAAAAATCTCCCTAAAAATATTTTCAAAAAGCAAGAAAACCACAAAAAATACATCCTTCCTAGTTTTATCCTATTTTGAGAAATCGGATCTTCATTGCATAAATCATAGACTGAGGTTGAGTCAACCCTAATCCACTTAACTTCATCAGAATTTCACTAGGCATGAGTTTTAAGCTTTCTTCAGGTCCATATGGACTTTATCCTCTCAGTTCCACTAACTTTACTGGTGAATGAACTTCTGTATCTAACTAGATCACCTGAGAAACTAGTAGCACTCTTAAACTCTTCGGTAGATATTAAGCAACTGCACTTTGCACTTAGCTTGATTGAGTTTATTTTACGAGATACAATTACAATGATACACATGCAAAAATTAACTCTCCCACACACTAATAATGATATTTTGTCTTTACTTGCATGAGATTTCTTCAAGCAAATACCATTATAAAATGATGCCTCCCTTTCTCCCCATTCCCCCCCTCACACAATTCACCTTTCACGCACCCCTCACCTCTCTTATTTTCTGTCTCTCTCTCATTTTTTATTGTGTCTTTGGCAGGAACAGTCATCCCCAGCCCGCAGCTTGCAGCATCGCGCGTCTCGTGTACCTCGCACGCAACTGCTGCCACCCAATTGCGCACATTCGCAGTTGCACGCTACAGATTCCAGCCACTGCCCTCCTCTTGACGTGCGCGAGTGCACGTCCAACGCCATCGGCTACTTCAAACGGGAAGTGCACCACCTCCAGCTGTTGTGCACGAGTGCATCACGCGCAGCCACTGTCCGTGCACCCTTCTCCTCGGCGCTCAGCTCCATCCCGCACACTGCTGTGCGTGGCTCTCAACGCCCTCGAGCGCCCTCCTCCTCCTAGCGGTACACTCCAGCCCGCACCATCATCCTCGCGCGCGTCCTCGACCATAGAAGTCTATCCCGCAGCCAACTCGTTTCCTCTCTTTCGTTTACTGTTTTTGTTCTATCTTTAACTTTGCAAACTTTCATCGTCATGCACTTGTTTAATCACAATTTATATAAAAGTTGCATTTCTATGTCATTAACTTTGCAAACTTCATCATAGTGCACTTGCATAATTATAGTTTATATAAAGTTTGCATTTCCAGGCTATTGCTTTTAGTACTTATATTCTAAGGGGATCATAGCAATTGATGAGGGTTAAGTTCACTACGTTAAAACTTCACCAACTTTGGAATTTAATCTTTTCACAATCATATTCCCCTAATGTTGTTTAAATCACATACATGCCCTTAAGTTTGCAGAACAATAACATTTTCTATCTCTGCAAGATTGAAGTTAAGAATTGGTCTAAATCGTTTAGAAAAATATTGCTAGTTTGCTTGGTCCCTGTGGATTCAAACCTCTACTTGCCATATGCATTTTGTATGTCTCCATTATGCTCGTAGCTGCATTTTATTTGTTTCATCTCGATTCTTCATGGAACAACAATGACATGATAAAATCATTACTTTAAATCGTGAAAAATCGAATCAACAGAATGTTGCAAAGTGGTTTGACACACATGATTGTCCAAAGGAACGTTGGACAATTACATTTGATGGGAGATGCAGATTTGGTTACACAACCACAAACTTTTCTGAGAGCTACAACGCCGTTCTTAAGGAATCAAGAAGTCTGACAGTTGTGGCATTGGTGTTAAAGACGTACTACAACTGCATTAGCTACTTCTGTGACCGTCAGGAGGAAGCGCGTAATTGTATTTTACGCGGTGAGAAATATACCAAATACGTGCATGACATGTTGAAGCGTTGGATCGACAGAAATAACGGGCACCGTTGTTTTCGCATACAAGGAGCATCTTTGCATATGTATGAGGTCGTCACAGGACAAGGCATGACACAATTTGGACTAAAAGATGGAAAGAAACAAACTATCTTGGTTAGCGATGCATCGTGTACATGTCAGAAATGACAAACTCACAGAATCCCTTGTTCTCATGCATGTGCCATGCTATCTAACTTGAACACGTATGTGGAAGAATATGTTGGCCCTTGGAATACATGGCAAGCTCAGTCCCATATTTACGAAGGGTTGTTCTACCCCATTGGTGACAGAGACAAGTGGCCCGAGTTCGACCATCCATTAGTTATTCCAGATGATAGCAGTATAAGGAAAAAGGGACGACCAAAGAGTAAGAGGATTCACAATGAGATGGTAATGAGGGAGAATACAGTGCAATATCAGTGCGGCACTTGTGGCGTTGAAGGTCATAATAGTAGGAACACTGCGTATGGGAGGACGCAAAATACATCATATCGCTCTGGTCGTTCACCACCGACCTCTTTTGGCAAGGGAAGCTCGTGGGGGCAAGATGGCATGCAGAGTTTGATATTACTGCGGAATCTACACATGTGATTCGGCCATATAGGGATGCACTTGATCTACAGCTTGAGGAGCATGTATTCACTTAATCTGTTATTAAGGTTTTTTCATTTATACCGGTTTTTTTAATATATCTAATTTAATGCAGGTGGTATGAACTCCACATACAGAGGAGGTGTTGTCCCTATTACCGTTGTATTGCCGTGGCAATGAGGAGTTGCATGCGGCTCGTGTCCCATTGATTCATTTTTACATTGTGGAGCTACACACACCGGATAGAGTCCTTTGACAGTTTGGTGGCATTCAAGGGATTCCAATGGCTTGCGATACATCATCTCATTTGCATTCAATCGATCTCTGAGAGAAGAGCAACGTCGATTGGACGGAGTTCCATGCAGTTTATGTTAGACCATGGAACATCCGTAGGCATGGATGTTACTCAGTTATAACACCTTTTTTATGAACATTCTCCATGACATTCTATTTTTCCAGTTAAAACGTCAAAATTGACCTTATGGATATATAATCTACGTAATTCAAGGTTCATATAGACAGTATTTAAGTAGTTACAAGTCCTTGTAGCCGACTTGCCAGGAAACATGGAAGGGTCATGGGTCTGATGCAATCATCGGTGCTCTTTCATCATAATCCTTGATGTACAAAAAATGACCCGATTATGTTGCAGTTTTTTGCAATCACTCTAGCTAGAGATGGGATGCAAGTGAACGGCCTCAAATTTCATAACTGCAACTCGTACACAGTCACCATGATGCAACTTTTTGGTGGTCTCTATTGAAATGGATGTCAGAAGGTCTTTGGAAGTTGCACATGAATTGGAAATCCACGACGGATGTGAAAATTGCAAATACCTCAAGAAATTATGCGAAACATGGACTCGGGTCGGCGCAACAACGGGGCTTAAAAGAAAGACGCCCAATCGTTCACGGATCGGAGAGCTTTAAGGTAGCGAGCATGCTCCCAATGGTAGTGACGGAGGTTAGGAACCGTTACGGTACGTGTGATCATGTGGCAAGGCAGCGTTGGGAACCATCGGGTTGCGTGGAGGTGGAGGGGAGGGTTGTCGGCGGCCCTCCTAAGGTGAGTTAGGTAGGTGGAGAGGCATATTTGGAGGAGCGAAAGGGGCAAGGAGCAGTTAGCCCTGTATGGGAGCTGCGCTGGGAGGAGGGAAGTAGTGCCGAATTCCTGCAAAAGTTGAAGGGAAGAAGAGGGAAGATGGCCCGGACATGGGGGTTGTATGTGCCGAAGGCTAAGGGCAAAATGGAGATTTTCGTGCAAAAATTTAATAGTTGACGCTATTTAATATGTAAAAAATATAAATATTGTAAATATTAAAGAATAAATATTAAGGGATGTGTCGTTGCTTTTATTTTATTATTATTATTATTGAGTCCATGAAATAATGCCATATATGTAATAAATAACAAGAACAACAACGTATAGCTGGCCAAATATTGCATGTGGAAACTTGAATTACATAGATGATAATCGTAAGTCGTCATATTCTCGGTCTTGAGTTCATACACTATGATACTTCTCATTAACATTCTATTTATTTGCGAAAAATGACAAGTCGCACTTGTGAATGTGATGTACACAATTCAATATTTTTCAAAACGATGTTTAATATAATAAGTCATATGCTATTGTTTATTTATTACTATTATTATCAACTCCTTGGAGAAATGACATATATGGTATAACAATTACAATAATGATGATATAAAGGTAGTTAAACATTGTCTATGAAACCTTTCAATCGTATAGGTTGTATTTGTGAATAATGCTACTCTACAATTATGTTTGGGATATTTACCCAGCAGACCTTGAATCTTTCGAAATTACCTCTACGACCTTTGAAATATCATAATTCCTCCCACGACCCCGTAATCTTGCTAACCCTTACCCCACAGACCCTGTGGTTAACCTCCGTTCATTTACCCCTTAAAAGTAACCCGATTCCGTGAATTTCAGTTTCATAATACCCATTTTGTTTCTCAAAATTACAGAAAATGCCCCTTACAGAAAATGCCCCTTCTCCCCTCACGCGTCCGAGCTTCCTCCACGACCCCCTCCGCCCAACCTCCCTCTGCCCGACCTTCCCTCCGCCCAACCTCCCTCTGCCCGACCTCGCCTATGTCCGACCTCCCTTCCCTGACCTCCCTCCGCTCGACCTCCCTCCTCCCCTTTGCGCGATCCCGCCTCTACCCGACCTCCCCTCTGCGAGTGCGAGGACCCGCACAACCTCAGGGGTGTCGATGCCCTCCAGTGCGAGGACCCGCACAACCTCACGGATCCACCGGGGTGCCGCCTGATGGCCTGAGCGTGGCGTTCCCCGAGCCTCAGCCGCAAGAGGTGCGCGCGGGTAAGCTTCGGGCAGTTCCTGGCGAGCGGCCACGACTCAAACGTGAGGGCCGAGAGGTTCGGGCAGTTCCTGGCGATGGATATGAGCCCGTCAACCTCGATCATGGGCGAGTTGGAGATGTCGAGTCTCTCGAGGGGGCGGCAGCATGTGGCGATGGAGGCAAGTCTCGAACTTCCGACCTTGAAGCAGTCCCAGAGGGGGGGGAGAAGGAAGGAGAGAGAGAGAGGGAAATGATATTAACTCAAGGTTAACTCAAGAAATTGACTCCAATAAAGTTAAAATTGACGGCAGGGTCTGTGGGGTAAGACAGAGCAAGATTACGGGGTCGTAGGAGGAATTATGATGTTTCAAAGGTCGTAGAGGTAATTTCGAAAGATTTCAGGGTCTGCTGGGTAAATATCCCATTATGTTTTTATTCTCTCCATGAAAATTACATAATTGACTTTACAAGTATTGTTGAAGAATGTTTTGGTGGTTCTCATGGTTTGTCCCCACATCGTGTGATGTGAGAGTTTTATGTCTTGGTGAAGCTGTATATAGAGCCACGCGTCCATTATAATCTTTGAGAAAGTTGAATACAACAGCAACCCCTTGAGGCGGTTCTCTTGTGGTTTCATGTCGCTCCTCGCATTGTAGGGTTCCACGTAAAATTTAAAGTGTTCTTTTTATCTTGATCTTGCTTTAATTCGCTTCTACATTTTCATATTTCTACATGGTATCAAAGCAAGTCAATTTTATACATGGTATCAAAGCAATAGTTTATAATATTTTTATATATTATTTTTTATAATATAAAATTGAAAAGTTTTCTGGAATAATATTATATATTATTTTACTGCATGATCGGCAAACGGTTCGTCGATCGGCAAACCGTTCGCCGAATCATACCCTGGCCGGGAATTACGAACAGGGCATGGCCCTGTCCGGGAAAAATTTCACCACCGACAACATACCTCTTCAAAAGCATGCGAAAACCCTATTCATCTTTGGACTCGACTCACCTCTATCCCAAAAGAGTCCACGTGTTTGACCAACCTCAAATTCACATCCATGATGGACCCATCGAGGAGGACAACAAATAGACGAAGTTGGACATGATCCGCTGTAGAAAGAAGTATAGCATGATTCTCGTTGATTGAGTCAAACTTGAGGAGATTGCTCAGATGACTCAAATCACCTAAAGTATAAGGTCATATCACTGAGCTCAAGGAAAACATATACGACATTGGTAGAATGATCAAGGAAACACATGCTAAATTAAGGCCCGGACTGCCAAAAGGACGATGAAGAGGGAGATGGAATCATAATGGATGAGATGATAGTCGATAAAGGAAGAAGATGATGGATAATATATAAAGAAGAAGATGATACATAGTAACACTCGTCCATCCTTTCTTTTTAGCTACAAATTTTCTCACAAATTAATGTCTGTTTGATCCACTATAGTAAGAAACAAAATATGATCCTCATTGACGAGTCAAACTCGAGGAGATTACTCCAATGACACAAATCACCTAAAGGTCGGGGTCCCTGCCAAGGGAATTTGTGGAGAACATATTTGGCGTTGGTAGAAGGATGAAGGAATTAGGGGACTATCACTTCCCATGTTGTAGAAAGGACAAGGATAATGGAGATGGTGTCATGGTGGTTTGGGGGGGGGGGGGGGGGGGGGATACAAACAAAGAAGATGACGGAGGAAAAAATAAGGAAGAAGAATACAGACAATTACACTCGCATCCCTTCCTTTTCACTTCCGTTTCTCTTTAACTACAACTGCACTCATAATTTAACGTCCATATAAGAGGGAAGTCATGCAATTTAGGATGGGTTAAAGACCACTTCGGCAAAAAACATTCAAATGCAAATGGTACTATTGTAATATGTCGAGCTCTAGAGGGGCTTGTGTAAATTTTCCATTTTTTTCATGTTTGTTTTGAATCTAGGGATGATGTAGCACCATGTAAAGTGACCTTTCCCTTTTATTGTCTTGATTTTGTGGTGCAGTCCCATGAAAATGCACCATCCTCTTTTGTCATGTAGGTGCTCTTCTACGTTATAAAAGGAGGGTGAGGGCCAATAAGAGGAGGTATAACAAAGGAGCCCAAAACACCAATTATGGGCATATCAACTCTCCTCTCCTCCCTCCCTCTTCGCTCGATCCTCCCTCTTCCTCCGGCAAGCTCTCCCTCTTCCCAACAAAACTCTTTCTCCCCCCCCCCCCCCCCCCCCCCCCCCCCCCCCCCAGCACTCTCTCTTCTCCCAGCAACCCCCATCTCCATCCCTCCTCTATAACGATCCTTACTCCCTCCTTCCAATAACTCTGGTAGTCCCACCATTGTTGCTTTCCCTCTTTCCATACGCAAACTTCACCACCACCTTCTTCCCAAATAGCCTAACCCCCTTCCTACCACCGACCTTATATTTCTTCTTCCTATCAACTTCGCATATTACAACATCAACTAGCCTCGCCCAGCCTATCATCCCCACTGTCAGCCTGAGTCTTAGGTTAAATTAGTACTAAAGTCCATTTCTTTGTTTTGTAATCCATCGAAATTATACTGCTATTGGTGAATGAACTTTATTTTCCTCCTTTCAATTAATTCATGTTCCAGTTCAGCGTCTACTTCATGTGCTCATGAATGTTTCATTTGTTTAGTATTATATTCTCAGTTGTTCATCTTAGTTCTCCCGATTTGATTGTTTTACATCATCTGCTTGTCGTTGAATCTGATTGGTTATCTCTTAGTTATTCTCTTTTATTATGGTTTGAATCCTGAATTATGGGGACCGTATATATTATTTTTTTTTGGAGTGAATTCAAGTGTTTGTCATTATCAGGTGCTAAGGGCTCGTATAATTATCTAATAGATGTTTACACCTATAACCCTGAGTATTTTAATAATTACAATCATAACCTACGTAATCGTGAAATACACCTAAGATCCTCAATAGTGCTTAACTCTTACATAACACATCCCCGTGCTAACTTGCGTCGAATTTCCTGTTAACTATGACGGAAACCATTAAATATTAAGATTTTGACCTAAAAAGATCTCATTATTTATATTTTCATCCCCTACCTCATCCTCCAACACCCATCTCCTCCTCCCCTTTCTCTCCCCTCGCCTACCATCTCCTTCTCCCTTTCCTCGCCCCGTCGACCACCTCTTCCTCCCCTTCCTCGCCCTGTCGACCACCTCCTCCTCCCTTCCCTCCCCCTGTCAGTCACCTTCTCCTCCACTTCAACATAGAAGCCGTTGTCAGTTCCTGTACATCAACCATCATTCTCAACACCTTCAACGACCTCAATCATGCCGCCCTCGAAGCAATGAAGCCCAAGTTCAAGTGTTTGTATACCACTAGACCCATATTTGTCGGCTGGAGGAGGCTGATGAGGCGAGGGAAGGTAGACTTGGAAGAGGGAGAAGAGGAGCGGATCTGGAGGAGGAGGAGGCTAAGGAGGTGGGAAGATCTGGAGGAGGAGGCTGAGGATGCGGGCGGATTCGAAGGGAGGAGGAGGACGAGGAGTTGGGCGGATCTGGAGGAGGAGGAGGCTGAGGAGACAGACAAATCTGGAGGAGGAGGTCGGGGAGGAGGAGGGACGAGCGGACCTAGAGGAGGACTAGGCATGCAGACCAAGAGGAGGAGAAGGAGGAGGCAGATATGGAGAAGGAGGAGGAGGAGGGCAAGCGTGTCTGATCTGGAGGAGGAGGAGGAGGACGAGGGTGGACCTAAAGGAGGAGGAGACGGGCAGACATGGAGGAGGACGAGGGCGGGGGACTTGGAGGAGGTGGGTGGACCTGAAGGCGGAGGAGCGGGCAAACTGGACGAGGAAGAGGATGCCAAGGAGGAGGAGGAGGGTGAGGGCGAACGAACCTGGAGGAGGAGGAGGCGGATGGGCTGGAGAAAGGGGTTTGTGGTTGGAAGAGGAAGGGGAGGGGCGCTAGAGGAGGAAGGAGGAGGGATTTAGTTTAAAAAATGAAAAATTTAATATCGGTTAAATAGACCATGGGTTAGATTAACCCAATGATCTAGTTGGATTAATGAACAAACTAACGGAAGGTTATGGATGTGAAACAGAGGGACTAATTAGGGTTCCTGGTGTAATTCACGATTACATGAGGTTATGATTGTAATTACGAAATTATTCAGGATTATGGGTGTGAATATCCCATTATCTAATTACAAGTTGTTTTTGTTCGCTTTGAGGTTGCACCAACAAGAATCCTTGCAAACGACTAGTTAAAACTTCTGTTTAGGTATCGCTCGAGCTTGAGGTTCAATAATTTGTAGATCATATTTTCATAATCGACATATTTAGCTGACTAAAAGCAGTTGATATTTGTTTGCATAAGCATCCCTAATATTAGCAACCTATCTGATATTTTGGATTGCATCATGAAGCAACGACAATTAATCCATACAAGTATAATTGCCAAAAAATATAGGTGTAAAAGAATTATTGAGAAATCCAAGTGCACTGCATCTCCTCTCTCGTCCATCTCGTCCCATACATTCGGGTTTATTCTTTTTCTAGGTATTGCATTGGGGCATCAACGACTCGTCCTCCTGGGAGCAACTGACCCCCGGGGGGTTGCCCCTTCCTCCCTTTTCGAATATTGAAGGGATTTCTCTTCCAACCACCTCTGTCTTCCTTGGTCAGGAGATATATTCGTGCCACTCGCCTAGAGGTGGTTTCACCCTTGCTTCCACTCCACATTCGCAACTTCTCTTGAGAAGATCATCTGCATTGAGGTATGTATGCTTAACGTTCACATGTACCCTCACCCTCTTGGGCATAGTGATCCCTTACAGTGGAAGAAGCCACTTCCAGCCTCCATCCTTGGTTCCCTTGTGACTAACAAGTCTTCAGTGGGTAGCTCCTCTATGTCTGTTCTTCGTTGGCTCATCACACATGTCGAGGATCCTTGGATGCACTCTAGCTCCAGATTCGTGTTTCTTTATGGTGGAACTTCTTCACTCCACATCCCCTAGGAGATCGACCATAGAGCATTTGATCAGACCCACTAGATTTCGGAGATTGAGCTGCGCGATCGAAGCTTGGAGATATTAACGGTGACTTCTTTTTTCTTCCTTTTCCCACTTTTTATCGGCTTGTTGCTCGAGAGTGTCAGATATTAGTATGCCATAATGGAGAGCATTATTATGAAATATTTAAAACTTACATCCATATTCAATACTATAACGATGTCATAACCCTTAAAACAATAGCAACACACGCTGATAACTGTCAATCCAGATTTTACTCAAACAAAACCAAAAACCTAACATCAACCCATAGTACAATGTGTAGTACGTCATATATAACAGCTCTATTTTTAGTGTAATTCCTTGTCAGGTTTGCAGGTTGCTAATAAAAAATATCCCAAATCAATTAATTCAATATATATTGGAATTCAAAGTAATATGATGATGTGTATTTTATACAAGCAGGTTATTTACGTATTCTGTGCAATGATTATATATCAATTTAGGTAGACACCCAACAAAAAAACACAAAACAAGAAGGATATAAGGCTTTTGTAATTCGTTCACCAACAATAAAAAATCAAATTCAATTACTACACGTGTTAACTTCCTGCACTTACGATCCTTTTGTCGACATCAACTTTATTATTATTCGTTGATACAAAAGGCCCATCTTCATGGTGAGCCAATTGCTAACATAGATGTCAATTTCTTGTACCTTCTGGTATATCTGTCGATCCAATGCTTATCCAAAATATAAAACTATTATGAATGACCCTAAATATATATAGAAATCTGCTCTCATGGAATCACGAAATAAATCACTCATAAAACCAAACGTTTTCACATCATGTTAATATGCATATACCCATCCTACAAAATAAGTTACTTGATTATCGTTGACAACATAAAAGAATGCTTCATAAAAAATATGAGATCATGCCATGATGGTGGGGAGTAATCGGCAACCATAAGTGAAATGATGAATATGCATATAATCATACGTGTTCAACATATACCTCGAAGTATGAAAAATCCACCCACGAAGTTGCCTTGATTTCACACATCTGAACCGTCGTTGACCACGTTGATTCTCCTCTCATTTCTCGGATTAGAACTTCGACGTCGAAGGAGAGCTTGTTGACACCAGATCTCTCTCTCCCCCTCTCTATTTTGTCCCTCAGGGGCATACACTTCGACACCGGTTTAAAACTTTGCCAATACGAGGAGTTTTATCAATCTGTTACACTTATCTAGAATATGAGAAAATACTACTATACTAAAGCGTTAATTACAACCTTGTTTCGATATAGTCGCTTGAAATCAAGGTCTTAAGCACTATAAAGCATGTGAACGACTGTGAATCTTATCTCATTACAAGTGTGTATTTTACCCTTTAGATGCTACCCTTCTTTTTCTCTCCTCGCTCATATGACGACCATTTTATTTCATGAAAGCCAATTAGAACGTCAGATCCGACCATCGAAACCTGCCTATCGAAAAATTTGACCCGTCTTTTTACCTCAAACTGCTCGTAAAATCAATTCTCTATTCTTCTTGAGCAATAAGAAATAATCTTCTTGTGCAAGAAGAAGAAGAGGTGGGTATCTCAGATATCGTGTAAAAATATATGCAGCTCCTCAACAATAGAGGGTGTCATTTCATGATCTCGTACCATCCACATGAAAAGAAGTCAACTTTCAAATATTCATTGCCATCTCCTTCAAATGTGGTGTCTCAATGCTATGCAATCTCCATCATGTAGCCATTTTCAGGAGTAAATTTAGCATCTTAATTACTATAAGTAAAATATATAGATCTATGATTTATTAGGGAATTTTATACTTGTATTGAATTCATCATATTTAATTGATCTTTGTATAACAACTAAGGTTTGCCGAGTGATCCATCTCTCATTTGATAGAAAGACAATTCTTCCCGTGATAAATTGGATCTCTAAGTTGGGATAAACTGTATCAACATTATGAAAATCCTCTCTCGTATTTTATTAACTATTATCGAAGTTAGACCGATTCCCTTAAGAGTCGTTCGTGTAGGGGGTTAGCCCTTTTCGGGGGTTATCCTCTAAAATCCACACTTCCTCTCTCATGTGGGTCCCACCCTCCCTCTTTTTTTAAACATATTAAATAAATCATTTCTCTTTAATCAGTTCCATCAAAAAATAATATATTATACTATCATATCATCTAAAAATTATAAACTACTCAACTTCTACTCACTTTTGAAACTTTAATATAATCACATCACAACAACTGCTCACTTTTTCAAACTTCAGTACTATCAATCACAACAAAATCCACTTAACCAAAAACTCTCTATCCAAATATCAAATCACAAATATATGTTACCTTCTTCGAGTTTACCTCATGCTAAGACGCCAACCAAATACACCATAGGGCGAGATTTTTCCTTGATAGGGCATCTCCAACATCCAAATGTCTTGTCAGGGTATCTGACCTCAGTATTTCCCTGTCAGGGCATCAATCGATGAACGGTTCATCGATCGGCAAACCGTTTGCCGATAGTGCAAAAATAATATATACTATTATTTGAGAAACTTCCTGAATTCTATATTATCAGAAATAATATATAAAAATATTTGGAATCGGAATCGACAAATGGTTTGTCGATTCTCATTTCCAAATATTTGTATATATTATTTTTAATAATATAAAATTCAAAAGTTTTTCGGAATAAACTTCGATCGTCAAACGATATGCCGATCAAGAAACCGTTCATGGATCGATGTCCTGAAAGAAAAATATTGAGATTATATGTTCTAATAAGATATTTAAGTATTAGAAATGCTGTGTCAAGGAAAAATCTACCATAGCAACATCTTTCCAATAAGAGGGAGGAGAAATAGAAGGCTAATGCCCATGGATCCCTACCCGGATCACCCGCGGATCTATCACCCACCACTCCCAGTCCCACCCCATCTCCCCCACTCTCATCCTCTCCCACCCCCGACCCCAACCACCATGCTCCCCCATACATCTCTCCCTCAATGGCCTCCGCATCCACCCACTTCCCACCCCAACTCCTCCACCGCCGCCTTCGCCCCCCTCCTCCTCACTCCCATTCCGCTATCCCTCTCTCCCGCCGCTCCATCCTCCTATCCTCAACCACCGCCTCCACCTCCCTCCTCCTCCCCTCACCCCCCGTCCCCACCTCCACCCCTCCTCCCGACCCCATCTCCCCCTCCATAACCGACCGCGTCTTCCTCGACTTCAGCCTCTGCCCCAACTACTTCCGCTCTGACCGCCCTCTCGGCTCCGACCTCGCTGCATGCCCCGACCCCGAGCCACTTGGCCGCATAGTCTTCGGCCTCTACGGAAAGCTCCTCCCTATCACCGTCGCCAATTTCAAGTCCATGTGCACATCCGCTGCCTACCGCGGCGCTCTTGTCCACAAGCTCCTCCAGGGCCAGTACTTCGCTGCAGGTCGGCAAGGGAGAAGGGACAGGGGGGAGGTGCGCCCGCCGCCTGATCTAGCCAGGAATACGGAGGCGGTGGAGCCTGAGGCGTTCGCCTTGAGGCACATACGCCCGGGGACGCTGTCGCTGTGCCTTTCGGAGAATGATGATTATGATGACGTGAAGATGGACCCGGAGTACCGGAATGTGGAGTTCCTTGTGACGACAGGGCCCGGACCGTGCCCGCAGCTGGACAGTGGGAACATTGTGTTCGGGACAGTGCTCGAAGGTATATGATGCTATTAATATGCTCTGTTTTGATTCGTGAGCTGCAATATCTCATTCTATCGGCATTCAGTAGGCAGATGCACTCTTTTTATGTTGATGACAGTTTTTAATTTGTTTAATGACAAATTGTCCCACTGAATTCATGACCAGTGTATCACAAAAGGGTTCCTGTGGCATAGCCGCATAGTCTGTGGATAGCCGCCACCACGACACTGGGTCTATAAAAGGGTTTCCTTGGCTAACTACATTTTTGCCTCCTTAGAGAAGTATGTGCAAGTTTAGAATGGGAACGTATTTAAAGAAGTAATTGATGTCTTCGTTGGTGCTTCTACATAGCAGGAAATGGAAATTTGTTAGTACTACAGTTGGAAAACAAAATTCGCAGTATATATAAGTGGATTTTTTTTGTTATTTACCACAAGTAAACTGCCTTCTGAAGAAAATGTCTTTGATTTTAGGTCAAGCATTTATTTTCAAGGGCAATGTCCACAATAACAAGGGGCCTGTTGAGATAATTCCTATATTTAGAAATTCAATTTTTAATTTTTGCTTTATCTTGTAATCATCTATTTATCCTTTTCTTTTTTTTTACTTTATCCAATGGGTTTTTCTCCTATATAAGAGAACCCTTGGGTCCTTTTTATTCATCTGAGTTTATCCCTTTAACATGGTATAAGAGCCATGTTTCTATCCTTAACCCTATCCCCATACTAATTATCGATGGTGTCCCCCGTCGACCCCGACGTCTCTCCCTACGTCGCCACCTGCCCCCCGCCTCCCTTCTCCTTTCTCCCTCCGCCGCATCTACTGTTGCCGCCCCATCACGCACCTGGCGCACCACGCGCCACACCGCCCTCACGCGAGCCCTGTACCTGCGCCCCCGCCTGCGACTGCACACCCCGCGCCGCGCCTCCGCCTGCGCACCCCGCGCCGCGCGCCCTGTGCCTACTGGGACTGCGCGTGTACGCCTCACACCCAGCCCTAGCTCGACAGGGTCCCTTGCGTGTAACCTGCGTCTCTGGCCCCCCTACGGCCCCCAGCGCCTATTCGGCCATTGACAAGCGGCGCGATTCCGTCAACAACCCTCGTAGATTGCAGTGATTCAATCGTGGCAGACTGCAATCTACGTGCCTTGCGCCTCCGGCCCCCTGCGCTGCGATTGTGAAGTATCGTGTCAGTGCCCCTTGCGTCCTGTGAAGCCCCGCGCCCTGGAGAAGTATCCTATGCACTGAGTTTTCTTTTGGTTTCTTATCCCTCATTCAGGCAGAGAAGGTACTTCGTATGAATATGTAGACTTCTTTATATCAATCTATCCTCCGATCGAGTTCCGCTTTTGGCCATTTTACAAAATGTCAGATAACAAGGGTGATATCTTCTCGTCCGGAGCCTTCAAGGGCCCGGCTCCCATCGTTCAGATGGATGGGACCAACTATGAGTTGTGGTCCATGCAGTTCCTCACCCTCATGGAGTGCAATAACAAGGAGTATATCCTGACAGATCCAGAGCCAAGGGACAAAACAAGTACAAATGCTTCTTGGAAGCAAGATGATGCGTACGCACGTGTTTGGCTTTGCGGGACTCCTACGACAGAAATAGCAAATGATATTCTGAATCAACCCACTGCTAAGGCAATGTGGGATACTTTGGCATCCACTTATGCACAAGCAAAGAATGAGGCTAAAATCCTTCAACCGCAGTTTGATATCTACAACACCAAGCAGAATGGTCGCCCCCTGCATGTCTACTAATCTTTGTTGCGTGGCATGTTTGAAAAACTTCATAGCTACATGCCTATTACGGCGTCTGTTGAACAACAGAAGACATATAGGAACTCCACGATGGTTGGAGTTTTCATGGCTGGACTTGATGCAGAATATGAGGCAGCACGTACCCATCTTCTTACTGGAGCAACCATTCCTCCTATAGAAGAGGCCTATAGCCGTCTCAGCTGACGCAACATCCCTTCGACAACTACGTCTTCGCACTCAGCGATGGCAGCCTCTCGTGGTCGAGGTGGGGCGATCCAGTTCAGAGGACGCACACCTCGAGGAAGAGGCGATGGACGTCAACGTGGTACCTACACTTATTGTCGCAAGCCTTGTCATGCAGAGGATACATGCTATCAGAAGTATGGCTATCCCATCTCTGGTCGAGCAGCAGAGCAGATTGAGTCTCCCCAGGCCGATCCTCGCCTGGATGATATTGTCTCTCGCATTCGAGAGATCATGACTCCTAATACTGACACCACCACAGATACTGCTACAGCAGTCAGAGCCTCTTCGAGCTCCTCAGGTATCACCTATGCCTTTACTGGTAGTACGAATGTAGATACGGTAGAATGGATTGTGGACTCTGGTGCATCTCACCACTTATGTGGAAACAGAATGCAACTAAAGTCCTACAGGGCTATACCACTTGGCAGATGGGTCGCCATTGCTAATGGCGACCATTTACCCATTACAGGACAAGGAGAGGTGCAGTTGACACCATCCATACGTCTGAAGAATGTTTTATATGCTCCTGCCTTTCGGATGAATTTACTGTCTATTAGTCATATAACTAAAGATCTGCATTGTCGTGCCATCTTTGATCCTTCATCTCTTGTGTTTCAGGACATACTCACGGGCAGGATGATTGGAAGTGGCCATGAGCAACGGGGACTTTACAGACTGGTCCAACCTCCTCATGCTAATGTTTCTGTGATACCTACTGGACCAGTCTCTCCTTATTTGTGGCACCTTAGGTTTGGACATCTTCCTCTGCAAAAGTTATGTCATGTTCTCCCTCAAATTTCCCCGAGATCATCTTTTCAGTGTGAAGCATGTCAACTTGGGAAGCATCACTGTTCATCTTTTTCATCACGTCAGAGTCGGAGCAGTTCTCAGCTATTTGAGCTCCTTCATTTAGACATTTGGGGTCCTAGTCGTGTCCCTGATCTCCAAGGACACCGTTTTTATCGTGTAGCAGTCGATGATTTTTCTAGACTTTCTTGGGTCTTCTTATTGAAAAGTAAGTCTGAGGCTGGATCCACTATCAAGTATTTTATTAATGAAATAAAGAATATTTTTTCTGCCAACATCAAGTATATTCGTTCTGACAATGCTTTGGAATTTTGCACCTTACATCTTTCTGAGTTCCTTAGATCCCATGGCATTGTTCACCAGACCTCATGTGTCTATACTTCCCAGCAGAACGGTGTTGCCGAGCGCAAACACCGTCACTTACTTGATGTAATCAGGACATTGTTGATACAGAGTCGTGCTCCTCATTCTTACTGGGGTGATGCTGTCCTTACTGTATGTTATCTGGTAAATCGTATGCCCTCATCCATGTTAGGAGAAAAGATTCCTTACTCGATTGCGTTTCCCGAAAAGGATCTTTTCTCTCTTACACCTCGTGTGTTTGGATCTGTTGCCTTTGTTCATGATGTCTCTCCAAGGCGTGACAAGCTCTCTCCTAGAGCTATCAAGTGCGTGTTTGTCGGTTACTCTCGTACCCAAAAAGGGTATCGCTGCTTTGATCCACTAAGCCAGAAATATTTTGTTAGTGCTGACATTACTTTCTTTGAATCGGTCATGTATTTTTCTCCTTCAGGTGTCCGACTTATTCCATCTGACTCTGATGATGAAATATACATGCCACCACCACCTTCAGTTGATTCTTTACCTACCCCTCATCTTCCACCTCCTCCACCACCACCTCCACCTCCGCTGGTTCAGTTCTTGCCACGTGTTTTTTCTCGCAAATCTCGCTCTGTTTACCTTGCTCACAAGCCTTGCCCATCATCTAGCACGCCTCAGGTATGTAATGAGCATATTGTTTCTACTGATGACACTACTGAATTGACTATACAACAAGATTCTAGACATGCGGAGCATGTACCCTCTCAAGAGGGAGATGCCCAGGCCCATGATTTGGCAGACGATCTTGACGTGCTAATTGCTCAAGCCAAAAAGGACATGTGCTACTTACCCACTTGCAGTCCAGAGTTCTTTGGATAGGTTGTCAGAAGATTTCAGGAGATTTACGCTAGCACTGTCAGCCGTGCAAATACCACGGACATACCAGGAGGCTCTCAAGGATAGTCATTGGAGGATTGCCATGGAGGAGGAGATGGATGCGCTACAGTCACATGGTACGTGGAGTCTTGTTTCTGCTCCCGTTGATACGTCAGTTGTGGGATGCAAGTGGGTATTCACTGTGAAACACCGCGCGGATGGCAGTGTGGATCGCTATAAGGCGAGACTTGTGGCACGAGGGTTCATCCAGACATATGGGGTGGACTATCAAGATACCTTCTTCCCAGTTGCCAGACATTCTACTCTACGTATACTCCTTGCCGTTGCCGTAACACGAGATTGGCCTCTTCATCAGCTTGATGTGAAAAATGCATTCCTCTATGGTGACTTACAGGAGGAGGTCTACATGCATCAACCACCTGGGTTCGCTGCTGAGGGGGAGTGTCATAAGGTGTGCAGGTTACATAAGGCTATCTATGGCCTCAAGCAGAGTCCAAGAGCATGGTTGCAGAAGCTCTCGGACTTGATAGAGCAGCGGGGATTCGTGAGATCAACTGCACATCACTCCTTGTTTATACAAAAAACCCAGAGAGGTATTACAATCATTCTTGTTTATGTTGATGACATTATCATTACAGGGGATGACGAGCATGGCATTCAGGATGCCAAGGACTTCCTAGGTCAGCAGTTTGTGACCAAGGACCTTGGACATTTACGTTACTTTCTTGGAATAGAGTTTGCCAGGAATCAACGGGGTCTTGTAATGACCCAAAGAAAATATGTTATAGATCTTCTCTCAAAGACAGGCATGACAGATTGCAGACCTGCCACTATTCCGCTTGACCCAAGCATGAAGTTGTATGATGATGATACTGAGGAAGTCGACAAGAGAAGATACAGAGAGCTGGTTGGCAAGCTATTATATGTAACTATTACCATGCCTGACATAGCATTTGCAGTAAGCAAAGTGAGTCAATTTATGGAGCAACCCAAACAGGCACATATGGATGCAGTCCATATGATCCTAAGATACCTGAAGACTTCACCTGGCACTGGACTTCTTTTCAGCAGAGGCACATATCTATCAGTGACAGCATGCGCAGATGCAGATTATGTTGGGTGTCCAAAAGATAGAAAGCCTACATCTGGATTTGCTGTGTTCATAGGAAACTCTCTTGTTTCATGGAAAAGTAAGAAGCAGACGGTGGTTGCTAGATCAAGTGCTGAATCAGAATACAGGGCCATGGCACAGGCTAGCGCAGAAATGATGTGGGTCAGATCTGTTCTTACTGACCTAACTATAGAAGTACCTCTTCCCATGCATCTCCAGTGTGATAATCAAGCTGCTCTCTTCATTGCAAATAACCCAGCCTTTCATGAAAGGACAAAGCACATAGAGATGGATTGTCACTACACTCGTGACATGATACAAAAGGGTGTTATCGCTACTACACGTATCAGCTCTGGAGACCAGACAACATATATACTTACAAAGGCTCTAGAAGGAGACCTTATCAGAAATGTTGTTCCAAGCTGAGTCTTATTGATATCTCCGCTCCAGCTTGAGGGGAGTGTTGAGATAACTCCTATATTTAGAAATTCAATTTTTAATTTTTGCTTTATCTTGTAATCATCTATTTATCCTTTTCTTTTTTTTGTACTTTATCCAATGGGTTTTTCTCCTATATAAGAGAACCCTTGGGTCCTTTTTATTCATCTGAGTTTATCCCTTTAACAGGGCCATGCAAAAGCCATGCCTTTGGTCGTTTTGGGACAAAGTCCGCCTCTTGAAAAGGTGATTGTGGTCGTTTTATCCCAAAATGCCTCTTAATCAGCTTTTAGGAAGTACTGATCATAATCACCTCTTGAAGGGGCCACTTTTTTTTGCCTAAAACTGAAGTTACCTTTTCAAAAGGAGGCTTACCTACAATAAAAAATGGCGAAGCCTTCCTCCATTTTAAGCAGGGTCGACTACATGGATTCTTGCTGAAATCCATGTTGAAAGATCTGATTATTTTTTATCCTTGACATCAGCTACCTAACTCAACCCCCACAAAGAGGGATCCGAACCATGGTCTTTTGGATGGTGGACACACAAAGGCTTACCTAACATAACAAAAAAGTTCCTTTTTTATACAAAAGGGTTAAACACCATAGATGGTGATCACCCCGAATTATATTAAAAGCTCAGGGAAGAAATACTTACGGAATAAGACAAACCTCAAGAAGAGAAGAAGGCAAACCTCAAGAAGAGATCTGACTTGAAAACATTTTCCACATAGAAACATTTTACTCTAAAAACAACCGTATTGTGGGAAAGTCTAAATGACCCGAAGCATTTCACTGGTCTCCACACCTCAATCGTGGATTTGTGGCTTTGAACTGATTTGACACTAAGGAGTTCTAGAAGGTCGTACGTGAGGAAACATGCATCCATGTAATGTCAATCGCAACCTAGATCTAACGTGCGCGTTGCCAGGTGGTCAATAAGTGGTCCAGCTCCTTAGGAGCTGCACCACAAAATATGCAAGAGCAATTGTCACGAGGTTTATAAGATGTCGTGAGCATCTTGGTCAACGTCCTCTCCAGCTGTCGAATCCAAAGGAAAATCTTAACCCTCCAGGGAATGGGAAATGACTAAATTATCTCGCAGTCACACTCTTTTGCAATTGGGAGAACTCAACCACAAAGGTTGGCATCCATTGGTCATCCACCCACATATCGTGAATAGAAATATTTCAGTTAGCTACCAAAGCAAACATACGTGGGAACGTAGAGATCAAGGGCCCGTCTCATGTTCAATTATCATTTCAAAATCTGAAAGATGCCCCATCACCCATCATCGAGCGCATACATGTAGTGAGCTCATGAATCACAGTACAGATTCCCTTCCAAAAGGCAATCGATGACCATCGTAAGCGAGGGGGGTGGAAGTTGGGGTTGAATATCATAGATCTCTCTAATAAAGTGACATGCTAAATCCTCGTCGTTCCTCCCACATTATGGCCAACCATTTAAACAACAATGCTTTATTCAGATCATCCATTCTGCGAATACCAAGATCACGTGGCCAAAGGTAAGAGTAACTATGTCCTAATTCATTGGATGCACCAATTGACACTATCTCCCACGGATGTTCGTAAAAATCTCATCGTATACGATTCAAGGCATCGACGAATCCCCATCATGAGAATAGGTGTTGAGAGAAAGATAGGGATTGCTACCAGCACTGCCTTAATGAGATTAAGTCTCCCTCTCGAGAGAGGCATCCTTCTACCTACCAAGCTCTCATTCCATGCATTCAATTTACGGTAATGAATCAGACAGTTGAAGTCTGCTACACGAAAGCGGCAACTCAATGTAGCCGACAGACAACATTCTGTGGGGAGGTGGAGCAGAGATGATTGCTGCATGCTCTTTGATCTCCATATCAGAGAGGCCAAAAAGGACGAAGGTGGACGTGGATTTGTTCACCATTAAACTAGAGAGCACTCCAAAGATGTCAAGAGTGGCGCTCATTCTATGGAGCTCATGCATGGCCCTTTCCATGACGAAGATAGTGCCATTATTGTATGGAGTAAAGGGATGTAGGTACTACCCTGATTGTTTTTATGCCTTGAACCCCAACCATCTTACCCAGATTGAAGAACCATATATGCTCCCCCTTTTGTAGTACCATACCCCAACAAGACAGAGGTCTCGCTGTCCGGTCAACAAGTCAAGGGGGAGCAGGTGCGCTCCCTCCTACGGAGGTGTGGGAGTAGTGCTCTCGGTGAAAATTTTTTAGAAGCAATTCTATTTGCATTCAGATATATGGATACGTTTGTTTTCAGGGATCCGTCTGTATGGGAGTACTATATAAACTCCCTAGTGTAGGGCTCTCTGTATCATATGTATTCCTTTTTTTCTCCACTTAGTGAAAACCGATTGCCACCACCCAACGACCTAGCCCAATTAAAGGTGAACCTTGTAAATATGTGCGTTTGCGTCTTGTTTGTTTGATCGTGTTTATGCGTATTTGCTTCTGCGATATGCAACAAAGTGGTATCAGAGCATCGATTTCGTCAGGATCATCAGCAACATGACGTCACACAATCTGAAGATCGAGAAGTTTATATGGAAGAATAGATTCAGTCTATGGCATATCAAGATGTATGCCTTTTTGAAGCAGTAGTGCATCTGGACGCCATTGTATCAGGAACGGGTAAAGATACTCGAATCCTCCGAGTTGATGGCACAGGAAGAGAAGGAGCACTCGACGATCATGCTGTGTTTGGCAGACAAGATTACTGCGGATGATGTTGATGAGTATTCCACGGCCTCTGTGGTTGAGACTCGAAAGTCTGTAGACTCTGTACATGACAAAGTCTTCGACAAACAAGTTGCTCTTGAAGCAACATCTGTTCTCTCTCCCCATGTAGGAAGGTGCATCTCTTAAAGAACATCTAGATTGCTTAAATACATTATTGATGGATTTTAGAAACACATATGTTAAGATTGAAGATGAGGATGCTTGCTTGATTTTATTGGTTTCTCTTCCATTATCATATGAGAGTTTTGTTCAATTATTCATTGTGGAAAGAGAATCGATAACCCTAGAGGAAGTTCCCGCGGGTCTGCATACATGTGAACTTCGACATATAGCTATCGGGAAACCTGACTCTAATGCTGCAGGTTTGGTTATGAGTCTTATGACTCATGAAAAGAGTCATATCGATTTTGTCTACACGAAGAATGGAAAGTAGAAGTCCAAATCGATGAATCACAATGCTAGGGGCATTTGCAATTACTGCAAGGAACCTGTATATTGAAAGAAGGATTATCTGAAGAAGAAAGGGAAAGCTACAAATGCTGCTGTGGCTCACGGAGGCACAGATTCCAAAGATGATATGGTTCTCACCGTCACAGATCAAACGAGGATGGACAACACATGGATTCTTGATTCAGGTTGTTCTTACTATATGACTCCCAATGAAGATTAGTTTTGCACCTATGAAAAGAGAGATGGCGGAAACATCATCATGAGGAATGATGTAACGTGCAAGATTGTAGGGATCAACTTTGTGAAGATCAAGATGCATGGTGGATTCGTGAGGACGGTGACAGAAGTACGCCATGTTCGTGACATGAGGAAGAACACAATATCCTTTGGAGTCTTGAATTCAAAAGGATAGGTACAACGTTGAAGGTGTTGTCATGTATATTGCCAAAGGTGGGGTGATTGCCATCAAGGGCAACAAGCAGAAGACCCTATACGTCATGCATGGGTTTATAGTCACATGTTCGGTTGCAATGGCGTCTCAAGCCGTGAGATCAAAGTCAGAATTTATCATATGTGATTGGGACACACGAGTCAGATGGGGATGAATATCCTCAGTCAGAAGGGTTTCATAAGGGATCTTAAGGGATCTAAGATGGAGTTCTGTGAGCATTGCATGTTCGGGAAACAACACAGAAAGCAATTTCGTAAAACTATCCACAGGACGAAGAAGACGTTCGGCTACATCCATGCTGATCGTTGGGGCCCTTCACGGGTCCCATCTTTGGAAGGTGCCAGTTATTTTATATCTATTATTGATGATTACTCCAAGATGGCGTGGGTGTACACGATGAAGCACAAGAGCGATGCATTTCAGACCTTCAGATAGTGGAAGATCTTGGCAGAGAACTAAACTTCTGAGAAGGTGAAGTGTCTTCGTACAGATAACGGGTTGGAATTTTATTCGTTGGAGTTTAATAAGTTATGCAAGGAGGTGGGTGTTGCAAGACATCTCACTTTCGGAGATATGCCATAGTAGAACAAAGTTGCATAATGAACGAACATGACACTTTTGGAGAGAACAAGGTACATGCTCTCTAATGCTGGACTTGGTAAAGCATTCTGGGCTGAAATTGTGAATACAACTTGTTACTTGGTGAATCGAAGTCCCGCGTCTGTCATTGATTGCAAAACACCCATGGAGGTATGGTCTGGTAATCATGCTGATTACTCTGTTTTACGAGTCTTTGGTTGTGCTGCCTATTATCATGTTAGTGAAGGAAAGTTAGAATCAAAGACAAAGAAAGGTGTGTTTACATGCTATGGTGTAGGAGTAAAGAGGTACAGAATTCGGTCTCCTTCTGAGAATAGAATTATTGTTAGCAGGAATGTTATATTTGATGAGAATTCCGTGTTTCATTCGAGTAGTGAGTCTATCGATGCGAGGACGTGTGATGATGTGCCCGAACATGTGGAGTTCGAACTGACACCAAGTAGCCATCATGCAGTTGATCACTCCACTTCTGATCAGGTTGTTGCCAAACATCCTGAAGCTGAGCAACCAAAGGAGAGACAACCAAGTGTTGCTACTGATTGTCCCCATAGGGAGATACATTCGCCACAAAGATACATATTTGAAGACATGGTTGCATTTGCACTACATAGTGTGGAGGTGGTTGTCACATCCGTCCCCCTAGGATCCGAGTACGGTACTCAACAAATCGATTCCACACACATATATTCCATATTCGAATCACATGTTATACATATAAGCGGGAGAAAATAGCATAAATATTGGAATTTAAAATTTCTTTCCATTCATAACATATTCGTCAATTATTTTCCATTTCCATCCATATCCACAAAATATACCTGTGTGCATATAAAAAGTGTGTCCATTCATACATTATACATGCCATGTCTCTCAAAATTTTACAAGTAATGAAGAATAATGAAACTACAAGGAACTATACCACAAAAAGGGAGTTACATAACTGCACAAAAGAAGTAGCTCTAAGTAACAAGTACCCTGGGAACTTGCGGATTTCACACGTAGGTATGTTATGAACAAAGTTTCCCAGCACGATGTATAATATACAACAATAAGCAATATATAATTAACTGTGTGCAAAAGAAACAACTGGGTAAAGTGATCTCACGAAGAATTACATTCTAATTATTATTATTTGATATGGATATGAGTAACCAAGCTTCGTGGATAGTCTGTGGTCTTGGTCTAGATGAGACCTCACATTATGACACTAAGGCAAAAAGAATGCCTTATGGTTGAAGTGTCTCCGTAGGGATGCAATGGGCTAGAATGCATCACAACTAAGCTTCCAACACATCCACTTAGCCTCACTTCACAATTGTACTCAGTGTTCATGAAAGCGGTCTTTGCGACCGCATATGCGTATGCGGTGCCCTCAGCGCACTGCTTTCCTGAAGCCCCCCATTATGCGCCCTGTGCGCTTATGCGGGCTGTGCGGCCGCATATGCGGTTTGTGCGTCCGCATACACATTTTTTATTTTTTTAATTTGTGTCATGTTTTTATTGTGTTATTTGTACCATATTTTTTCTTGCTTTAGCATGTATGCCAACCAAGCATTCCATGACCATTTAAATCCATCATCAAAGTAGTTGTACTGTGAGATTGGAGTAAACACACAAGGAAGAAAAAGAAAAATATACCAATAATTTAGCAACCTAATTTAGTCAACTAATAGTTATTATGAATGCAATATATATATTATATGTAAAGTTTGGTATTTTTGATGGAGGATCCATTATAAATATAACGACAGAGATAAATGGCATTATATTCAACAATAGAGGCATTTTGTGCGCTAACTTTTTTATTTTGTTGATTGCCGTCAATTATTTTGTGTGCTAGCCGTTCTATTGGGTATTGATATTTGATTGATAGAGATTGTTTTGAACTCTATATGAAAGTTATTTTTCGTAGATCTTCTGTTGGACCACAACTATACATAAATTTAGTTCTGTTGTAGTCACTTTTGTATATATGTATTTATTTTTTTTTAAAAATTAAGAAACCGTGTAGAATCGCATATACCCCGCATATGCCTCCGCATACCGCTTAAGCGCTATTCAGTGACCTGTCCGAACGCATACGCATACCGCTTTTCTGAACCTTGCACAGTAGAGTGGAATATGACTAGTGACAATAATACCAAGTTCTTGTAGAAAAGTTAATATCCACGTGATCTTGCAAGTAGCCTGAGCCATCGCCCTGTACTCTGCTTCTGCACTGGATCTAGATACAACAGTCTGCTTCTTATTTCTCCAAGTAACAAGATTTCCTCCAACCATCATAGCATAACCTGTGGTGGAGCGCCGATCCTTTGGTGAGCTTGCATAATCAGCATCGGCATATGCAATAACATCGGTGTACCCATTTGCCCCATAGAAGAGGCCGCACCCTAGTGATTTTTTTCATGTATCGCAGAATATGAAGAACATCCTGCCAATGCTGTAATAAGGTTGCTCCATGTGTTGACTAGCTCTACTGATTGCATAGGAAATATCTGATCTGGTGACAATAAGGTAAAGAAGTTTGCCAACCGGGCTTCTATATCGAACATCTTCGAAGATAGGATCAGAGGATGTGAATGTTTCTTAGGATTTGCAGGAATGCCAGTGGGCTTGCATCCAAGTAATTCGGCTTCCGTAAGAATGTCCATACAATATTTCCTCTCTGAGAGATGAAGACCCTTTGTAGTGCGTCGCACTTCTATACACAAGAAATAGCGTAGTGGACCAAGATCCTTGGTAACAAATACCTTATGGAGGAAGGTCTTGGTCTCTAGTATCCCTTTATCACCCATATCATCAACATAGACCGCAAGAATCACAATACTAGTTGTTCGTCTTCTGACAAACACAAAGTAATCAGAGGTTGTTCTCTGAAAGCCAAGAGTGCTGATCTCTGCAGTAAGTCTGTCGAACCATGCCCTTGGGCTCTGCTTTAGGCCATATATTGCTTTGCGAAGTCGACATACATACTCCCCCTCGACTTCATAAACTGGAGGCTGCATCATATACACTTCCTCATCAAAATCTCCATATAGGAATGCATTTTTCACATCTAACTGAAAGATAGCCATGCCTTATTAGTTGCCACAGAAAGTGTAGTCCTTATTGACCCCATACGCGTAACCGATAATAATGTCTCAAAGTAATCCACCTCATATGTCTGTATGAAGCCCTTTTCCACAAGACGAGCTTCCAACCTGGTGATTGTTTGGTCGTGAAGCCTCATTTACATGCCACAGGTCTAGTCCTTTTGGGACATTGCACTAGATCCCATGTTCCCCTGGTAATAAAAACATCCATTTCTTCATCCATGACGTTTCACCATCCTGAATCCTGCAAAGCACTATGGTGATCTCTCAGAATAGAAATAGTCATGAGAGCATTTGCATATCTTCTGTCAGTGCAAGATAAACCTGCAACAAAGGTGAAATGAGACATGGGATCAGAAGTACATTACCTCTTAGTCCTGCGCAGAGCAATTGGAAGATCTTGGGGATCATCCGAAGGCATATCGTCTTGAAAAAGAGAAACACACAAAGGAACATCTGGTGGTGAAGGTATTTGTCCGCGTTTATAGATAAAGTGGGAGATCCAGAGGGATATCTGTAACAGATTGAGTGAAGAAGCTTGTCTGCTCAAAAAATGTTACATCTGCATAGATATAATAGCGACGTTCAGTTGGATCATAACACCTGTCACCTTTTTGAGTATGAGAGCAACCGAGGAAGTCACATTTGATCGCACGAGGAGAAAGTTTGTCTGTAGAGTGAAAATTATGCATAAAGGACATACATCCAAAGATTCTCAACGAAAGTGGAAAGGGTGACTCAGTTGGGTAAAGTAGAGAGAAGGGGTTTATCCATTTAGGTTTGGACTTTGGCGATGGAATTCTGTTGAAAGATGAACATCTGTCAGAACAACATCACCCCAATAGATTTTGGGAATCTTCATCTGAGTAAGAAGGAAGCGGGTAATATATAGGAGATGTATGAGTTTTCTTTCTGCTATCCCGTTTTGTTGGGACGTATATGGACAAGAGGTTTGATGTATGGTACCGTGGGAGGCAAAGAAATATGTTTGGTCATGTTGTGTAAATTCCAGGGCATTATTAGAGCGGAAAATTTTATACCAGAGGAGAAGATATTCTTGGTATAATGAAAGACGTTTTTGACAATTTTATTAATCTCCGAGCGCTCTTTTAGATGATAGACCCATGACAACCTACTATAATCATCAACAAAAATAGCAAAATAGCTATGTCCACTCAGAGTACGGACCAGACAAGGTCCCCAAATATCACAATGGATGAGGGAGAAAGGAACTTCACGACGAGGCTCAGTACGAGCGGGGAACGACGCTTGATGATGTTTCCCGAATTGACATGCCTAACACTTAAATTGCTTGGGCATAGGGAGTTCTGGGAACATTAAAGGGAGAGTTTTGGCAGACGGATATCCGAGATGAAGATGTCAGAGAAGAGGATCAGCAGGGATGGACGAAGAGCCGATAAAACTGGAATCAGAAGAAATGTCAAGATAATAAAGACCATTCTTCTCATGTCCACCACTAGAGATCTGTCTCGTCCGAATGTCCTAACAATAACAACAAAACTCATCAAATATAACTCGACAGTTAAACTCAGTGCACAACTTGTGAACAAATAATATACTAAGAGGAAAGTCAGGAGTGCAGTGAACGCCCGTAAGCCGGATTTTGGAGGAAAACTCCTTGGTGTCCACATTAGTAATAGGAGAATGGGCACCATTAGCAACCGAGCAATCTTTCCAACGGAAGACGACCGTGAGGAGGTGAGAAGATTATCTTCTCCTGTTAGATGAGTTGATGCACCCGAGTCGATGATTCATGCGAGAGCAGATGTAGAGGTAGAGCTGACAATTGTACCTGATGTAGTGGCCATGCTAGTAGTAGGAGTAGATGCAAGAGTATCACTAGCAGAGTTCTGTAACAGTTGTTGAAGGCGAGAATACTCAGAAGCAGTAAAGGAGGTCTGGTTGTCATTGGAAGACTGAACATGAGCCATAGTATCATAGGTTCCATCGTAAGAGACAGTCTCATAGGCGCTGTTGGCATTGGGAGGCATGCCAAACTTCACCCAACAACATTCTGACGGATGATTCATGCATCTGCAATGGGTGCATGGTGGAAAGTGGGCAGTTGTAGGATCACACCCACGGCCGCGACTTGAGTTACGTCCCCATACAGACTCACGGCCTCTACCTCGACCAAAGTCATGGCCACATCCTCCTTGGTAGGTCGAGCATCCTCTAGCAAAATGTGCTGTAGTCTCAGTAAATAGAGGAGGTGGATGAGACTCTAGTTCTTGTAGTAAGCCAAAGATGGTCTCAAGAGAGGGTAGATCTGCAACTGTCAGAAATTGATCTTTCACTGGCTTGTACCGTGGATGTAGTCCTGATAAGAAACGATACACTTGCCATTCTGCGCGTTCTCCTATCTGTTTGTCACAACAAACAGGTTGGAGGATACGGAGCTCCTCAAACAGACCGGTGAGCAATCGATAGTACTCGATCAAGATGTATTTCCTTGATTTGCAGACTAAATCCGTGTATACATATCTGAGAGTCTGGACTTGGTTGTCCTCTGGGAGTAAGTGTTCTCAAGGCTCTCCCACATCTCTTTTGCAGTTTCCTTGTAGAGAAAATTGGAGGCTTTATTCAGATTGACACTGTTGGTCATCCAAGTAATCACCTGGCAGCTGTCAACGTACTAGGTATCGTAGTCCTTTTCTGTCTCCTTGGACAGATCCTTAGTAGGACAGTTCTTTCGCTGACCACCACTAAAAAGCTTGAAGGATCGAGACCATAGTGCATAGTTCTCGAAACCCTTGAGTTTGATAGAAGTGCCCTGAACCATCACAGAGGAAGTCGGGTACAAGAGCTTGGGTTCAATAGATGCCATGGTGGTCACAAAGGTCAAGAAAAGTGACCTAGGTAGTAGTTGCAGTCTTAAGTATTATGTAGACCTTGCAGTACATCGAACGAAAGTATGGTAGATAGTGCAACTCGAGGGGTGGCACGGGACTGCGGATGGTGGCGGTGTATGAGGGTGAAGCCGCTGAAGGCGGCACGGGGTCGGTGGGGCAGCAAGGGGCGTTGCGGGGCCGCGAGGGTGGGCGGCGCGAGGCCGCTAGGGCAGCACGAGGCCGCTAGGGCAGCACGAGGCTGCGAGGATGGGCATCACAGGGCCGCTACAGCGGTGCGAGGCCGCGTGGAGAGGGCGGAGCAACGCTGCTGGAGGTGACGCGGGGCTGCGTGGGGAAGCAGCGCAGGGCAGTAGGAGGGGGGCATGGTAGGGCTGGTGGTGGTGGTAGGATTAGGTTAGAACACCAGTCTAAGACCGCTTCTCTAATACCATGGGGAAAATAATGAAAATATGAAAGATCATGATCTATTTAAGAGGTATAAGGTTCCTTATATAGGACAAAACCCTCGAGAGCTCAAAGGAGAAAATAAACAAATGCCCCTAAGAATATTCTCTTATAGAATATTCCTAGCACATAGAATATTTTCTATAGAATATTCCTAGCACCTAGAATATTCTCCTAACAAATATACTCCTAGCACAGAATATTCTCCTAACAGAGAGATTAGAGAGAAATAAGGGTATCCATGCACAAATAACCCAAACCCCACCAACTCCCGAAGCATGGTCAAGGGGCAAATTGAGTAATTGAAGGAACACATGTTACTTATCACATAGCACCTGTTTTTTTGTTCACTTGTCTTGATAAAAGCTAAACCCACAACCATTCTGCAGAATCGAGCTTAGAAAAGGTGAAATATTCGACAAGACAAAGTTATACACTTTCAAATCGTCGAAGGGGATCACATGCTCCCATATTGGACCATCAATGTCGAAGGATCCTATATATTTTTTGCATAAAAGCGCATGATAAATCTGATACATACCTCCAAACGGGATGGCCCATTTGTTGGGTAATACCTCATTCATTTCTCTCAAATTAATCACACCAAACCCACCATCATCCTTTTTTTGCATCACTGTCTTCCTATTCACCAGAGCCATGTCTAAAGTATCACTAGATAAAGACCAAACAAACCGTCTGATCAGGCCCTCGACTCTTCCATTGACTCCCGTTGGGAGCAAGCGGGAAGAAAGGAAAAAAGGGATTGCCCACAAAATAATTTTCAACAACCCCCTTTCCCGACCATGCATGTAATCCAACATAGGCAGCTTCTTCTCAAGCTTCTCCACTAGCAACAACCAATCAGAATACCAAAGTTTAAGATATATCAGTGGGATGCAAATGTACTTCAAAAGCAAGGAACCCTTGGGGCCTGTTTGGTAACTGGGTTGGTTTGGGGTATCCTCTTGTGAATAGTAGCTGTTTGAATGGCTAGGAGGGTTGGAGAGGGTTGGAATGATAAATGTGATGTGATATGACATTGATTATGTGTTATATTATTTTTTTAATGATTATTGGTTAAAAATATTATAACAAAGGAATTGTAGAATCCATACAACTAATTCCAACCCAAGAATGTAGGGATAGAGCAGGGGGTATGCCAGGTTACCCGGGGTAACCTGGCAACCAAATGATGGGATCCGCAATCGACCCTCGCACGCCGAAATGTCCACAAGTAGTCATGTTGAAGGTCACAAATGTAGGTCTACTCTTGACAACCTGTAAACCAGAAACATCACCAAAAAGGTCGACAACCAACGAGAAACCTTTGTAGCTTGAAGCCCTGCTTTCCACAAAGAATATAATATCAACTGCATATTGTAGACTTGAGATAGATACTTTCCATATCTTTACCTTCATTGTTAAATAATCATCTACCGGCTTAAAAATCAAATGTGTAAGAGGACACCCCTATCTCATATCCTTTTTTTTAAAGGAAAAGGGGTGTGGTATCGAGAAGACACCAAACCAAAAAAATATATTTCTACATAGAATCTATTTCCACAAAAAACCATTCCATTTTTAAACCACCACAAGGCCCAGAAAAAGATTGCCGTTAAAAACCTAGTAGGTTCCACCCCAACACGAGGCTGATCCATGGTATTTCAAAAACATGCACAATTCGTCACAACCATGTGTAGATCTGTTGTCATGCACACATCTCTGTAGGAGCTGCATCAAAAAAAACAAGTTATTGACATCCTCAATAATCTTAGAATACCGTTGACAGGATCCGTCTGCCCTTCGAGCGCCTGTCATTACATGATTACGCCTCATCAACCAAGGGAATATCTTGACTCACATAGCGATCTTTCACTTCCAAACCTGCTTGAACTCTGTGGAGACAATACTCGGGTCAAAGATCGCATTCTTACAGTGGTCCCAACTCTAGGCCTCTACACTGTTGAGAGGATCTCCCACAACCTTCCCTTTGATTTGATATGTCATGCGGAACCGAGTTCATCTCCTCCACCATCCCAAACCTCGCTGACAGACATCCCATTATCTGTTGCTAGAGCAAAGAGGCGAGGGAAACAATCACAAATCACACCAAACCCATTCGAATCACCAAGATAGAATGGAAACCTCTCCCTTCTTCTAGGACCGGTATGAAGAGCCATGAAACCGTAGGGCACAATCAAACATATGCTCCTCCAGAAATTTGACAGATACATACTGGGTCTCCTGCATCAATTGATCTGTCGAAACTGTGTGACATTTGACTTAGTCCAAATGCCTACTCCTGGATGCGAGACACCCACCTTGTCAGCAAGACCCTATTCATCTCTTCCCAATTTAGTACTCCAAGGCATCGGTTGGGTTAATCTTGTCATCGGTTGATCACAGAATTTCATGAAGATGTTAATGCTTTAAGAATATATTTTATTCACTGTTTTCTTTGGTGGGATAATTCTCTTGTCATGATGGGAATGAAGATCATGGGTGAATATGTTTGAAATTTGAAACTGGTCCCTAGTTGCGAATGCATCGATGTCCTTATGGCTCCAAGTCCAGGGCTTTTACATTTTTTTGCCTTTTTCAGTTTATCTTTTGATTCCTTCTTTGTCTTGTGAGTTGTGACCCATTAAAGTTCTATATTGAGACTCTGCATACAAAATAGATATCATGCAGCAAGTTGAGGGGCATACATTGAGGCTAGCAGTTTCTTTGTTCTTACCCATGACAATTAGGGAAGTGTTAATGCTTGAATTTAAGAAGTGTCAATGTTTGTGTTTAAGAACGGTACACTGCAGTGTTGTGGATGCAATTAGTCATACACATTTGAACTCTTACATAATGGCATGTGAAGAATTTTGTGTCCTGCACTAGAGTGGTCAAAACCTCACAATGTACCTCTGTGCATAATCTGTAAAGACCAGGTGTCATTTTCTCATGGCATTACTGTTAGATATTCTTTTGTAATTATTTTAGTACATCGGACTATAAGAGGCTAACTGTTTACAAGTTTTGCTCCAATTGTGCTGTATTGTCCTCATTTCTGATTATTGTATCGTCAGTGGTGCATGTCTGAATCAAAGTTCAGCTCCCTAATTACCGTGGTTTGCTTTGTTCAGGGCTGGATGTTGTGACGACAATAGCCACCATCCCTACGTATAAACCTTCAGAGCGGATTCGGCAGTTTAATGACCTTGCCGAGTTTTTTGGTGATGAAAGAGCACAAAATGCTCGTGCTATGTGGAACCGTCCTCTGAAAACTGTCTATATTAGTGACTGCGGGGAGCTGAAAGTGGTAAAACCTTCTCTATCACCAACTTTACCTTGACCTTCTCATGGTGTGTGTCACATCCTCCCATGTCCTCTAGTTGTAAATCATTATTGCTCTCAATCTCCTACTTATCTGCTCAGCACTGGCAATACATAAAGCAATGCAGAAAACTCCAAGCAGATATCATGCTTTATTTGAAATGTCCAGCTGATGTATAGTTTGTGTTGTTGATATCGAGATATTATAAGTTGACACCGCATCATTTTGGATTTATATAATATAAAACATTAAAATCAATATTTAGTGGAAATTAGATTCTGATTATTGTTCCTTGTATGTTTTGTGCCGACAAATTCTTCATCAAATTGCAAAATCTTCATGACCTGATTTCAGCTTCAAGGTAACTTAACTAGTTTTAGAAATCTGTAGTACACTCAAACTAAATGTTTTCAGCCTTTCAGGTCATTTCTATTATTTGCACCCTGTTTTGCCATTTTTTTTCATGAAAACCCCCCTTTTTGGTTGTTGATAAAAAATATTAATTACTCACTTTCATTGGAGTCATGTGACAAGCACCCGCGGATTGACATTTAGATCATCGAATAACAGACAACTTCCATTTGAGCTCTACATGTATCACTTCAATACCAGTAAGATGTAAAACTTATTTCCTTCAATATACAACTCCTATATTTGACTAAATATGTCAAAAAATAGATGAATACCGTCCCATATAATATACTTGTTTAAATAAGTCCCACAACGTTTTCTCTCTTTACAAGTGTGGATATGGCCGGATCTGAATTTTCCATGACGACACTAGAAAAACATGCGTATTTTAGGTTTCTTTAGTTGCATTCGTTTGACCTCTCAATGTAAAGGCTGAATTGGCTGCTTCAGACATGAGCCCATTGCAAGGGAGCTGTCATATCTCCTTTTTATTTATGGCTTGTGTTACTGTTAGAGTTATGTATTAGATGCATACAGCACTCGCTCTTGTTTTAGTCACACATCCGTGGGTAGGACTTAGGTGCATCGGTGGGGCTATATAGAAAGTTCCACTATTTTTGTATTTCTTGAGAAGTCCAAAATGAAGATTTAACACCTTGGGGTTCTTCTCTGGAGTACAAAGTTTCTTCAAGCCCATCACGAACCATGTAATTCTATGTTTTGATTTCTCGTTCGTTGCAATTTAAATCTTCTTTTTCTATTTTCAAATGGTATCAGGACATGTTGATTCTAGGATTTTTTTATTGTAGAATATTTTTTTTGCTTCAGACATGTTGATGGCTTTGCAACATCAACACCACTAACATCTTCTCCAAAACACCTCGAGCACTCTGACTTCTCAAAATCTTTTTCTTTGAGGTTCATAATCATCAAGATCTATTGATTTGATTTCAATATATCTGTCTCTCTTTCAGGAAATTTGGAGTGTCGCCAATTTTGTGATTTTTCACATTGCTAATCGAGCAATGCCATTCTCATGAGCTCACCTACAACCTTGTTGTTCTGAATCAAACATGCCTTATTGAGTCTTGTTAGAAATCGAGAATGTGGGGCGTAATATCAGAGATAAAGAATAAACATGAAGGAACACCGAGATTTTAAGTGGAACCCTACTCTGCGAGGAATGGGATGAAACTACGAGAGAATGCCTGAAAAGACTTGTGTTTTCTATTCACTTTTCTCATTTGATACAATAGGTATGGAGTTTCTTATATAGCCCCCATTGACTCTCCAAGTCCCACCAATAACCGATATGGGATTAAAACATAAGAGGATGTGGTAATTGGACCCTGGAGGGATCCAATTACTCACCTACTCAATGAACGCATAGTCCAACTTAGTCCAGCACCCCCCTCAAGTTGGAGCATGCAATGCTCAGCTTGGACACAGAAAAAAATCTTGAACTCACAATATAAGGCACTACAGACAATATCAACTCAACACATACTTTACTGTCGGTTGCTGTCGAGGACATTGCTTCTCATGCCGTGCTAGTGAGGATGAACTAAAGAGCTGGAGTGTGAGTTGAATTTGATCTCCTCGTCGGAGAACATGTGCTCTTTACCGCGCCTGTCAGAGTCACTAAAATTGGAATGAGTCTTCACATGGAGAACTCTGGCCCGCAACTTCTCCATCTCTCTAAAGGGTCGAACTGGAAAAATTCATGGAGACATCCACGTTGGAGTCCACGGTCGTTGGAGAATGGAGTCTGAAAGTCTCCTCGTCGGAGAATTGGCTCTCTTCCATACTGGCTCAGAGAATGGGATCTCTACTCTGGAGTCTTTATGAAATCACATGAAAACCCTAGCCCACAATAACTTATAGAATGGGATGTCTACTCTGGGGTCCCTATGGATCACATGATAACCCTAAGAAGACCATATCAAATATGAGGACCTCACAATTGATGATCGCATACATGTGTGTATCAAACTACAGACTCTAAAACAATGTGAATATAGAGTTTGAATCTGAACTTTCTATAGAGTCTGACAACTGGCTTGGCATATGGACTGGAGAATCTGACTATGAGCCATATAATTCTAGACAATACTCCCCCTTTATCCCATACTAGTCGGAAAACAACGATACTGGCCAATTGGGGAAAGACATGAAGATGGGAAGGAATCAATGAATCACACAAGCATATCTCAAATTTTTTTCGGCTGGTCTTTTCTTGCATTTTTTTCGTACTATTTTTTTTTAAATAGCTGCCCACTGTTGGGCTAAAATAAACCGGGACCCTTTTTTGTTTGTTTGTTGGGCATTATCCTTCTTTCTCTCCCTTTTTTCAATATTTCGGCCCAACTGAGCCTTTACATAATTTTCAATAAAAATAAAAATGCAAGGACCTATTGTTATTTAGGGTTCCCCTCGTAGGAACCCAACTCCATTTGCCCCGATGGAGTTTCCGCCGCCGCTTGAAATTTGCTAGTGACTCCTCCTGGGATATGTTGAAGGAGTATTCGCGATACGCCGCGCTAGAAGTAGCTTGGAAGATGCTTGCCACAACTGTGAGACCACATAGGGGTGTTGTCGCCTACTAGAGATGTGGCTAGGCAACGCTTGAAGGTGGTCGGCGTGGCAAGATGGAGTCGCATGAGGGAGATATGCATTGCCTGGAGATGCCAAGATTAGTACGATGGAGAGCCGAGAGGGTGGTGCCGATCGAGAGGGTGATGCGTCGCCACCACCTCTTCTTCTTCTTCCATTTTTTTCGTGAGCACTAGATAGCATCTGGAGATCGGCTTCTTCTTCTTCTTCGACTCATTGCCTGGAATGTGAGTTGGAGTGGATCGATGATGTTGTCGTGCACACACGTTGAGGCGGTGCTGTAGCGAGAAAGAGATGGAGACATGTAGAGTAGATCGATCCTCGAACTGGTTCAGAATAATGTTACTGCTGAATGCAATTGGGGTTTTTGCTGCGATTGGGGCTTTTGCTGCTCCATAAAGTTGAATGATGTTGAACTTGTGCATAACGCACACGGATGCAGAACTTGATGTTGCCCGTTATAGGATCTGTGCATGCAACATGATGACTGGATCCACAATAACACTAGGGTGGATAATGCAATTCAGAGATGGATCTGATCGTCGACGGTGTGGTAGTAAGGATTTGGGGTTTCAGAAGAAACCCTAGAATTTGTTTGAACACGAATACATCTTCAAATAATAGATGAACATGAATAATCTTCATAATAATCTTTCAAGAATAACTAAGAATCAGACTGTTCTGACAATCGAATCTCGAACATGAGCATAAGAATAAATCTTCAAGAACAAATCCTCGAGAATCGAATCCGTTCTGATACCATGTTAGAAATTGAGAGCGGAAGCGTAATATCAGAGATAAAGAATAAACTTGAAGGACCACTGGGATTTTATGTGGAACCCTACTCCATGAAGAGTGGGATGAAACCACGGGAGAAGGCCTCAAAGGGCTTGTACTTTCTATTCACTTTTCTCATTTGATACAAAAGTGTAGGGTTTCTTGTATAGCCCCCACTGACTCTCCAAGTCCCACCAATTACTGATGTGGGACTAAACATAAGAGGGTGTGGTAATTGGACCCTGGAGGGATCCAATCACCCACCTACACAATGAACACATACTCCAACAAGTCTTGCTTTATCATCCATATCAAAAGCCTCTCCCCTTTGATCGGGGGGGGGGGGGGATCATGTTGGGGCTCACATAATTCACTCACTATAAGGGCTCTAATACTTGAGAATGTGCATCGCCATTGACATTTGACCTCACTAGGCCTCCTCGTTGCTCAAGTTTTTCTCTCCGCCACTACCTCTTGTCAGTGGATCACTACCAGTTCCTCTTGCCTTGCGTATTTTGCTTGGTCCACTCATTGCTAAAGCCAACACCCTCCTCAACATTATCATCTAACCTCCTCGCCACCATGTCTCCTCATGTCGATGATCTCCTCTAGCTTTTGCCTAGATAAACTCGCTATTTGGTTATCGGACGTACTGCCTCCTCCAACCTTCCCCTGGATTCATAACTGGTCCTATTTAGCCTTGACAACTCCAGATCATGCCTTTAGGCTTTAGGTTGCAACGAGGTTGCATGAATAGTCGTATAGGCAACCCACAAGCATAAAAGATGAGGCACATGCGTGTTTGGATTTCTTGTACCTATTTAAAGAAGAAAGGGAGGCTAGATACCCTCTTTTGTAGCGATGTACTAGTGGACCTTGAACCGTTTTTCATTTGGTTTTTCAGGCTTACAAGGGCTTTTAATAAAACAACAAAGGAAAAAAGCAGAAGAATATAAAAGAGAAAAACTATGAAAAAATAGGATAAAATCCTTCATAAAAAGGAGAGAGAATTCAAAGAAACATGAATGCGAAAAGGAAAGATCTTTTTTCACCTTATTTTCTCTCCTAACTCGGTCGAATACCTCGATTGAGATAAGTATGGGAGAAAAGGCAGAGTGAGTGGGTGGAGCATTGCTAGCATTTTCTTGTGATCACCTAGCAAGATCTCTTCTTGAAATTCTTATACGAGAGACCCAGTCTTTAAAGTCCCTGTGGCCCCGTTCGTTTGATGGGTTTTCCACCAAAAACCCTGATTTTGGACCATTCGAATTTTCCTTCAAAACCCCCATTTCCACCTTGGGTCCAACAATCATATTTTATTCCCTCTCTTGTGGGACCCACCTGAAAACTACACTCTCTTATTTAATACATCAAACAACTCATTTCTCTTTTATCAATTCTAACAAAAAAAATAATATAGTATACCATCTTATCATCTAAAATGATAGAATACTCAACTTCTAATTACTTTTCCAAACTTCAATCAGGGATAGTCATGAGGGCATACGCATATCTTCTGTCTATGGATGATAAGCTAGCAGTAGAAGTGAAATGAGACACGGGATGAAAAGTACATTGCCTCTTAGTTTTACGCAGAGCGATGGGAAGCTCTTGAGGGTTATCGGGGATAGTAGTGGTGGGGCACTTGAAGACGACATATCATCCTGCAAAAAACGAACTGGTGGTGACTTGCATGTATACACAATGGGTGTAGGAGGAAGGTCCGAAGGAATATCTATGACAAATTGAGTAAAGAAGCTAGTTTGTTAAAAAAAGTTACGTTTGTAGAGATATAATATCGATGCCCAGCAGGATCATAGCACATGTAACCTTTCTGTGTACGTGAATAGCCAAGAAAGACATATTTAATCACAAAAGGAGACATTTTGTCAGCAATGTGAAAATTATGGAGAAAAGCTATATATCCAAAGACTCTCAGAGGTAGAGGAAAGGATGACTCAGTTGGATATAGTAATGTAAAAGGGGTAGGGCCATTCAGAGATGCAGAGGAGACCCTGTTGATAAGATGGACGACAGTCTCCCCAGTAAGTTTTAGGAACTTTCATTTAAGTGAGAAGGGAGCGAGCAATGCTTAGAAGATGCCTGAGTTTCCTTTCCGCTATCCCATTTTACTGGGAGGTATATGGCCAGTAGATTTAATGCATTGTACCGTTGGAAGCAAAGAAGGCTGTCAAATCATGTTGTGTGAATTCCAAAGCATTATCAGAATGAAATATTTGAACAAAAGTGGAGAAAATATTTTTGATATAATGAAAAAAATTCTTAACAATATTATTTATCTCCGAACGTTCTTTTAACAAATAGGCCCAAGAGGATCTACCATAATCATTAACAAAAACCGCAAAATACTTATGTCCACTTAGAGTTTGGATCGGACATGGTCTCCATATGTCACAATGGATTAAAAAAGGTACTCTACGATGAGGCTCAGTATATGCAAGAAAAGACGCTCGATGATGTTTCCTGAACTTGCATGCCTCATACTCAAAAGGCTTGAGTGTAGTATAGAGAGTTCTGGGAACATCATGAAGATGACTCTGGTAGAATGATGACCAAGACGAAGGTGCCAGAGGAGATGATCTTCGGACATAGATGACGCGCCAACAAAACTAGAATCAGATGAAATGTTGAGGTAATAGAGGTCGTTTCTCTCAAGTCCCCCACCAAAAATCTGCATCATCCAAATTTCCTGAAAATAGCACTAGAACTCGTAAAAAATAACCCTACAATTAGGCTGTATACATAGCTTCTGATCCATTAATAAACTCAGTGGGAAATCAGGAGCACAAAGGACTTTAGTTAGTCGGAGTTTGGAGGAAAACACCACAATGCTAAGTGAATGTGCCCTATTGTCAACTCGAACAGTCTTCACAGAGGAAGGCAATTGTGAGAAGGTAAGCTGACTACCTTCTCCCGTCAGATGTGTAGATACTTCTGAATCAATAATCCAAGCAGGGCTAGAGGCAAAGATAGAGTTGGCTATTGTACCTGATGTAATAGCCAAACTAGCAGTGGGAGCAGGAGTATTGTCACTGACGGGGAGTTCTGTAGTAGCTGCCTCAGACGGGCATATTCAGAAGCCGTAAAGGGTATCTGCGAGTCACTAGAAGGCTGATCGTGTGTGACCTCAGCAGTATCATAGGATGCCTCATATAAAGCTGTCTCATAGGTACTGTTAGCATTTGGCTGTGTGGAGAAGAGAAATAGATGAGATGTTTATTCCCATAGGGCTAGGGTCTCTTGTATAGAGAGAAAATCCTAGAGAGTACAAGAGGAAAAATGCATAAATACCTTCGAAGGGTTATGAAACTCGAAGGGTTACGAACATAAATGTAAATATAACAAATCTAACATAAGGGTTACAGAACCTGAAGGGTTACAAACAAAAATGTAAATATAATAACTCTAACACTTCCCCTCAAGTTGGAACATATCTGTCGATCATGCCCAACTTGGATACTATGTACATGAGACACTTCTTTGGAAGAGCATTTGTGAGGATGCTGCAAGTTGAAGTTCAATGGAGATGTGTGGAGTGCTGATTCATCATCCTCATACTGCATCACAAATGAAATGGCAATCAACTTCAGTGTGTTTTGTCAGCTCGTGGAAGACTGGATTGATGGCGATGTACGGAGCAGGCTTGTTGTCGTAATATAAGGGTATAGGCGTGGTGACTGACATGCCAAGTTCTGTTAGGAAAAAATAGACAAGTTATGTGATCTCACAAGTGTCTTGAGCCATTGCTCTGTATTATGCTTCCGTACTGGATCTGGAGATCACTGTTTGCTTCTTGTTTTGCCAAGTGACAATGTTGTCTCCAACAAACATATCGTATCCTGTAGTGGATCGACGGTCCTTAAGAGAGCTAGCATAGTCAGAATCTGTATAGGCGGAGATATTAGTGTGCCTATTCACACCATAGAAGAGTCTAGGTTCGATAGATACCTTCAAATATCGAAGGATCAAAAGAACATCCTGCTAGTGACTGTAAAAAGGCTTCTCTATATGCTGACCGGCTCTACTCACAACACATGGTATATCTGGCCTAGTAACAGTGAGGTAGAGCAAATTTCCCACTAAGCTTCTGTACCGTGTTGCATCATCAAAAGCTGGATTAATAAATGCTGAATGTTTTCTCACTTCTACAGAGATGCCAGATGGCTTGCTTCCAAGTAGTTCTGCCTCAGTCAGAATATCGATGCAATACTTCCTCTGTGAAAGATGGAGCCCCGTTGTAGGCGTATTACCTCGATGCCAAGAAAATAACGAAGTTGGCTGAGGTCTTTCGTAACAAAGACCTTCTAGAGGAAGGTCTTGGTGTCCTGAACACCGTCTACATCATCTCCCGTGACAATCATATCATTAACATAGACAACAAGAATGACCGTGCTAGTAGACCGTCGTCTAACAAAGACAGAGTAGTCAGATATTGTCCTTTGAAAATCAAATGTGTTAATCTCCGTAGTGAGCCTGTCAAACCATGCCATGGACTCTGCTTCAGGCCATAAATGGCCTTGCATAGTCGACATAGATGCTTCCCCTTGACTACATTCACTGACGGTTGCATCATGTAGACTTCCTCAAGGTCACCATAAAGAAAGGCGTTCTTCACATCAAGTTGGTAAATGGATCAATCCTTGTTGGCAGCAACAGAGAATGGTATGTATAGACTCCATTATGGCAATGGGTGGGAAGGTGTCAAAATAATCAACCCCAAAAGTTTGTGTGAAACCTTTGACAACAAGTCTGGCTTTCAACCTGTCAATAGAACCATCAAGCGACAGTTTGGTCATGAAGACCCATCGACAAGCCACAAGACGAACTCCCAAGGGGCACGACATAAGATCCCACATGCCTCGAGAGGTAAGTGCATCTATCTCCTCATCCATAGCATGTTGTCTATCATGATCCTGCATTGCACTGAAATGATCTCTTGGAACAGAAATAGCATTCAGAGCATCTGCAAATCTCTTGCCACAACTAGATAAACAATCAGTAGAAGTAAAATGTGACTTGGGGTGATACGTACATTGCCTTTTTTTTCTTGCATAGAGCTACATGAAGCTCTTCAGGTACATCCGGGGCAACAGTGGTGGGAGCACTTGAAGCTGTCATATCATCCCGCATAAAAGGAATAGGCAAAGGTACAAACATTGGTGTAGAAGGTATAGAGGTACACTGGCGAATATACAATATAGATGATTGGTGGAGGGAGGTCCAGAGGAATGCCACTCGTAGTCTGTGTGAAATGATTTGTCTGCTCATAGAAGGTGACATCAGCAGACACATATTATCGACGTCCGACATGATCATAGCAATGATAGCCTTTCTGGGTATGAGAGTACCCAAGAAAGATGCATTGATGGCACGAGAGGATAATCTGTCAGCTGCATGAAAGTTATGAACAAAGACAATACAACCAAAATTTCGCAGAGGTATGGGAAAAGAAGATTCGATAGGGTAAAGTAAGGAAATTGAGCTCTCCCTCTGAGAATAGACGAAGGAACGCAGTTGATGAGATAAATTGCAGTAAGGATAACATTCCACCAGTAGTGTTTAGGAACACTCATTTGACTGAGAAGAGATCTGGGAACATTTAGCAAAGAAAGAGGGACATGATGTTTGGTGTTGGGGCTTCCTCTCAGCTATACCATTATGTTGTGAGGTATATGGACATGATGTTTGGTAAACAGTTTTTTGGGATACAAAGAAAGAGGTCAAGTCCCGTTGGGTTAACTCAAGAGCATTGTCAGTACGAATGATCTTAACAATGCTAGAAAAGAAAGTTTTAACATTTTGAAAGAAATTTCTGACAATTTGATTAATCTCCGAATGCTCCTTTATTAGATATACCCAAGAAGGTCACCTATAATCATCAACGAAAACTATAAAATAACGATTATCACTTAATGTATGGACCGGTCAAGGTCCCCAAAATAATAACGAACAAGATGAAAAACAATAGTACTACGAGACTCAGTATGAACCGGAAATAAAGCTCGATGGTGTTTCCTGAACTCACACGCCTCGCATTGAAAGAGCTTCAGAGTAGAGAGTTTAGGAAACATCATGGAGATAACCTTGGCAGAGGGATGCCCAAGACGCATATGCCATAGGAGCGGGTCTTCGGAGATGGACACAACACCAACAAACTTGGAGTCTGAGGGTATGTCAAGATAATGTAAGCCGTTCTTCTCATGACCCCCATCAAAAATCTGCTTCGTTCAAATGTCCTGAAAATAGCAACAAGACTCATCAAATATCACACGACAATGAAGCTCAACACAAAGCTTCTGACAACAAGCTAAGAGGAAAATCAGGAGCATAATGAACACTAAAAAGTCAGAGCTTGGAAGAGAATTCCATAGTTCCGACAATAGTAGTCAGTGATTGACTCCCATTAGTGACTCGAATTGACTTTACGGAGGTAGATGGCACGGAGGAGGTGAGCATACTACCTTCTCCAGTCAGATGAGCAGAGGCACCTGGATCAATAATTTAAGCTGGAGCAGGAGTAACAGAAAAGTTGGCTACTGACCTAAAGGAGTAGCTAGAGCAGCAATGGTAGTGTTACTAGTGGTAGTAGGTCATGGAGTCTGAAGGATCCGCATCAGGTTGGGGTAGTCTGCATCATTAAGATGAACTGTCTTGCCACTGTAGGTTGCTGCAGACGACACCTTTTCCATATCATAGGCATCCTCATAAGCATTAGTGGCGTGATAAGAATGTATACCAAACCTCTGCCAGCATCATTCAGACGAGTGGTTCCACCGACCACAGTGAGTGCATGGGGCAGTAGAGTCTCACCCACGTCCATGGTTAAAGTCGTGGCCTCATCCAGATTCTCGTCAATGGCCACGACTTAGATTACGACTGTGTCCTCGAAACCTGTATCTGCCTCCTCTCCCAAATGAAGTGATATGTGCAAAGTTCTATGCTAAAGGTAAGACGGGAGGTCGGACAACAGATATCTCGAGTTCCTCAAGTCGTCCAAAGATGACATTCATCATTGGCAGTGTGTTTGATATAAGAAATTGCTCCTTTGTTGCATGGTATCTAGAATGCAAGCCATCAAGAAAGCGGTATACCTGCTAGTCAAAATGCTCTTATTTCTGATTGGTGCAACATGAAGGTTGGAATATCGCAAGCTCCTCATACATGCTGGAGAGAAGCTTGTAGTACTTGATGGGAGTGGAATCACCCTGAGATGCTGACCAGATTCGCCTGTAAATGTCTGCAAGTCGTGACTTCATCTTCTTCTAGGAGTATGTTGGTCGAGATCCTTCCACATTTCCTTGGTCGTATTTTTTTGTAAAAGGTGATTTGAGGCAATTTAAGTCTCAACACTGTTGGTCATCCTGTTGATAACCAAGTAGTTGTCTGCTTGCCAGTTGTCGTACTCTTTATCCTTTTCATTTAGAGGATCTTTAGTCAGAATGTAGAGCTTTCTTTGACCACCAATGAGCACCACAAAAGATCGAGACCATGTAATTTTCTATGCCCTTGAGTTTGATAGTAGTGCCTTATGCCATAACATTCGAGGTCAAGGGCTTTGTCTCGATAGAAAAAAGATGCCATGGTGGTCTTAGAAAAAGAAGGAGATCTTGTGCTTGACTTAATGATGCATACAATTGTTGAGAAGTTCCATAGAACTCATTATGGACGTGATAGTGGTATGAAAAGTTGCTTTCACAACAGATCAGGAAGTTTTCAGGGCTCTTTTTGACACCAAAGATGGTATCCAAGGGCTGTGTGCAGCAGATCAGAAGTCCAGGAGGACTGGTGGGTGGTACCGGCGATGCTGGAGGTGCGGTAAGGGGTTGCTGGAGGGGACTCCATGTGGCTTCAGCGGCATAGGATGTATGACTGGAGCTGCTGGAGCCTTGGGCGACGCTTTACATGCCGCTGGAGGTGGCGGCTGGTGCTTTTAGTGGCTCAGACTGCATTGCCCGGAACCCCTTGATGAGAAGGGTCTGCGTAAGGAGAGAGGGCTGATGGTGGCAGTGGGGTTTTGGGTATTAGGCTCCTGTCTATGACTGTCGCTCTGATATCATGTGGAGAAGAGAAATGAATGAGATGTTTATTCCATAAGGCTAGGGTCTCTTATAAGAAAAATTTAAAATACATAAATACCCTCGAATGGTTACAGAACCCGAGGGTTACAAACATAAATGTCGATATCATAAATCTAACACAAGGGTTACAGAACCCGAAGGGTTCCGAACATAAATGTAAATATAATAACTCCAACAGGCTATGTGCTAAACTATGCCCAGGTGGATGATTCCAACTTTCACAATGTATGCACGTTGGATAATGAGCGTAGTAGGATCACGTCCGCGTCTACAACCAAAGTCACGGCCATGACCATACTTGCGACCATGACCACGACCAAAGTCACAGCCTCGTCCTCCTTGGTAACTACATCGTCCTCTGTTCCCATACGATGCATAGTGACCTGTAGTCTCTGCATATGGAATAGTGGGAGGATGCTCAACAGATGACTCAAGCTCATGAAGATGACTACAGATGGTCTCAATGGTGTGTAATATATCAGCTGTCAGAAATTGGTCCTTCACATGTTTGTATCGTGGATGCAATACAGAAAAATCGTTAGACCTGCCATTCAACACGTTCTCCTATCTATTTATCACAACAAGCTGGTTGAAAAATGAGAAGCTCCTCAAACATGTTCATGAGAAGCCTGTAGTACTCAACAAGACTGGAATCTCCCTGAGTGGTAGACCAGATCCACGTGTATATATCTGAGAGTCAGGATTTTGTTGTCTTCTGGGAGTAGGTATGCTCAAGACTCTCGCACACTGCCTTCATAGTTTCCTTGTAGAAGAGGTTTGACACAATATTTGGATCGACGCTGTTGGTCATCCAAGTAATAACCTGATAGTTGTCAACGTACTGGGTATCGTTGTCCTTGTTTGTCTCCTTGGAGAGGCGGATTTGGTTTTAGCCAAAGCCACATCTTCAAGAAGCGGCTCTCACTTGTATGTAACACATGAAAACTTTACAAGCACAACCACCTCTTTATGAAGAGGCTTACTTACGGTACATAACAAAAAAATATTGGTGACCTTATATGGCCAATATATTTCGAAACATACCTCCTAGATGAATTTTTCCGGAAGCTTCTAGCATCAGCCATTTTACATTTGATCTGCCCAGAATCCCTTCCACCACCATTATCCATCTTCAACAGCAAAGGGACCCGATTATGTTGGAAATGAGACCTAATCGATTCTTAGCAGCCCATCGTCCTCCTCGATTGTGCTGGAAATCAGACCTATTCGATCCTTGAAATCCACCTCGGCTGGCTGGAAATCAGACCAGATTGTCCTGGAAATCAGGCCTAATCGATCCTCAGAATCCTGCCATTTGAGGTTCTTCATCAGCAAAAGGATCCGATTGTGCTGGAAATCGGACCTAATCGATCCTCGGAAACCTGTCGTCTTCCTCGAGCCCAGAACACCTCAATGTTAGAACATGGTTCTTGCGTTGACCACCAATGAATACTTTGACGGACGAGACCACAACACAGTTCTCGGAGCCTTTCAATTTGATAGAAATACCATGCACCATCACAGAAGAAGTCAGGTACATGGGCTTGATCTCGGTAAATGTCATGGTGATCGCACATGTCAAGAAAAAGTGACCTAGAAAATATCTGTTTTAATCACACATAAAAGGTAACTTAAATCAATGTTTCAGATTTGGTGGGTCTTTGCAACAGTAGATTGTGGCCACGATGCCACCGATTTACGCAGCAAAAGTCGTTAAAGCCTTGGCAGAATATTCAAAAGTTCTTGGCGGAAAAACTAGGTTGCCGCAGGTGCTTTGGAAGGGTGCAAAACCCCATGCGGAGGATTAAAGCCTCCTGGAAGGATGTGCAACAACACCGTTGGTGCTTTGAAGGAGTAAGAAGCTCCTTGCCGGAGGTTCTAGGGCCGCTAACATTAGATCAACCCCCTGATAGAGGCTTGGGAACGGTTTTGGCGACGAGCTAGGGCACCGCCGTTGCCTTGGAGAAGCAAGAAGCTACTGGCGACATCGCATGACCTCCTTGCCAGAGTCTCTAGGGTCGTTGGTGGCAGATCAGGCCCTTGGCGGGGACTCGGGAACCCTCTGGTGGCGAGCTGCGGCAGTGCCGATGCTGTAGCATGCACATGGGGATAAGCGAGGGTTCTGGAGAGCCTCTAGGTCGTGTCTCCTTAAACAGGGCCCGGAGACTAGAAGGAGAGGGGCCCACACAAGGCTTCCTTTACGAAGAAGCGATGAGAGGCTAGCGGTGGTGGCAAGATCTAGATCAAAACACCGGTATAAGACCACTGCTCTGACACCATGTGGATAACAGAGAGAAAATACAATGAGATACTTTATTCAAGGTCTAGGGGTCCTTGTATAGGACGAGGCAATAGAGAGCTCAAAATCGGGAAAATTCATAAGTACCCCTTGAGGAGTTATAATGAAATAGAAACGTAAATACATCACTAACACTTATCATGTCAAGCATGCTATTATTGACATATTGAATGTAGTGAGATAAAGGAATGCACAAAATAATATAAAAGGTCCTTTGAGGATAGATTTGGATGCTCTCCCATATTCACACTTAAGATAAAAATAATAAGTGATTCTTTATTGTATTAAAAAAAGTAGAGATAATAATATTTTTTGCGAGTATTTGGTTCTAACTTTTAAAATACATCTTTTTGGGAGGAGGTAGGAGAGGTTAGTTGGGGTGGGGAGGTGGGAATGCTGTTTCGAGGAAGAAGATAGGGAGATTGTTTAGTGGAGGGGGTTAGGAGGAGAAAAACAGGGACTAGGTGAATAAGAGTGCATGAGATTGGATTAAGGAACCTCATTATTAATTCAGTATTAGAAAGTCTGATTATACTTGGTGAAATTAATTGGATCTACCTACGCCCTTATATCTAGGTTGATTAAATAATGTCAGACGTGAAAACGAAATACAATGGAATGCTGGTTAGAAGGTTTCCATAAGAAAATTTTAAGAATCTTTTAAGAGGGTATTTCAGAAGTTAGGATGGTAATGCTTATATATTGGTACTCTTGCTTGGATTGTGATAATCTTCTTGAATAAAGGAGCAACTTCCAGCTCAGGCCGATATGGTCAGACTAGATGAGTTGGAAGGTATTCAAGAGTTAGATGGGGAGGAGATGGTTGCCAGGTGGAACAACATAGGATCATCCTTGAGGACATGGAGTAGGATGCAGAATGGAGGCAGCAGTCCCATTAGACTTGGCGAAAGAAAGGAGATGCAAATACACACTTAGTCCATGCGTTGAACAGTTAAGGAAACACCACAACATGATCCGTTTCCTTGTAGTAGATAAGCAGGTGTGGGGGAGTGGACAATTGGTATTGTCGTGGTTGGTGATTTCTATGCTGTTAGCAGATTGGTTCGATCATGTGGAGCAAGATGATAAGATCATACTACAAGATTGGTGCACGGTTTATCTGTAACGAGATCTGTGGGGTAATTTTTGCTTAAAACGTGGACAACTCTCTGGGTCTGGATGGTATCTTGGTTTTCTTCTTTCATGAATTTTTGAATGTGGATGATGTTTTGGTGGTGGTGGAGGAACTTTGGGTGGAAACTTAGGGTTTGAAGAGTTTGAACTGCTCCCTGATTTTCCATCTGCCTAAGGACGCTAGTCATCGGATTGAGAACTTTCGTTTTATTGCTTTCTCTAGTGCTATTCATCTAATAGTGGAGAAGGTTCTTGCTAACCGCCTTTGCACAATGTTGGATTCCATCATCGCGTCGCTTACTCTACCGGCTTTTACTCGAGGTTGTCATATAATTGAAAATATGATTGTCTTTGGAGATTATTTTAGAGTGGGCAAGAAGTATAGTTGAGAAGATAGTGGAAGGTTGATTTCTCCAAGGTCTGACTGCATTGATTGTAGATTCATTTGGACATCCCTTTCTCATAGGGGCGTTCCTGATGAGTGGATCGAATGGATGAAGAGATGCATGGTGACCTGTTATTCAATGCTTGTGAATGGGCTTATGAGAGGGTTTTTTTAAGAAACAAAGGGGTGCCAGGTATGGGGGTCTTGGGGGTCTTCTGGTGTCGCTTCTATTTGTGTTTGTGGCCGTTGCACTGTTGAGAATGATACCTCAGGCGGTTCAAGTGGAGTCTGTTTTGGCTTCAGGTTTGGTGATATTTTGATCCCACTCATGTACTATGCCAATAATGCTATATTCTTTGTTGTGGGAGGTTCCACGAGAGGCTGAGATAGCTATGGTCTTGGAGTTTTTTTTATGATGTTCCGTTCGGCTCAATGGGAACTAATCCGCCCTTGTCTCTTTTGGTATAGAGGAGACTGCGGTTGTGTGACTTTCTTGCGCATTCCTTGAGGGGATCTCCCTATCAGCTACCTGGATCTCTGCCTTTGATTTGCGACCATTTGCGCTAGTTTGACCTCTTGTTCAATTCAGTGCTCTATGTTATCTTTTGCTAACTGTTTGTAACTGTCAGGAAAGGAAATATTGGTTGGTGTTGGCAAGACGGATATTGTTGTTATTGGGAATACTTCTCCTGGCTTTCCCAAATCAGTCTTTTTGTAGAGTAGGTTGGTAGCTATGGAGAGAATTGGAAGGAAACTTTATAATTGGAAGTTAAAGCTGCATCCAAATGGGATTGACTTGTATACTTGCATGATGAAGTGGAAGGAAGTCTGCATGCTGGAGGATGGAGGTGGTCCCTAGGGCGTGGACTTGAATCTTGTTAGAAAATGGCAAAACAATGATTGTACAAAGTCGGAGTATCGCTTCTGATATTTCAGATCAGCAAATACAAGAGTTTGTCTCCTTGTATTTCTTTATAATCTTGACATGCAATATGGCGGATGCTTGGGAGTGGATATATGCTGAATTCATCTTCAGGAGATTCCACAGCATTTGATTACGTGTTCACATTTGATTGCTGGTTAATTTGGATGACAGAAATATTATTGAAAGTCTACTCAGATGCTATGGTTTCGAGAGGAAGCTGCTGGTGACTAGCCACTTGAGTGTAGAAATAGGTGACGCAACAAGGTTGATAAAACCTGTATTCCTTGTGGAGCCAGGGAGGACAATATCGTCTACCCTTTCTTTCTCTTCCTCATTTGCAATAAGTTTGGCGTGCAAGGGACATGCCATGTGCATATGTTTATGCTGTTTAGGAGTTCATCGTGCCTTTGAATTCGAAGTTAAATGCTGATTTCTCATTGCATATAAGATGGACACTTAATCGTTCTTCATGCGCGGATGATGGAGGTTGTGGCATCATGATCAGATCACGGAGGTTGAATTCTGTTGTTACTGACCGTGGTGCACCAGAATTAATATTTTTCAGCAAAAAATGTTTTATTTGAAAGTCATCCCCCTCCCTGGGGCTTCTTTTATTTGCTATTCGCCTCCCATGACCCATCCTCCTGTTTAGAAGTCCTCTGCATCATTTGCTGTCTCTGCGTCTCTTCCCTTCATCTTCGTGGTGACCCTCTTCCAATCTGCCATATGCTTCCTCATACGTTTCCTTTCTTCTTGTCAACATCAATTCGGTCATGGGTGCCTATGGAGGGACATTACACGAGGTGAGGGATTGTTGGTGAAAGGGGGAGTGCTAGCCATGGAATGCAACACAAGCTACAGTATGCTGGGTGAGTCTGCTTGCTGGCGCGGACAGGGAGGGGTTCAATATGCAAATTGCGAAGTATGAGGTTGGGGGGGGGGATTGAGAGATGAAGATAGTCAAGGCATGCTCAGCTCAGATGATGGATAAGAAACGATGAATACAGTGAGGTAAATGATAAGGATGACCGTCTGTATGGAATGATGGATGAACTCATTTTGCAGTCGCAGACGGCTTTTATTCCGGGGTGGCAACTGTTAGAGGGTGTGGTTGTTGCTTCAGAAATTGTGGCAGACTGGAAGCGGAGGGGCTCCTCCGATTTTTTTGTGGAAAGTCGACTTCTCTAAGGCCTATGAAACTTGAGTTGGAGGTTTCTCTGGGCATCGTTGATAAAGAGGGGTTTCCCGGAGATATGAGTAGATTGGATGAAGATGTGCATCACAACTACCTGTCCATTGGTTTTGGTAAATGGTAAGCAGGAAGGGGGTTTTTTCCAGTTGCAGATGGGGTGAGACATGGATGCCCTTTAGCTCCCCTTCTATTTGTCTTGGCAGCTGATGACTTGGCTACGATGTCGATCCTGGCAGAGGAAAGCAGTTTTTTTAAAGGTTACACTAGAGGAGAGTACCTGTACTAGTGCTGCAATACATGGATGACACTTTGTTCTTTGTTGAAGGAGAGGTTGAGGAATGCAGGACGGTGAAGGCAATGTTAGATTTTTTTGGAAACCTATCTGGTTTGCAGGTAAACGGTGCAAACTCGTCTTTTGTGCCATTTAATCGGCCTTCAGAGGTCTTGGAGATGTGTGTGGAGATCTTGAAGACAGAGCAGAAGTCTACCTATCAACTAGCTGGGCTTGCCTTGTGAATGGGAGATTGAGACAGTTAGATTGGTTGCTCTTATTAGAGAAAATGGAGAGGAAACTGGCGGGATGGAAATCGTTTTTCCTAATCGGGGGGGGGGGGGGGAGGGGTTTGGTCTTGGTTAAGGTTGTTCTCTCTGTCATCCTTGTTTTTTTCATCTCAATTCGAGTTTTGCTGGTTGGAGTGCGAGAAAGGCTTGAGACCTTGATGCGTCTTTTCTTTTGGTCGTCATCTGCACATGTTAAGGGTCTTGCTTTTGTTGATTGGTCTATGGTGACCACTCTAGTCAAGGAGGGTGGACTTGGAGTGTTGCGGCTTGCAGATAAGAACATGGTCTTGCTGGCGAAGTGGGCAATGAAGATTTGGGACCCCAGGAGCGACCTTATGTCCAACTTGGTTTGTTCTATTTATGGTGTTTCATTAGACCTGGTGGTTTGGGCGGACTGTGTTGCGTCGCCTATGACGTTTTGGAGAGGAATTTGTTCGATTATGTCTGATCTGGTGGGATCTCTTCGCCCGCTGTTGGGAAATGGACGGGGATTCTGTTTTTGGATAGATGACTGGACGGAGTTTGGAGCGATGCGCGATCTATAACCTAGTTTTTTTCGCTTTGGCTTCAAACAAGGAGGCTTTTGTGGCAGAGATGTGGTCGGAAGGCTTGTGGACGCCGACTTTTGGTGCAATTTTGTCTGAGCGAAGGGTGGATGAGTTCTTGTGCCTTCTACCAGATTGGGTAGAGCTGAGTTACCAACAAAAGGGAGGGATTTTGGGTGCTGGAGGGATGGATTCTTCATGGTCAGGAAAAAATATAAGGTGTTCGCATGACAATAGTCGGCCTCAGATATGGAACTAACCAAGGACTGTGCGAGACTATGGAATTGGAGGATCCCGACAAGGGTGAAGATTTTTCCCAGGAGTTGAGACGGATTGCAGACATTGTGGATCACCCTTGAAAGACATAGATCACCTGTTTTTCACTTGTCCTTGTTCTGTTGAGGTGTGGCAAAATGCAGATTGCCATACGATCGTTTGGTCTGTGTGGCCGGCTAGAAATGGCGTCATTTTTTAGGGGTGGAGGATTTACTATGAAAATGTACTTGGTCATGCCAAGGCCCTTACGAATCTTGGCGGATGTAAAAATCTTTATTAATTGATATTATACATTTTTTGGATGGATCTCTAATGGAGGTCCATCTCACCGTTTACTCAAAAAAAATGATAAGTAGGGTTTATTTTCTCGTTCTTTAAGTATGGTTTAAGGAATACAGAAGAAATAAATACCGTAGATATAATGGATGATGTTAACAGCCCATCATCATTTATTCTGAGGTAAGTTTATCTTTGGATATTTTCATCCCGAGATAAGGAACAATATCCTACGCAGAGACAAGATTGTAGGGGCTGAAGAGAAATTTTCAAAAGATTCGTACAGATATTTTTGACACGGATGGAATTTTAAACACAGGGGTTTCCCTTCACTTCTCAGAATTAGCAAATCCAAAGATACAAAGACTCCCTTTCCAGAATATGGTTTATTAATAAATTTTAAGATATAAGGATCCCCTTTGGCTCTTCCTTTTAAAGCTTGGAAAGCTATGCTTTCTATGGTCGTGCATCTTCCATATTATTACCTATCGCTTTTCGTACAGTAAGTATATGTAGACCACAATTCCCAACAATAACCTGAAGAAGCATGAATATAAATTAAAACTTATCGTACTCGTATCCTTCGAGCTTATCTCTAAGATATTTCAAATCACGATCGTATAAGAAACCGAAAACTATCCCTATTCACATGTACCTTTCACATATCCCATCGCTGCAAAGGGGCGCATTAATTGGAAAGGAACTAATCTCTTTAACCTTTCTTACTTTCGAGTTCTTGAAGTTACCTATCTGCTCGATGGAACCCGTTGAGATTACGCGGTTCTCCTCCTCCTATCTTTCAAAGGAATTATTTATTTTTGGGATATTTACCCAGCAAACCCTGAAATCTTTCGAAATTACCTCTACGACCTTTGAAACATCGTAATTCCTCCCACGACCCCGTAATCTTGCTAACCCTTACCCAATAAACCATGTGGTTAACCCCCATCCATTTACCCGTTAAAACTAACCAGATTCCGTTAAATTCTTTTATCTTATGCCTATTTTATTTGTCGAATTTACCTTCACTGCCACTCCCTCTACCCTCCTCCTTTTCCCCAACACCCAACACTCCTCCCTCCATGGCCCTCCTCCCCGACCTCCGCCTCCTCCTCGTCCTCCTTCCCGACTCTGCCCTCACCCTCGGCACCCCCTCCTCCCGCCGTGCCACCGGCGAAGCACTGGATCTTCACCCTCCACATCTCCATCAGAATCGCAGCGAAGTCCTTGGTATCTCAAGCGGAGCCTCATGCTCCTGTCGTTTCTCGGCGTGCATCCTTATATCCCTCCTTGCATACTCTGATGATCGTCACGAAGATACGGCGGTAACTCGGACCTCCAGCCGCATATGACAACGCAAAAAAAGCAAGCAGATCCAGGAGCATCCAAGGCATCTCCGCCATGAAGCCCAGATGGGGCTCCCGGTCCATGTGCCGTTCCCCCTCCCTTCTGCACCGCCTTCAAGCCTTCTAGGCGGCGCGAGATCGCAGGCGAAGCCCTCCCCGCAACTCCGCCCAGAACCTCCTCGCGCGGAGACACCGCCTCTCGCCTCCCGATCCAGATTGTCCCCCCATCAACGAGCACCTCTCGATCCAAGCAGCGGCGGTGCCTTTCGACAAAACTCTCCAGGGAGGTGGCGACCTCCAGCGAGCAGGCACGCAGATCCTCTACAACGCGCAGATTCTCCAGATCGCAACTTCTCTCTGACGGCTTCTCTCCCAAGGGCGACGAGCTCCCGTGAGCCTCGCAACGTCTCAAGCGACATCGCGTGCTCGAACTTGCAGATGGCGGCGAAAGCTCCCCCATCAGGGCTGCTTGGCGATGCGAAAGGGGTTCCCACATTGGGAACCCTAACGATGGCAGGCGACATTTAAAAAAATAGAGGGGCTGCCCCTCCCAACCTCCCAGCGATGGAGCCCCCAGCCCCCCCCTGCGCCGCCCTTCCCAAGATCCCTGCTCACTCCCCTGGCGATGGAGCCCCTGCGCCGTCCCTCCAACCACGGATGCTGCTTCCCTGCTCTCCCACAGGATTTTTTTTCTATTTTTTTATTTTAGTTAATCCTAACCGTTCGATTGTAAATTGGTTAGATTAACTCACGACTAACCCAAGTAACTGACTCAAACGTAGTTAAATTTGACGGAAGGGTCTGTAGGGTAAGACGGAGCAAGATTACGGGGTCGTGGGAGGAATTATAATGTTTCAAAGGTCGTAGAGGTAATTTTGAAAGATTTCAGGGTCTGCTGGATAAATATACCTTTATTTTTTGAATTTGGTAAAGTTCCAAAGTTTGAATAAGAAGTAAGAACGCGAGACAGAGAGAGAGGGAGGAACAAGGAGTTGGGGCTCTACCTCCTCTGAGCAAAGCTATGATGTCTCCACCGGCGATGGAGAGAGAAATACCCACCTGCGTGACACGCTCATCCGTCTCTGCTGCCTTCCCCTCATCGAGGCCCGCAGTAAACAAGTAATTATGTGATGTGCGATGGATGGGATGGGGTTCCAGCTTGAAAATCCTCTGCTGTGATTGGATGTGCGGGCGAACAAGATGGATGTGCAGCCCGCAGAGATTGGATGTGAAAGTTACTGCAGAGGAGATCTTGGAGCATGGATTCGTGGTGGGATCGGAGTGGACCAATCCATTGCCTTCTCCAATGCAGCAACCCACCTGCTGGCAGACCAGTCCTGGCGTCATGCATATGATTCCACTCCACCACCCGCTCCCGTACGTCGTTGGAAAAGGGCGATTTGCACGTAATTGCATTCCACGGCATCTGCTTCTCTCTTTAATACCGTGAAGATGATGCATGTTTTTGGTAATAAACTTTTCATCCTTTTACTGCAATTGGATGGTGACCGGGGTTAGGGTAGTTTGGGTGGGTCTGGGTTATTTTATTTCTGTTAAAAAATCACATCCATTACTCGATCAAATTAGATTCGGTTGAGATATTTGAGTGATCGATTTGGGCGGGTGAAAACTAAATTACCAATGTGAAAAGTCTTGTTAATTGAATGTCAAGTAGTGGTGAAGCCATTGATGTATAAAAAAAGATGTCAAAGTAAGCATGTATCAAGCTTGACATTGATGAAGGTTGTATAGAGAAGGTTGAAGGAATCAAGGTTGACATAGATGAAGGTTGTGATATGTTCAGGATGATATGGAGTTGTTTAATTGAGGTTAAGGGATTGTCAAGAATAATTTATGTCACTTGAAGTCATGGCCTCAAATTTCAGCGAAATTCAGTCGAATTTCTGTCGAATATCGATATCCAGTCGAAATCGAAATTCGACCGAAATGACCGAAATATGGGGGTCCTAGTACAAAAAATGACCGAAATGACCGAAATTTCGGTCGAAATTCTACTGAAATTCCATCGAAATTCTGTTTTGGTCAATACCGAAATGGTGATCGAAACCGACATTTAAGGCCTTGCTTGAAGTGAATTGTGGGATTAAAACATAGTTATGTAGTAATAAGGCATGCCCTTAGTTGTTTATAGTATGTATTGATTATATTAAGGATGATAGAGAAAAAATACATTCAGTACACATAATAACAATCGAAATAATATTTAATGAGACAAGATTGGTTAACAAGTTGATAGCGTGGATCAAAGAATGTGAGTTGCGCATTATAATTATATAAGAGTTTAGTATTCTTGACATTATATAGTAAGTATATATCGACTGGGTTAGGTGGGATTAAACCTTAGATCATCCAAAGAAATAGTTTGGTTATTTGGGTGGGCTGAGTGGAAGACATTAGACCCATTAACCGATCCAATATCCATTGAAACACTATGATTTGAATCTAACTTGACCAAAAACCTGAATGATCCAAGTCATTTTGACCTATTTTCAACACTTTGGTTAGATTATATGAATGAAGTAGATATCATTCTACAAATGACTTGGTCTGAAGTATTGAGCATAGGCCATGCCTTCATAGGGGTGTCTATCTCATCGTCTCATTCGACTAGGTTCTTGTCCACTTGTAGGATTGGTTTGAAGTATCAGTTTCACCATTATCAACTTTCTCTCTTATTCTTTGACTGAGTAGCCCCCCATGATTGATATTGAGGACCTTAAAATTGGGTTTAAGTGGTAATCCCCTCCATAAGTGGAAGGTGGGTTGCCACCTTCCTTATCCCTTGATTAATTATCAATATAATCAAACTAAATTAGATTGATAATATTGATATATTTAATTACATTTAAATTAATTATTTGTTGTTGTGTTTTCGTGATCATTGAATAGAAATGTAAATCTATCTAAACCATTGATTTTGTGTTTCACATGGATTGTGATCCACGGACTCCTAAAATACTATAAAAGAAGAGGCAACCTTAATTCTTCTTGATACAAATTCTCTGGCATGTATCTCTATATTTCTCATTCTCATAACACGTCTCATGTCTCTCTCTCTCTCTCTCTCTCAAGTGTGGTCGTCCATACTCTGTGCTAGAGAGAGTCATGGTCATCGCGATGCCGTTTTGCTACCTGATTGACTACTTTCAGATCTCCATCTTCTTCGACGCTTCTTGTTCGTGAAGAAGACGTAAGATTTCGTGTGACAAAATCAGGAGTTCCAATTCTTCGACCTTCACCTTGGATTACGAGAAGCACACGTCTCATCAATGCACTCACAAGCATCTCCTCTGTTGTATCGAACTTGAGACATGGAGTCTCTTCGCTTAGAGACTATGATAACAATCACGCTTCAAGAGCTAAACCTACATCTTGCTTGTGGTTTGATGAAATGATCAGAGAAATATTCTTGGATCATGTGATTTCATCACTTCAAAATTTTTAAATTCCACTGCACTGAACAACTAGTGCAACTAATCGCTCCAGTCGCATATAATACGTTCATCACACTTACGGATGCACTTATGGATCTTTCCATATCCTTCAAATCCATTCAGGAATCAACATCTCAGAGACAAAAGGGAGACAGATGAGGAGAAATGATCACGGGGAAAGACCAGAGGATGGGTGAAGAGATGACAAATAGGCTCAAAGTGAGCGTCTCAAAAAGATATTATACAACCCCAACGACATCCGTCGGAATGCGTAGATCTCAAATGGGCATATGAACATAGTCTTCTCTTGATCTTCAGGCGTAATTGCAAATTGATTATTCCCCGAGTAGCCATCCAGAAAACGAAAGTATTCATTTACAATCATTCTTTCAACTATTTGGTCGATGAAAAGAAGTGAAAAATGATCCTTCATGATAGGTAGGTTCAAGCATCCATAGTCCACACAGACGCACCATGATGTCGATACTCATATAGAAATCTTCTCTCTTTTTTCATTCATTATAATCGTAATCCCCGATTTCTTAGGAAGTACATGCCCATTCGAGATCTGAGATGATATATATAAAACACAAACTCTCATCAAAACGATCCTTTCGGACTGCTTGCTTCAATCTTTAAATATAATCGTTTTAACGATCATGATCATTTCCTGCCGAAGAAACCAGGAAGAGTTTTTCCCTAATAAATTGATGAAAAGAGTCCAACGTGCATTCTAAAATTAATAAAAAAGGGGGTATTATGTCTTTGGCAAAGAAACTAGGAGTTGCTTCGACCCACTCGAGTGTCCATTTATGGATATCCGAACCGGTTGACCGACAGGCAACCTAAGGTTTGACTCGATCTACGTGGTGCAACAAGACCGTATAATATCATTAATAAAGACGGACATTTCCAGTTGCCGAGGGATCGTTTTGCTCACAACTCCACGACGCATCTCCCCAAATTTTATTATTAACAATCCCGCGATTATTTTACCACCGCACTAGTAGTGTAATCAGTATTTTTAAATCGGATGGATCGGCCGGTTCTACCAGTGAACCGGGTTTGGATCGGTTCAATTAATCGATTTATACCGAATCAGTTTGATTAGTCAAATTTTAATTAACCCGTTCGGTTAAATATATTTTTTTGACCGATTTAACTAAGTTCAACCGAAGTTGAACTACATATAATTTTTAAATTATTTAAAAATTTTGTTAATAGGAGTTGAACCCATGATCTTTGGCTACATCTTTCACACTTTTTATCAACTATAGTAACACAATTTTTTTGTATGTATTGAATTTTAAATATAATTAAATTATTATCATGTTATAGAACATCTACTCCAAATAATATATATATATGATATGTACGATATTTGATGATATATACAAAAAATACTTTATATATAATGTGAAATATATACATTATCTATATTATATATATTTCAAGTATATTAAATGTATGATATATATATATATATATATATATATATATTATTACATTTCAATTTGATTAGCCGATTCAACTATTTTTTTTCACCGATCCAGTTTTAAATAGACGTCATCATCCGATTGAATCGGTTTAATTTCATAGTTCGACCCGATCCGACCAGAAATGTTTCCTGTTCTTCCTTAAAAAAAATCTATGATGCTCAGTACACTGCATCATACGAAGACGTGTTAGAACATCTGGGGTACTGAGCACTCGTTTAATTAACTTGATCTCCCATCGGAGTTCGCATTTGCTTCCTTGTCTCGTGCATCCTTCCAAAAGCGAAGTCTATCGAAGTAGACAGATCTGGAAATAAACCTTTCGGCTTTTCCAGCAGAAGCTTGATGGTTCTCATTCTTGCGTTGCGCAGTTCTACCCAAAAAATATTATTAGAACACACGGGTAATAATAGCGTGTTTGTACGTGAAATGTAGAGATCCGGCAGCGTGTAAAGGTGACGTACAGACGTATGTATGACTCGAGATCACCTCCATCCATCTCCATCTCTCATCCCTTGACAGGCGACTGATGCGTCCCGACTCTCATCAACACGCATTTTGTCCCTGTACTGTTCCCCCCACTGTTCTCCGTTGTGAAATTACTCTCATATTATTCCCACAACATCACTGGAAAATAAGATTAGTTTCGAAGTTATCCAATAAACACTGGAGATGAGATAGCCGGAAAGGATGTCAGTGGTTGAAGGAAGATATCATCCTCAACGTTTTGGTCTATGGCTTAATCTCCAAATATGGGTCATGGGTATTAATCATGTCGTCACAACACGAAGTTATACAAGCATGTGATCCATCATGCAAACACTGCATACGTGCAATGCGATGCACCAAAAAGAAGAACCCCATCCCATGCAAACACAGACGTGTGGATCATGCACGTCGCGATATCAATTGGCGGGAACACCCATGCCGCCAAACCTCAGATCGAACGAGGGGGAGCTGCTGAAGAGATGCGCGAGCGAGGTGACGGCGCTGCTCTTCCTCTTCCTCTGCTTTTTGGCATTCTTCTGCCGTCTCGCGTTGCCGAAGGAGAGAATCGGGACGGGGATGGACGGCGATGGCGCGGCGAAGTTGGTGCGAGCCTTGGAGCCCCGGAGGCGCCTAGCGGCGGCGTCGTAGGCCCTGGCAGCCTCCTCGGCGGTGTCGAACGTGCCGAGCCAGTGGCGGCACCGCCCGATGCGGTCGCGGATCTCGGCTGACCACCGGCCCCAGGGGCGTTTCCTAACGCCGCGGTAAGTGACTCCGGCGGTGGGTTTGGTGGAGGCGGAGGTGGCGGCGGTGGGTGGAGGGTTGTGGCCGAAGAGGACGTAGTAGCCCACGACGGCGGCGATGCCATCGAGGATGGGGGGTGAAGGGAGGAGGAGGGGGGCTCTTGTTTGATGGCGGTGGAGGAGGGGTGGGAGATGGTTGAGTGTTCCATTTCCATCGGCTGTGTATGTAGCGTGGGCGTGCGGGTGTGGGGAGATGTGGCGGAGAGGAGGAGGAACCCACCAACCCACCTCGAGGCTGTGGATTTTGGCAGCTTTTTTGATGGTGGGAATGGGAGTTTGGGAGGAGGTGGATGGGTTTATAGGGGAGGAGAAGCACTGTGCTTAATGCTCTGCACGCACCACTGCACTGTTTGGACTGTGAGTCGTATCTGTTGGTCAGTGGGAGTTGAGGCTCTCCCCTATATTTTATATCTTATAAAAAAAATGAGAGAAACTTTTTTTGGTAAGTAAAAATTGTATTCCTTGTAAATTTAAACTTTTACAAAAGGGGGCAATCAGCCGTAATTACATAACCCAAAAAAAACCAAGACAAAGTATAGACGATTGAGGTTGGTATCATGGAGGGATTGAGGCCAGCAAAAACTCAAATCCCTCATTGTAAGAGGATACGACAGTTCATTAAGTTAGAGTTAATAATATTTTCAGCAAATAACCGCGAGCCCTTAGTCCACCTGCGGTTCCTCTCTCCCAAATGAGGTGGATCGTTGCAGCAAGGACCGTGCCCAGTCGTTTACGAACCTCGACATCGGCCAGCTATACGATCCAATGTAGAGACTCATACCCCATCGTTGTGGTTGGTGGTGGCAGATCCAGTAATCGGCAGGAGGTATTCCATATGTTAAAGGAGAAGGCACACTCGAAGAAGATGTGAGCATTGGTCTCCGGATTGCAGAGATATAGATAACAGAGCGTGTGATCACAGATTTTGTACATGGCAAGCCTATTGGTGGTGGGCAGCCAGTGCCGGGCCATCCTATATGTAGTTAGGGAGTACTTGGGGGGAATAGTTTTTCCCCAAACCACGACAAGCCACAAGAGTGGCTCCACTCTTTGTCGAATAAGTTCATAAGCGCTGGAGAAGGAGAAGCTCTTACCATTGTGTATCCAGGTGTGAGGGGAATCCGTGCTGATGGCCGCACGGACAACCACTCTCCCTCTTAGTATTGCTCTCCAAATACGATTATGTGAGGGGGAGAGTTGAATTTCCCAGAATGAATCCATCGTAAGATACTTAGTTCTCATGTAAACTGCCCAGATGGAGGCTTTGGAGGACAACAACCTCCAAATCTAAGATGAAATCATTGCATCCATCAACGAGCCGACCGAGCGAATACCGAGTCCCCCCTCCCACTTAGGAAGGCAAATGGTATTCCAAGCAATATCATGCCTTTTCCTTCCCCCACAAGAAGTTTACGCAGATCATATCAATCCTTTTAGCCGCATGCGCTGTATAAGGGTGCCCACGGTCCAGTAAAGGAAAACGCCGCCAATCACCGAAGCGAGTAGCTGAGTGCGGCCGGCCATGGAGAGAGTCGCGGCTTTCCAACCATCCAAAAGAACAGTAACCCGATCCTCAAGAGTCCTGCAAATGATTTTTCCCCGGTAGGAAGAGGTCAGGGGTATTCCCAAATACGTGGTCGGGAGACATTGACTGAGGATGCCAATGCAGAGTGTAGAGGTGAAGCAATCCTTATAGAATTTTGGACGGATAATTTCGCTTTTGCGCGCTTTCATTTGCAGGCCCGATATAAAATTGAACTCGTTAAGTATGTCCTTAATTACCATGAGAGAGCGAGTGGTCCCTTTAGTGAACAGAAGCAAGTCATCCGCATATAGGAGATGAGTAGGGGCGGGGGTCCTGCCATTTCCCAAAGGCCGATATCTGCCTTCCAGTACTGCAGCGTCGAGGAGTCCAATAAGGGATTCAAGATCGATGACGAATAGTAGAGGGCTCAGGGGGTCACCCTGTCGCAGACCACGCGTTCCCTGAAAGAGACCAAACGGGGCACCATTGAGTAGTATGGAGAAAGAAGATGTAGAGATACAATTGTTTATCCACCCGATCCAGGTGTCGTCAAAGCCCATGGCCCTGCGAGAATGCAGGATGAAGGAATGCTCGATAGAATCAAAAGCCTTTGTTAGATCGATTTTTAGGCAAGCTTTGTTAGAGCAACGCCTCCTGTTAAAACCCCAAAGGAGTTCCTGAGCAAGGTGAATGTTGTCCCCAATGGACCTACCCCTAATGAAAGTCGTCTGGTTCAGGGAGATCAGTTGCGGGAGAACGTCAGCCAAGCGAGTTGCAAGCACCTTGGAAAAGATTTTGTATAGGATATTACAACACACAATGGGCCGAAAGTCAACAAGTCTGGAAGAGGACGAACTTTTGGGTACCAATGTGAGGAAGGCATGATTCACTTGTCTAACCATGTTCCCTCCTTTGCAAAGGAAGTCCATTACCGCACGAATATCATCTTTGATCAGCCTCCAACGGATCTTTAGAAACCTGCATTGAAACCATTAGGTCCAGGAGCTTTATCCGAGGCGATAGAGCGAAGTGCCTCCCATATTTCCTTCTCACTGAAGGGGCGTGATATCTACGTCCTGGCCTCATCCGTAAGGGTACGTTTAGGAGGAGGAGGGACTGGCCTGTTCTGACGTGGGAGCTCGGGCCCAAGTAGCGTGGTGAAGAAGTTGACCGCCTCCGAAGCGACCTCGAAAGGCTTATAAATGAGCCCTCCATTCACATCAATAAGGAACGGGATTCTATTTCTATTGATGCAAGCTTTGGCTAAGAGATTGAAGAATTTTGTGTTTCTATCACCAAGCCTTAGCCAGTCAACGTGGTTCTTTTGTCTCCATGCAGATTCGAGGTCGATCTGTAGGCCCTCAGTAAATTCTTTGGTCACTTTTTCCAATGCCGCCAAACCCGGATCCATTGGGTCTTCATTAAGAGTGTTTGTGATATATTGGAGGAAAGAGGTGGCGTGTTTCTCCTCCTTGAATATGTTCCCTTCAGCAGCTACCCAAGCTCTCAGGCAACGTTTGACGTTTTTTAACTTTGCGGCCGCACAGAAGAGAGGGTTTCCACACACCTTTATGTTCCAGCCGGTCTCCACAGCTTCTTTATAACCCAGTCGGCTTTGCCAGTAATTGAAATATCTGAAAGGCTTGGGTATGGAGGTCGGTTGAGTGAGTTCAACCGTGATTAGGTGGTGGTCGCTGGATACAAGTGGTGAGTATACGCAACATGATTGTGGTAGAATGCTAAGCCACATATTGTTTACCAAAGCTCGATCCAGCTTATCAACGATTCTCGAAGCTCCAATAGAGGAATTCGACCAGAACCAAATATTCCCTCTAGCATTGAATTTAAAAAGAGAGAAATTATTGATACATTCATTGAACTCCTCCATTGGTCCCCTTGGTGACTGCCGACCTCCTCCCCTCCCCCTTTTCATGATCATATCGAATGACGTTGATGTCCCCAATAACAAACCAAGGAGAGTTGATCTTGACTGTGGTTTGAGACATGAGGTTCCATAAATCCTTACGACCAGAGGGGGAATTAGACCCATAAATCACCGCCAGGGAGCTTTTGTAACGTCCCGGACTTAGGTCCCCGGTCCGTTATTGAGGAAAACTGACCCTGACAACGTGTTGAGTTCGAGCCCAAATGGACCCGTTGACAACCACCCAAAATGCTTAAGCCCAAGTTGTCAAGTAGTAATCCCCACCACTTATATACCACACCCACACTTTGTGAGTTTTCCATGTGGTACTATGTTTGGGGTTAGGGTGTTACGACCTCCCCCACTTATATTCGCAACGTCCTCGTTGTGACATGGCCCATCACTTATTCCCAGTGATAGTGGCGGCTGCATGCTCCGGGTAGCCATTTCTTCCAATCTCTTTGTAAGGGCGGCTCCACCTCTCGGGTAGCCCTTTCCACTATCAGAGAGAATTTGGCTCTGATACCATTTGTAATGTCCCGGACTTAGGTCCCCGGTCCGTTATTGAGGAAAACTGACCTTGACAACTTGTTGAGTTCGAGCCCAAATGGACCCGTTGACAACCACCCAAAATGCTTAAGCTTAAGTTGTCAAGTAGTAATCCCCACCACTTATATACCACACCCACACTTTGTGAGTTTTCCATGTGGTACTATGTTTGGGGTTAGGGTGTTACAACGTGTTGTAAAACCCCATAATCCCATACCGTGGAAACATGAAGTTTCCGGGTGGGATAAAAAGTGAGGAGGTTACTACCTAGCAACCCGGCTAGAGTATTTTGGGGGTGGTTAATCGGGTCCGTATGGACACGATTCCAAGAGGTTGTGAGGGTCAGTAATGCTCCGCTAACGGACCGGGGACCTAAGCTCGGGACGTTACAAATGGTATCAGAGCCGAATGCCTTTTGACAGTGGAAAGGGCTACCCGAGAGGTGAAGCCGCCCCTACAAGAGGTTGGAGGAAATGGCTACCCGGAGCGTGCAGCCGCCACTGTCACTAGGAAGAAGTGATGTGCCATGTCGCAGCGAGGACGTTGCGAATATAAGTGGGGGAGGTTGTAAAACCCCATAGTCCCATACCGTGGAAACATGAAGTTTCCGGGTGGGATAAAAAGTGAGGAGGTTACTACCTAGCAACCCTGCTTGAGCATTTTGGGGGTGGTTAATCGGGTCCGTATGAGCACGATTCCAAGAGGTTGTGAGGGTCAGTAATGCTCCGCTAACGGACCGGGGACCTAAGCTCGGGACGTTACATATTAAGTCCCCCATTTGTTGTGGCAGTCCAAGGTGATGGCTTGGGAAGAAGAGACTGTCAGGGTGCAGCACCAAGCGGGGGTCTTCCAGAGGATATAGATCCGACCGAGTGGAGTATTGTTATGAGTGAAGGCCCAGTCGTTTGGGATTAGAGAGGCGAATTTAGACCTCGATTCCGGTCTAATTTTGGTCTCTAAAAGGCCGATCAACTCAATATCCTTTCTGACGTGGTCCTGTAAGAGCAACCTCATTTTCCTGGGTTTATTCAATCCCCGTGTGTTGCACACAACGACCTTCATTGGGAGAATTATGATTTGGAGCAGATTGCCCCGAGTTTGAAGGTTGCTGTCCATTGCCCTTCTTCTTCCTGTGCGTTGATGTGAACCAGGATGGATTGCTGGATGTTAAAATTTCTGGAATGGGGATGTCATCCATGTTACTGGCATTCTCGTTATTAATGGTTGTCTTGTCTGCAGCAGTCGGATACGATCTTTGTTGCTCTGGTATTGGTCTATTGAGGTCAAAGGATTGCTTATTTACCAGCTCCGAGGGCCCTTGGATTTGCTTGCTGGGGTTTGCGATCCTTCTGTGAAGCAGGGACCTGTGGCCAAAGGGGAGACCACCTGTCATTTTTCCTTGGTGCACAGTCCGCTTGATCGTTTTCGGCAGAGATTTATAGCCTTCTTGTATGAAGGCAGAGGCACTGGTGGGGATGTTCTTTTCGAGCCCTCGCACCACTTGCGTCGCATCTGGAGGCGGAGGATCAGTTCCCAGATTTCTATCGGCATCGTTCTCTGAGATTTTGGTTGGGAGCGAGTGCCCCACCACAGGTTCCTCCCATGAAAATTCATTTCCTGCAATCTGGGGCGAACTGTCTGAGGTTTGTTGTCGATATGGGCAGCCTATCGTATTGTGTCATAAGGAGACACATTAGGTGTATCTTGGAGGGTGCCATTCTAGTTCCACACCTATGTGTAGCCTTTTCCCGGAGTAGAATACCAGGGGGATTGACGGTGGTATAGTCTTTGAAGCATGGATGGAGATACAACATCTCGCATACCCGTCCCGTTGCCCCGAAGCCATCGCGGCATCCATAAAAAGCGAGGTACCCAGGAGGCTACCCAATTTATTCAGGATGAGTTCTGATGTATGTCCGAGGCTCAAACCATGGAATCGGACCCATAGAGGGAGCTCAGCTAGCATTTTCTTCTTAAGGCAAACATCCGCCTCCCAGCGACGGATTGCCATGAACCTCCCTTGGAATAACCAAGGGCCTCCCGTGAGGATTCTCTGGCAATCTTCTTCACAAGAGAGCTTAAGATAGTAAAAGCCATTGGGGCGAGGAAGAGCTTTGCCTCCCCTGACGGCTTCCGGACCCTATCGACGAAATTAGAGAGCAGCTTGAAGTAGGGGTGCTTTCCAAGGACGTAGAAAACCAGGGTATTCCGCATTCTGTCCAGTTCCCCGGCCTCATCTTTATCCACGAAGGCCACCTCCTCCCCTTCCATGAGTACTGGGGGCAGTGACGGAGACAAGGGGGGCTTGAGGGGGCTTGGCCCCCCTGTCTCCCAACAAGTAATTAAAATATATCATATAATAGTAATATTATATGGTTTAAATACATTAGTTAAATATAAATATTAATAAGTTGTATAAAATAGCCCCCCATCTTCTATTTATAAGTTGTATATAATTCTTCCACTCTTATTTCTTAATAAAAAATCAATAATATAATCTCAATATGATAATTTAATTATCAACACTTGTATGTTTTACAGGAACTATATGTTATACATGCAGGGATGCAAATAGTTACAGATATATCCATATCCGATCTGCCACCGTATTTGTTTTGTACAGAATTTTTCACATCCATCTCCGTTTTAAAATGGATATGGATATTGATATTGTTTTGATATCCGCAAACATCCATATATGTATATCAGTTTTCGTGTATAAATGTAGTCATAGATTTATATTATATAACATAATTCTATACCTTCTTTTACCATAGTTGTATAATTTTTATGATACAAACACATTTATAAATTTACATCATGTGTTTTCCATCCAATTCATATATTTTTAAATCAATTTTGTACAGTATTCCTAAAATTACTCGTATGCGATCAGTATCTCTTTTACATCTGTATCCGTTTTTTAAGGATATGGTAAGATAGTTTTAATATCTATCAATATCTGTATCCGCATTCCTATTCAAAAATAGATAAGGATTCGGTAATACCTATATCCGTATATGTATCCGTCCATTTGTGTCACTCTATACATAACTGCAAGAACAAAATAAGTATGTAGAGATTTTTTAATTGGCCATTACCATTATATCACATGTGTTTAATATATAATGAGAATAATATTTAATGAGATTTTATATATTTGAAATTAGAAAATAATGTAATATTTGTTGTTATATCAATACCGTTGGTCCATATAGTGATGCTTAACCATCACAATTTTAATATCAACGATTAGTTAAGATTCTGAAAAATATGACGAATAAACATTGCTATATTGACCTTAATTAATGATATAGTAATAGATATGGCATTCGTCTTTTACACTATTTTCTAACAAATAATACTCATAATCATATATTTAGAAATGGATGAAATATTAATAGATTAGAAAACATATATATACACATATTTCATTGTAGCGAATTATTCCTTTTATTAAAGATTATAATTAACTATTACCATTTACATGTTGTACGCATGCTAACTTTTATATCTTTTTACAAACTTTTATTTTGAACATAAAATAAATTCATTAAAAATACTGGATTATTAAGGACTTTTTTTTGTGATTTGAAGAATTTTATAAGGACTTTTTTGTCCATATAATGTTTGTTTGGATATTTATGTGAAATCGTAAGTTTATAAGAGTATCTTATTAAAAATTCTTTGAAAATAAATATTAATGGTTAAAATGATAAATAATAACATAGATAAACTTTATATATATAATGTATCTAGATATGACGGGGGGGGGGGGGGGGGGGGGGAGCGGCGGCCGGAGGGGGGGGGGTGGCGTTGGTGAACCGCAGATATCACACCAAGACGGCTTAGGAAGAGGGGGTAGGGGGTGGTTGTGGTGGGTGGAGGTGTCCAAAGAGGGATGGTGGGAGGGGGGGGGGTTGTGTTCATCACGAGGGGATAATAAAATGAGAGAAACTTAAGGAGGAAATTATGTGTGCGTCGTCGAGTTGATGTGGTTTCCATGCTTAGGAAAAAAGAATAAGAATTGGGTACTTAATTAAATCGTATTACGGGAAGCACTTATTTCAGGTGGAGGTATTAGGTAACCGAGATCTCTTTCTTTTCGTGTAGAGCAACTATTACTTGCTCCCAGTAGTCCACGACATCTCATCAATGGATCACGAGCTTCTTTAAAGAAGGCCCCATCTGTTTTGAGAAGTTATCATTATATCGACTATTATGACAACCAATGAATTTTGACAACCACGAATAATAGGGTTTTGGATAAATTAATGTTGTTGATACGGTTGGTTTGTTTAATGGAAGGATAAAGTTGGCCGCAGTTTTTGCGTTTCTCAAGTTCCATAAAACCTTCCCCCAACTTCCTCTCACTTAACCTCATGATTTAATCCCAGAGCTGGAATAGTCTATTTTGTATACTTCCTTACTTTGTTTGAAATATAGTAGAAAATTTACCAGTCAGAAAATAAGAATTTGTTAGTTTAATACCACTACTACTTATTCTTAATTATACAGCATCAACCTATCACTTTTTGATGTGACCTGTAGAGATATTTCTAGCTTTAGTTATTTCACAATCGAAACATATTCAAAGGAGGTTTAAAGAAAGATAGTCCTTACCCATTTGTTTAGTTCTTTGTGTTTACATCTAATTTGTATGCGTAAAAGAAAGGCTGATCAAGATAACGGTGAAAATTGAATATTCCTTGTTCTAGGATTTTACAAGGTTTTACATGATAATTAAATTTCACCTTTAAAATGAACATATATGGAAAGGGTGGTTAATGGATACATAGAAGAGAATATAATTATTTGGAATTGATGAATCTCTATTTTATCATCTTTATTCTTCCATTTTGTCCTTAAATCCGTAACTAAATGCATGTATATAACATTAATTTGTACAAAATAACACTCAATAATTGACCAATAAATACTATATAGAATACTGTATTTCAACCCAAATTTAAAGAATAAAGAAAGAAAAAAGAATGAAGTGTCAAGATATTGAGTGACCCTGGACCCCAATACCTAGTTATCATGATGACTTGGTCGACAAGGAATAAAGTAAGGGGAGATAATGTAGCCACTTGTACAGAAAAATAAACACAGCTCAGAAACACTAATTCTATAGCCCATAATTGCATTTTGAGACATGTTTTATTCTCTATTATTTATATCTCAAATCATAAACCCTCAACAAATAGTGTACATAAAATATAAAGAAAAATGAAAAATTAATTTCATTCAAAAATAATGCACAATGTGCCTGAGACACATAGAATAAAAAGCTGCAAAGAAAAATTTACAGATTTGTGTCTTCTCCATACATATCCAAAATTGACTAAACTCACTTTTATTGTTTATAAAAGTAAATTGTCTATTTAATAAAGGTGGTTTCATTTAATTTAGAGTTAAAATGCAAAAGTTGACTTTTGGGCTCTTATTGTGCAATATACATACATATATATAATACTCAATATATTTAATTTTTATATTTTTAACATTCTTATATTTTTATAAACTTGTAAATATTATTTAAGACACATGTAAATCACAACAACAACAAAGCCTTTTCACACAATTAAGTAGGGTCGACTACATGGATTCTTTGCCTCCATTCAGATCTATCTTGGTCAATCTCGGGTTTATATCCAAAAAATTAAGATCCCTTCTTATAGTCTCTTTCCAACACTTCTTGGGTCGTCCTTGCCTTCTCTTAGCTAGCTTAAAACCCCAAAACTCGCATCTCCTAACCACTGCACCACCTGACCTTCTTTGCAAATGACCAAACCATTTTAAGCGGTTTCCTCGCTTCTTATTTTCGATTGGAACTATACTAGATTTCTTTCTAATTGCTTCTGAATTCGATCTTTCGTACGTGTCTGTACATCCATCTTGGCCTTTTTATTTCTGCTACAACCATTCTATGCACATGTCTATGGTTCGCATGCCAACAATCAGATCCATAGAGCATATCATGTCTCATGCCTGCTTTGTAAACTTTCTTTAGATTTTAAAGGATTTTTCTTATCACAGAGAATAGCAGAGGCTCCTCTCCACTTTAGCCAGCATGCATTTATTCTATTAGTGACATGTCTATCAATTTTCCCATCATGTTCCAAAATAGATCCTGGTATCTAATAGAATCTATCTTTCGAATGTTATCATCATTAATCTTCACCTCGATTCCTTCACTATTGTTTTCGTTAAAGGTGCATTCCATATATTCTGTCTTAGTCCTACTTATATGAAATCTTTAGTCTCCAATGCATGTCTCAAGTTCTCAAGCTTCTCATTCACTCCATATCTAGTATCATTGGACACAATATCATCGACAAATAACATACACCAAGGTATCTCATCCTGATTGTGACTTGTTAACTCGTCCATAAGCAATGTAAAAAGAAATGGATTCAAAGCTGAACTGTGATGTGAACCAATGTGATGTGAAAATAGCCAGTCTTCCCAGACAAGATCCTTACATACGATAAAGCCCTATCATACATATCTTTTTATGAGGTTAATGTAGATGACATGTACTTGTCTCTTCTCCAAAACTCTCCACAATATCTCTCTTGGGACATAATCATAAGCCTTCTCCAAATCATTAAAAATCATATCGAGATTCTTTCTTTTAGCTCTATAAATCTCCATTGTTCTTCTCAACAAATAGATGGCTTCAATAGTTGAGCGACCTGTCATGAATCCGAATAGGTTTTCTTTTACTTTGGAAATTTGCCTCAACCTTTTTTCGATCACATGTTCCCAAATTTTCATAGTGTGACTCATCATCTTGATACCTCTATAATTTGAACAGTTTTGAATGTCTCATTTGTTCTTATAAAGAGGCACCATGATACTCCTCCTCCAATATTGAGGCATTTTCTTGCTTCATCAAATAGCATTGAATAGATTTGTAAGCCAAGTGAATCCGCGCTCACCTAAAACTCTCCATACTTCTATAGGAATGTCATCCGGTCCTACACCTTTCACGGGTCTCATAATCTTCAAGGCCTCCTCTACTTTCTTTCTTTGTATTCGTCTATATCTTGCACGATTCAAGTAATTTCACTACTAGCTAGATCACCCGAAGTGATCTCTCTATTTTCTTCCCCAATGAAAATTTTATGGAAATACTGCTCCCATCTAGTCTCTATATACTTTTGAGTAACAAACACGTCGCCTTCCTCATCCTTAATGCATCTCACTTGAGAAAGGTATTTGATCTTTCTTTCTCTTACTTTGATCAACCTGAATATATCCTTCTGGCCCTCCTTAGAGTCGAGATTTTTGTACAAAACTTCATAAGCTTTTGACTTAGCTTCACTTACAACCTTCTTTGCTTCCTTCTTTGTTATTTCGTAGTTTGTGATAGTTTCCTCTGTTCTATCCTTAGACATAGATTTAAAGCCCTCTTTTATTTTTTAGCTTCTCCTTCACCCCTTCACTCCGCCACCGAGCCTCTTTTTGACCTGGAGCTCCTCCCTTTGACTCGCCTAGCATCTCTTTGGATACCTTTCAGATACAAGATGCTACTGTCTCCCACATCTCGTTTGCACTTCCGCTACAATCTCAAGATAAGTCTTCTAAAACCTTCTCCATGAAGCTCGATTATTTCAGTTGAAGATTCCACCATATTGATGAACGCGAAATTCACCTCTTTAAAAATAAGGAATTGTAGTATAGGAAGTGAATTTCGGTCGTCAAAATACCACAATCTTTAAATGTTATGGACTATTTTTACTTGGTAAGTTTACCAAGGTCGAACTCAGGGAACGGTGATTTTTAGTTGCGTGGTCTTTAATCAAATTAAATAATTAATTAATGATCGATTAATTTCTATGTTGAGGAAATATACAATGCAACAATATGCAAATGCAAGGAAATACACAGAGATGACAGTTCAGCACGGGATCTGGAATTTGGATTTATGCTCCAAAAGATGTTAATTGATAACCTCGAAATTTATCACAGATCAGAATCTATAATTCAAGAGAAATGATCAGAGTGTCAATAAATAATCTTCTATGTTCGGGTCTCTAATGAAAATTTCTTCTAAATTCACTGTAGATTAATCCTTAATTGATAGACATTATCTTCGAAAAATACAAGGAAATAAATTTTCAATCTTCTTCTCCGAAGCCCCTGCATAAAATAAGTCCTCAAATAATATCTCAACTCCAATAATTCCCTGCAAAATAAGTCATCAAATATTTCAAGGGAAATGGGGCACACATATGTCAAAATACACCTGCAAAAGCCAATAGATATCCTCAATAATGATTCTCAATAAATGATCTCAGATATGTTCACAAGGTATGCTAAGTTGTAGAGCATGAAAATAGCTTCGAAACGACATATTATATGCTAAAATCGGAGTCCGTATGACAAAGATATGCTAAAATGAAATTCCAGGGACTAAAATGTAAATAAAATAAAGTTTTTTGCAAAAAGGTCCCTGGGAGGACTTATCTGTAATTAATAAAAACTTGAGAGGTCCGGACGTAATTTACCCCTGGCGGGGGTATTTCTGCAAATTCTGAAAGTGTCAGGGGTATTGTTGCAATTTTTCCACGCGCACATGCCTTGCACGTGCGCCCAGGAGGCTCGGGTCGGTGGCACAGGCTCGGGTGGCCGAGCCTGAGGTTCGGGCTCCGAACCAAAGGCTCGGTAGCCAAACCTGTGGCTCGGACGCCAAGGCAGAGGCTCGGAGCCGAACCTAAGGCTCAGTTGGAGAGCCTCAGGCCCGGGGCTCTCGAGCCTAGGTGGCGGTGGCTTGGGGGCGAGGCTCAGGGGCTGGGCTGTGGCACCCCCTTGGCCGTTGGATCAAGGGCCTAAGACCCGATCCAACGGCGGCTGGAGCGGGGCGCGAAGGCGGTGCTGGGGCTGAGCGGCCGTGCCTCTGCACGAAGGTGGAGGGTGGTCGGGGCGGCGACAGCAGGCTGGCGAGCGGAGATGCGCGGTGTTGGAGGCGCGACTGAGGTTGATCGGAGGGCGAGGCGGTGGCGAAGCCGCACCTCGGCCGACACACGGCGCGAGGTGCGGAAGGCGGAGATGGTGCGGCGAGGCGCGGAGGAGCGAAGGTGCTGCGTGGCGGTAGGGTGGGGGGGGTTCGAGACGGTGGCTGGTGTTCGGCGGAGGAGGCGAGGTCAGAGGCGAGCGGAGCTCGGCCGACACACGGCCGAGCTGCTGCGGAGCGGTTGACGGCGGAGCAGGGCTCCGTTATGCGCGGAGGAGGCGAGGTCGGAGGTGGAGCTTCGAGCTCCAAGGATGTCGATGGAGGTGGAGTCGCCTGCGGACGGAGGAGCGGAGCTCTCTTCCTGGTCGTTGCCTCAGAGGAAAGGCGGTCGTCCTCGAAGCTGTGCTGACGGGCAGGCGACACGGAGGTCGGCTCCGCGGATCACGCCGATGCGGCCGCTGTCACCGGCACTGTAGGCAGATGGCGGATGGTGTTCGGCGGAGGAGGCGAGGTCGGAGGCAAGCGGAGCTCGGCTGACACACGACCGAGCTGCTGCGGAGCGGTTGACGGCGGAGCAGGGCTCCGTTATGCGCGGAGGAGGCGAGGTCGGAGGTGGAGCTTCGAGCTTCAAGGATGTCGATGGAGGTGGAGTCGCCTGCGGACGGAGGAGCGGAGCTCTCTTCCTGGTCGTTGCCTCAGAGGAAAGGCGGTCGTCCTCGAAGCTGTGCTGACGGGGAGGCGACACGGAGGTCGGCTCCGCGGATCACGCTGATGCGGCCGCTGTCACCGGCACTGTAGGCAGATGGCGGATGGGTTGTAGAGGCTGACGAGGAGGGGGTTTTATAGGAGGTGGGTCGGAGGGCGTTACGCGGAGGGGGCGGAGGATGCGCGAGGTGGGGTGATTAAGGCCGCGCATGGCGGCGGCGGTTACAAGGGGGAGAAGAAACGGCGGGGGAGGGCGCGGGCGTGAAGGGCTGGAGGAAGAAGAGGGTCACGTGCCCAGCACGTGACCCGGGGGGCGGCCTGGAGAGAGAGTGTATGGCGGGGTGCCACGTGGCACGCCCTGGAGCTGCCACGTGGCACCAAAAAAATTTCAGAATTTTGAAGGGGAAAAAGAGATAGAAAATGACCTCGGATCAAAACGTTTTCTTCACGAAAGTTGTTCGTCTCGACGAGATATACAACTTTCATGAAGGGCCCAGGAGCAAAAGAGGTCACCTGTGCAAAGTGGTATTTTTGGTGGCTTTCCATGTGTACGAAAAACCGCATTTTTGAGATTTGTAATTTTTTTGGTGGTTTTAGAGGGGATAAAAATTCTATAAAAATACGATAAAATAGAAGAAAATTATTTACACATTAATCTAATTTTTTTTGGATTTTTAAAGGATAAGAAATCAGGAAAATAAAATAAAAGTAAGAAACGCTCAATTTTTGCACAGACCGACAACGGACACTTGTACTTGGTTAATTTCTTTGATCTCAGTTTTACTCTGGTTTTGAATTTTTGCATTTCTTATTAAAACTTTCATCAAAGCACACAAATGAAAAAGAAATAAAATTAAAAGAGTTAGTTAAGCATATAAAATCTCAGGTCAAAATTAGCGAAAAGTTAAAATGCGCAAAAGAGGCCCAAAACCCAACTTTCACATATGAGCTTCGAATTTTACGAAATTGGTCTTGTTTTGAAGGTATTTGAAAATGGAGTACTTTAAAAGTTAGTAGACCAAAATCGGACACTGTATGCGGGAGATATGCTCATTTTAGGTCTGTCAGATGTGAAATTTGACTTTGGGATTATTTGACACTTATTGGGGTTAGTAATTTTTTTGTATTTTTTTATTTAATAAGATTAGTAATAGCTACACAATAGAGGTGGTTTGGGTCAATCGGAGTTAGGATGAATTAATTAAAATGTGAGAAGTTAGCGGTTTTTTGGCTAATTTACACTGGGATTTTTAATGCAATTTATGCAGATGAAATGCAGATATTATTTGCACATGCATGATGGATAATAATGCTCATTTAATGAATAATTACAGGTGGATGATGGGGAACAGAGCCTAAAATGACCAATTTTATCATGATGAATACGAGATTTCATCATACCCCTATACTTAGACCATGCTCGTCCCCAGCATGAACGAATGACTTAGTTGAATACATCCCTGACTGTGTATGTGAATTTTCAAGGCTTAATTCATAGAAGACCCTTAATTTGAGCGATCCTAAAATTCCGTGCTCAACCAAGCTTTAATCAAAAGGAACCGAACTTCTCTAATTTTCGGACTCTCTTTTTGTACATATAGTATAAGGATATGATTTTTAAGTGTACTGCATTTCATGAGAGTCGAGTCGGGGCATCACTCAAAGTTCCAGTCCCAAAGATCCTCCTCTAGACCTAATCCTCAACACTAGAGAATAAGTCTATTCTTGCTTCAGTCAACCGTCTCATTAGTTTGTCAGACTTGAAAGTGTAGATGGACGACCAGATGATGGAGGGCATAGGATTGTGTCTAATTTTCTCTCCCTCTCATTGGAACAAGGTGCCTCTCGAGTGCCTTATTACTCAACACAAGTATATTTTTATTTTGTTGATCAATGTGTCCGTCAAGAGAATTTGGAGTCGTCTGCACTTGTTTTTCTGGGAGTACACCAGGGTGTGTCTCTTTTGAGTATCTAAGATACCTTCGACACCCAGACTTGTATCGCTTACGATGCAGAGTCCTTTTATGGTGTCAGCCCGACTCCTTGGTCCTAATTAGCGCTTGGTCCAAGTGGACACTTTGAAATGTTTGGGAGCGCTCGCCATTGGTGGAAGCTCATTTGGAATTTGACTTTGGATGATAGAGCTTTTCTTTGACATTTTTTTCTTTTCTTTTGTTGGCTAGCCCCACTGCTTTTACCAAAAGTTGGCGCACACTGATCAACAATTTTCCTTAAGTTTCATCACACCCTGACACTTAGGTCAATATCAAAAAGATAGCATATGAATCTTGTTCACATACTGGCGAGGGTTTTGCTGACACTCAGGTTTTCTGCAGCCTTCATTAACTTTATCCCATCCTCGAATATCATCAGATCGGATCTAAACTCAAATCTCTAGTCCTAGTTCCTCAAGTGATATCTCAACTCATCTCATCAATCATGCAGTTGTGAGAGTGATTGTGCTGATCATATTCTTTTTGAAGGTAGAGATGAAGAGTGCAATATAGCGCTCAAATCGTTCAATTAGGGAAGTGTGGATTATTAAGTTCAAAACCCTAATGACTAAGGCAGGCTAACTCAGAATCTCAAGATTTCAGAAATCAAGTGTCCTCAAAAATCCTCAAGCCTTGCGTGATAGTGAATATGTCAGGAATATATCAACCAAGGAATGCATGAAATGCTTGATGAAATGCAAGACCATGAGTGTTGATTTTTTTAATGCAATTTTTTTGTTTTTTTTTGTTTTTGTTTTTTTATTGTTTTTTTTGAAAACAGGTATTATACACACTACTTGTACCCATCCCCGATGTTAGATAAAAACGATTAAAGTACGAGCTATGGATAAAGTAGACAAAATATATACAATCACACCCCCTATACTTAGCTTGTGCTATGTCCCCATGGCATAAAGTGAAATATTGACATAACTTGTACTAAATACAGAAGGATGAAAAACAAAAGAAGAGAAGTGAAGTATAAACAATGGTAGCGGTCCCCCTATACTTAGGCTCAGGTCAGCCTAAGTATAATCGGATAAATACAGATGGGGAACCGGGTAGATTTGCGTATGTACAAGATCAAGGAGGTTTGCGACGGACCTTCTTGCGGGAGTGTGGAGGGAGATAGTATGGAGATGTGGAGTGTGATGAAGATGGGGCCGATGAAGAAGACCAGCCATCGTCAGAGTCGTCCTCAGGAGAATAGTAGTCGTCTGCAGAGGATCTCCAACTTTTGTCAATCATAGGTAAGTGCCCATGGATCAGAGCTGTACCTATTGCACTTATCTGATGAACCTCATCAGGACCGGACGAGGACTCGTCAGAAATCACCTGATGTCTAAGGTCAAAGGTGACTTTCTTTGTCGGTTTGTTTCCTTGGAAAGTATTGGGAGGAAGTTGGACAGTCTTCATCTCCCTGTCTTGAGTAACCGGTGTGGCATTTGTGAGTTCCTCATCAGATGAATCTCCATAAAAGTCGACCAATTCTTGAAGGGTCATGCACTGCTTCGGTCGAGGGAGAGTGTTCCTGCGGATCTTGTGGTTTATGGCTGGGGGTGTTGATGTCACTTCGGAATGATCATGAGTTTTGGTGACAGCAGATGTTTCTGGAGTCGGTTCCTTATAAGGTTCAAGTATGTCATGAATTACTGCCGACTCGAAGATTGGACCACTCAAATAATCGTGGTGATCTTCAAAAATATGGTCCAATTCTTCAGAAGCTCCAAAATCTTGAATTTTCCTAGGAGCAGTGATAGGGTGGTGAGAATCCGAAGTTTGTTCAATAGTCAGTCTTTTGGGTGACTCTCCTAGTGTTTTTATCAGTGTGTCATGCAGAGATGTCTGATAGTGTGAAATATCCTGATCATAACTGTTGGTTTCAAGTTGGTTTTCCTCAGAGCCGGATGTGTCATTGGGGTCGTGTTCATTGTGGTTCGAGTTCGGGAACTTGATTTCCTGAGTCTCGCAATCGATGATCGCCTTAGCGGAGGCTAAGAACGGCTTTCCTAAAATAATAGGAGACTCGGACATTCTTCCGGGGTGCTCAATGTCAAGGACAATAAAGTCCACCTTATGTTCTTTACCTCGGAAATTTACGATGACAGAAACGATCCCTCGCGGTCTTTTGATAGATCGATCAGGTAATTGAACGATCACCCTAGTCTTTTTGAGTTGTCCGAATTTAAGTTGATTAAAGACGGACTTCGGGAGGATGTTTAATGTGGAGTCGTCGTCCAACCAAACATGAGTGAATATAGAATCCTCGATTTCACATGTGACCCGAGTCCATCGCTTGACTTTGCGGCTTTTGAGTTTATGATTCATCACCAAAGAACTAGCCATAGACATTACATGATATTCAGTTCTTGATCGTTTCTTGCCCGTCTTTTTGGGGTTCAGTCGACTCTTCACAAATCTTTTAAGATCGGGTATATATTCTATGGCTTTGATTAATGGAAGCTCTAAGATCAGACTCTTGCAAAATGCTTCCATTTCAGAAATGTCCAATTTTTTTGAATTTTCAAATTTTCAATTTTTTTGGTATTTTTGGTAATATGGTCAGTCGGGGGGTCAGAGGTCAGTGGTTGTGTCTGATTGTGATGATCCTGTAGTTCGCATGGTGGTGGCCTCACTTCTTCTGAATTTTGCATTGACTGGATGAGATCATATATTCTCATAGTTAAAGTGTCTGCTCTATTATTAATCCGAGCAATCTCATCCTCAAACATCTCATGACTAGTGATTGAATAATCAGTCTCCATGTGTTGTGATTCTGGTATGTAACCTCGAGTAGAGTGTTGATTGTTCATAAACATTATGGTCTGGTCATGAGTTGTATTTCCTTGACTTTGGTTTTCTCGTGGATTGTCGAAGGAAAATTGATTATACTCAAGAGAATAGTCATCCTGAGTAGAGGATGGTTCAAGAGGTTGTGAGATCCTAGTGACCGGAAATTGTGTTCTCCTATCAATAATGGTCACTCTATTGCTCATCCTCGATTCTGGTCTCGCTCTCTTGTCCATAAGATTGTCAGAATGTGAGAGAGGGCTAGTCCAAGAATAAGTGTGGTCATAGGGTGGGATGTATGGGTGGGAAGAGAATGATGGCTGCGGGGAACCTGATTTGAAGAGCAGGCTCCCCTGAGGAGTGTGAGAAGAAGAATATCGGGACATGGTCGTCGAGATCGGGAAAGAAGACCACTGTGATGACATCTTGTCAAGAGGGACGGAATGATTAGCGAACCTCGATTTTCTTGCGATTGCAAGGTCTTTTACGTACACAAATCAAACACAAAACAAAACACGTTGATTCACCCACTCAACACTGGTGAAGGCACGTTAGGGTTCGGCCGCTTATCTTTTCAATTTTAATTTAATGACAAAACAATCTTGCAAATTAAGCGGAGCTGTTAGGTACTGAAATATTTCTCAAAGACTGTCCCGAGTTCGTACAACTAGTTGCATCTACTCTCAGCCAGTATAGGTGGAAGTACGGACCGTTTAAACGGCTACCCGTGTTTCTTGAGGACGGTGCCTTCCGCGGTATCCTCTGAACCACCCATTCTGCTAAGGGAAGTCGGACCGTAAAACGGCTACCCGAGACCCTCACTGAAAAGTAGCTAATTGTTTTTAAAAACAGTAGTCTTTGTGAAATTTCTCAATTTTGGCTCTATCCTAAATGTGCGATCTGGTCCTTACAAACAATGAGTGGGTTTCTCTCCACCAGACACAGGTTAATTTTAGATCAGTTTATTTACAATCACCTTGATTAGCAGTCCCAGTTTTAGGTTAAGGTTATCACTGTAGTTTATGTGAGCACAAAAATTCACGCCTACCGAACAGTCCCAATTCCTTTAAATCCTAAGTTGTAAAACTTTGAGAAAGGGGAATCGAAAAAGCCGATGCAAACGTAAATCAATGATGCATGCTTAAGAGAAGGACTTACAGTGAATCCTCGCGTTCTTCATGCGGGATGCAAGACAAGGAATTTAAAATTTACACTAAATGATATGCACAGATGAAAAACGCCCTAAACAGATAGTTCTATTAGCGGGAAGAATTGATTTAAATTTTTGGCTAATGTTGAACGATCTATAGTGCGTATAGTTAGTAAATGTGTGGCCTAAGAACTACGAGCACAATCAAATAATTCTAATCTAGCGTATGTGCTCCTAAGTTCTACGTCACACCACAGAGAGTGTTCAGTCTGAATTATTACAAGGGTTCAAAGAGAGGGACCCTGAGAATATTGCAGAAAATAAAATCTATGCTAACTCTCTCTCACAAAATTAGAATTCAGTCTTCATCGCAGATCCTTAATTTAATATCAAAATCCAGCTCCCAGAAGTCTGCGAAGAGAGAATTTGCGGTTAGTAGCAGAAGTAAGAGAGAAATGCAAAATAAAATGCAGAAAAGAAAACAAATTACATAAAAATTAATTTTACAAAAATTAATTATAAAAACTGATTCAAAACCCTAAAAATTCGTCATTCCCCGGCAACGGCGCCATTTGATGAACGCGAAATTCACCTCTTTAAAAATAAGGAATTGTAGTATAGGAAGTGAATTTCGGTCGTCAAAATATCACAATCTTTAAATGTTGTGGACTATTTTTACTTGGTAAGTTTACCAAGGTCGAACTCAGGGAACGGCGATTTTTAGTTGCGTGGTCTTTAATCAAATTAAATAATTAATTAATGATCGATTAATTTCTATGTTGAGGAAATATACAATGCAACAATATGCAAATGCAAGGAAATACACCGAGATGACAGTTCAGCACGGGATCTGGAATTTGGATTTATGCTCCAAAAGATGTTAATTGATAACCTCGAAATTTATCACAGATCAGAATCTATAATTCAAGAGAAATGATCAGAGTGTCAATAAATAATCTTCTATGTTCGGGTCTCTAATGAAAATTTCTTCTAAATTCCCTGTAGATTAATCCTTAATTGATAGACATTATCTTCGAAAAATACAAGGAAATAAATTTTCAATCTTCTTCTCTGAAGCCCCTGCATAAAATAAGTCCTCAAATAATATCTCAACTCCAATAATTCCCTGCAAAATAAGTCATCAAATATTTCAAGGGAAATGGGGCACAAATATGTCAAAATACGCTTGCAAAAGGCAATAGATATCTGATGACCGCCCGAACGACTAAGGTAAAGGTAAAGAAATGGTCGTCGCGACCTCAATCACTCGGGCTAAGTATATCAAGAAAAATCAACCACTCAGAACATGTAAAACTAATCGAGCACAAAAGAGAGCGGTCCTGCTATGAGATTAACCTGGTATAGCACCCAGGGTCGAACACAAGGAGCACAGATTGGCCTTGCGGCCTACGATGTAGACAGAAATCCGAGAGAGTATTTTTTAGTGTTTTTAAGGGTTTTTATATTTTTTTAGGATTTTTGGAATATAAAGAAAACAGGAAAAGCACACAAACAATTAACTTGAACAATTTATTTAATGCATTAAAAAGCAAGCAAAAATTCAGACAAAAATATTTTTATGTGTTTTATATTTTTTTATGTTTTTGGTGAATTTTTGAGATTTTTCTGATGTTTATTTTATTTCCTAAAAATCAAACAGTGCGAAAAGCAAGGGGTACTGTCCAGCCAGGCCCAAAACCCAAAGATAAAATATCTAAGGATCTCAAAGGGACCTGGAGGTAATTTTCCTGTATACTAGAGAAAACAAGGAAAATTTGAGCACCAAAATTATTGTTTTTGAGTTTTTAAATTATTTATTATGATTTTTAGGAGTTTTGAGGTGTTTTTAAGTTTTTAGGGTTTTTAGTCAATGAAAAATAGCCAAAATTGGCTAGAAAATCAAGGAACACAAAATAAACAGTAACTAATTTTTATGGAATTTTTAAAAGGGTTTTGATATTTTTTTGGGGTTTATGACTCTAAATAGTAGCAAAAATAGGGGTTTTTGAGTTTTTAAAAATAGCAAATGAAATCAAAAATGTCCTCAAAAATTCATAAAAATTCTACACCATGGAAGGAGCCATGTGTCAAATTTTCATCGAATTTGGAGGTGATTTGATATTTTATTCAAAAATAAAGGAGGGGCACTGTGCACAGGGAGCAAAGTGCAAATACCCAAAGTTCTGGGGGGTCTGGTGCAAAATACCCAGCAGAACACGTGCCAAGCACGTGCCTGGGGCACTCAGGGACCCAAATGTAAGAAAAATAAGTTCCGAGGGCTTATAGGTAACAAGTACCAAAAGTCCAGGGCTTATCTGCAAAATACCCAAAATAAAACGCACATGTGGAAATAAATCACGCACAGGGGTATAAATGCAAATAAGTAAAATATTTCATTCACTAAAGAACATCCAGAACTGCAGGGGTCTCTATTGCAAATAAACCAAAATATCACGTGTCGATGCACGTGTTCACAACTGGCAGGGGTATAAATGCAAATACGAGAAAGTACGAGGTTTAATATGCAAATATCCCAACGTAAATAAAATTCCTAAAATATTTACAGGACTGAAAGCAAACACATAAACTACGAGGGGGCCTAAGGTAATTTACCCCTTTATTAAGTCGAACCGATGGATGAACGCCACGTGGATAAATGGACGGCTGAGAAGGGGGTGGCGCCCAGGGCTCCGGTCCTAGACTGTGATCCGACGGTCCAGGTGCTGCCACGTTGCAGATCGAACGGTGGACGGACGACGAGGCTGAGCTGCGCTGGATCGACGGTGGAGATCGACCCTCGAATGGATCTGACGGTTGACGCTGCTCCTCAAATGGACGAACGTGATTGGATCTGGAGCTCGGGGGTCAATCGGACGGCGGAGGAGGATGATGGACGAACAGGGCTCCGGCGAACTTCGCCGGACTCGTGGCGGCGCTGGTCTCCTCGTGGACGCTCGCTGAAGGTTGGAGAAGGAAGCTGCGAGCCCTCCGCGTCTAATGGAGCCCTCCGATGGCCCAACCGATCCTCTGGGAGGTCCGGCGAGATCGGCGGAGGTGGAGCAGCTGGACCAAGTGGTCCAAGCCCTCAGATGGGCTTGGATAGACCTGCAAAGTATCCCAGCAAACTCGCGGGTCGAGGGCAAAGTGCCTCGACCCTGTTAGGCGTGGTGAAGGTGATCGGGGAGGCGAAATGGGCAAGCTCCGGCGAGGCGATGGACGGAGGAGCTCGAATCCCAGCTCCTGTGCGAGCTGGGTTGGGCGAAGGGGTGAAGAAGATGCGGAGAGGTCTGGCGAAGACGATGGTCGGGTCGGAATGGCAGATGGGGTATCGGAGGTGGCTGGCGACGGCGGCGGAGCTATGCTAACAGTAAACTAAAAATCGAGATTTACGCTAAACTATGGCCTAAAGGATCTACCTGGGTGGTGCGGAAGACTGTGCTGGAGCTTAGCTAGCTCCCGGTCGTAGCCTCGAAGGGCGTCAAGGCCTGAGGCTCGAGCTCCTGCAAGCGGCGGAGCACGGCGGCGCGAAGCTGCCGGATCGATGGTCGGGGCACCCTCTCCTCACTGCAACAGGGGCAAACGCGAGCTGTCACCTCGGTGATTGCTCTGGAGGTCACGGGAATGAAAGTGGCGAGCCAAAGATGAGGCGCGGAGGCGGCGGAGGTCGGGATATATATGGAGACAGGGCCGATTAGGGTTGAGTGGAGGCAGCTATGGAAGGCGTGGATCCCACGGCGAAGGATCTGGCGAGGATGTCGGATGAACGGCGAAGAATCCGGGCGCGGGGTTCGCGGGGGCGACAGGCTGGAGACGCGTGGAGAAATCGACGAAGTCGGGTCGGGCGCGAGTCGACGCAAAAGGAAAGAGTCCGCGGGGGAGTTGACCGGGGTCAACAATCCCCCGTGGACCAATCAGGAGCTGCCACGTTTTTAATTTTTTGTTTATTTAATTTAAGGTAGAAAAAGGCCGAATTAAGAAAAACTCAAAACATGAAATATTTTTCTTTTATTTTTTTCTATTTTTTGGTGATTTTTAATTAATTTTTGGAAATAAAAATAGGGTAGCTATATATATAGGTATATGTACACTATATAGATTTTAATTTTTGATTTTTTATTTGTTATTTTTATGTATTTTTATGCCCATTTTATATTTTATTTATTTACATCATAAAATAAAGAACAAAATGGTATTTTTATTTTATTTTAATTATTTATACACAAGGGTGAAATAAATAGTTGTATACATTTATATACATGGTATCTATACAATGTATTTTTGTATTTTTAATTTTGTAATTTTTATTTGATTTTTGTTTTGTTTCTTGTTATTTTATGTATTTACAATATGTAACATAGAATATTTACAAAAAGTTTAGAAAATAATTTTATTTATTTATAGGGTTAAATAAATAAAGGATGATGGTCTATGTACATGGTGAAAGGGCATTTTTGGAATTTTGATTTTTAAATTTTTATTTTGTTTTTAATAGTTTCTAAATATATAAAAAATGTATACAAGCATATTTTTTTGGGTGAGGAAAATATAATTTTATTTACTTACAAAAGTATGTACACATGAGCTCCTATCTCCCTCTACTTTGGCTTTTATGCGGTCAGGCCCATGCTGAGCCCTCCCTTGGGTTAGGTTGCTCAATATTTATTCTAAATATTTCCCTCTTTTTCTTTTTACTCTTTATTCTTTTATTTTTGCACAAAAACATGCTAATTATATCTTTTTACACAATGCATGCTTTTGGTAATTATTTGTATTTACACATATTTACATGTATTTGCAAAGGTTTTTGTAGCTAAAATAGAAGAATAAAGAGTGATGAATGGGTATTCATCAATATCCTCAATAATGATTCTCAATAAATGACCTCAGATCTGTTCACAAGGTATGCTAAGTTGTAGAGCATGAAAATAGCTTCGAAACGACATATTATATGCTAAAATCGGAGTCCGTATGACAAAGATATGCTAAAATGAAATTCCAGGGACTAAAATGTAAATAAAATAAAGTTTTCTTTGCAAAAAGGTCCCTGGGAGGACTTATCTGTAATTAATAAAAACTTGAGGGGTCCGGACGTAATTTACCCCTGGCGGGGGTATTTCTGCAAATTCTGAAAGTGCCAGGGGTATTGTTGCAATTTTTCCATGCGCACGTGCCTTGCACGTGCGCCCAGGAGGCTCGGGTCGGTGGCACAGGCTCGGGTGGCCGAGCCTGAGGTTCGGGCTCCGAACCAAAGGCTCGGTAGCCAAACCTGTGGCTCGGACGCCAAGGCAGAGGCTCGGAGCCGAACCTAAGGCTCGGTTGGAGAGCCTCAGGCCTGGGGCTCTCGAGCCTAGGTGGCGGTGGCTCGGGGGCGAGGCTCGGGGGTCGGGCTGTGGCACCCCCTTGGCCGTTGGATCAAGGGCCTAAGACCCGATCCAACGGCGGCTGGAGCGGGGCGCGAAGGCGGTGCTGGGGCTGAGCGGCCGCGCCTCTGCACGAAGGTGGAGGGTGGTCGGGGCGGCGGCAGAGGGCTGGCGAGCGGAGATGCGCGGTGTTGGAGGCGCGACTGAGGTCGATCGGAGGGCGAGGCGGTGGCGAAGCCGCACCTCGGCCGACACACGGCGCGAGGTGCGGAAGGCGGAGATGGTGCGGCGAGGCGCGGAGGAGCGAAGGTGCTGCGTGGCGGTGGGGGGGGGGGGGGGTTCGAGACGGCGGCTGGTGTTCGGCGGAGGAGGCGAGGTCGGAGGCGAGCGGAGCTCGGCCGACACACGACCGAGCTGCTGCGGAGCGGTTGACGGCGGAGCAGGGCTCCGTTATGCGCGGAGGAGGCGAGGTCGGAGGTGGAGCTTCGAGCTCCAAGGATGTCGATGGAGGTGGAGTCGCCTGCGGACGGAGGAGTGGAGCTCTCTTCCTGGTCGTTGCCTCAGAGGAAAGGCGGTCATCCTCGAAGCTGTGCTGACGGGGAGGCGACACGTAGGTCGGCTCCGCGGATCACGCCGATGCGGCCGCTGTCACCGGCACTGTAGGCAGATGGCGGATGGTGTTCGGCGGAGGGGGCGAGGTCGGAGGCGAGCGGAGCTCGGCCGACACACGGCCGAGCTGCTGCGGAGCGGTTGACGGCGGAGCAAGGCTCCGTTATGCGCGGAGGAGGCGAGGTCGGAGGTGGAGCTTCGAGCTCCAAGGATGTCGATGGAGGTGGAGTCGCCTGCGGACGGAGGAGCGGAGCTCTCTTCCTGGTCGTTGCCTCAGAGGAAAGGCGGTCGTCCTCGAAGCTGTGCTGACGGGGAGGCGACACGGAGGTCGGCTCCGCGGATCACGCCGATACGGCCGCTGTCACCGGCACTATAGGCAGATAGCGGATGGGTTGTAGAGGCTGATGAGGAGGGGGTTTTATAGGAGGTGGGTCGGAGGGCGTTACGCGGAGGGGGCGGAGGATGCGCGAGGTGGGGGTGATTAAGGCCGCGCATGGCGGCGTCGGTTACAAGGGGGAGAAGAAACGGCGGGGGAGGGCGCGGGCGTGAAGGGCTGGAGGAAAAAGAGGGTCACGTGCCCAGCACGTGACCCGGGGGGTGGCCTGGAGAGAGAGTGTATGGCGGGGTGCCACGTGGCACGCCCTGGAGCTGCCACGTGGCACCAAAAAAATTTCAGAATTTTGAAGGGAAAAAGAGATAGAAGATGACCTCGGATCGAAATGTTTTCTTCACAAAAGTTGTTCGTCTCGACGAGATCTACAACTTTCATGAAGGGCCCAGGAGCAAAAGAGGTCACCTGTGCAAAGTGGTATTTTTGGTGGCTTTCCATGTGTACGAAAAACCACATTTTTGAGATTTGTAATTTTTTTGGTGGTTTTAGAGGGGATAAAAATTCTATAAAAATACAATAAAATAGAAGAAAATTATTTACACATTAATCTAATTTTTTTTGGATTTTTAAAGGATAAGAAATCAGGAAAATAAAATAAAAGTAAGAAACGCTCAACTTTTGCACAGTCCGACAACGGACACTTGTACTTGGTTAATTTCTTTGATCTCAAACTCTGGTTTTGAATTTTTGCATTTCTTATTAAAACTTTCATCAAAGCACACAAATAAATAAAATTAAAAGAGTTAGTTAAGCACATAAAATCTCAGGTCAAAAATAGCAAAAAGTTAAAATGCGCAAAAGAGGCCCAAAACCCAACTTTCACATATGAGCTCCGAATTTTACGAAATTGGTCTTGTTTTGAAGGTAATGGAGTACTTTAAAAGTTAGTAGACCAAAATCGGACACTGTATGTGGGAGATATGCTCATTTTAGTCTGTCAGATGTGAAATTTGACTTTGGGATTATTTGACACTTATTGGGGTTACTAATTTTTTTGTATTTTTTTATTTCATAAGATTAGTAATAACTACACAATAGAGGTGGTTTTGGGTCAATCGGAGTTAGGATGAATTAATTAAAAATGTGAGAAGTTAGCGGCTTTTTGGGCTAATTTACACTGGGATTTTTAATGCAATTTATGCAGATGAAATGCAGATATTATTTACACTTGCATGATGGATAATAATGCTCTATTAATGAATAATTACAGGTGGATGATGGGGAACAGAGCCTAAATGACCAATTTTAGCATGATGAATACGAGATTCATCACATATGGTTCTAGTGATCTTAGGGACCCTTCTTTTCTTTACCAACCCTTTTATTTTCACATCCAAGCTAGCAAGTTGGGTTGTTACTCTCTCTTGGGATTACTTTGCAGTCTTTACAACACAATTGATCTCTTCTCCTCAACATAAAGTAATCTATTTATGTTCTAGTTGGGCCACTCTTATAAGTAACTAAATGCTCCTCCCTCTTCTTGAAGAGAGTGTCTACAGTGCATAAATTGAGATGATATTCGGAATTTCTTCTTCAAGCATTAATTTTAGAAAAATAATCTGATCTTTGAATCTTTGCACCTCAACCACACAATCCTTCAAATCCTTATGAATAACTACTCTAACATTGTTTTTATCCTTATCTTTACATGAATATCAAAGTTTAAAGCATGTTTTCACAATCTCCTATGTTTTGTCTCCAACCCATTTAGTCTCTTGAAGACATAATATATGCATCTTACTTCTTTCCATTGTATCCACTATCTCCATTAATTTTTCAGTTAAAGTGCTAATATTCAAACTACCAATCTGCAACTTCCTTTGCAACCTCTTTGGACTAACTTCTTTACTCTCGCATGCATCCATTATGAGAGAACTCCTACAAATTATTAACTTATCCATGGCAGGTCCCATGCTCAGGTAAATGAGGACGGTTGTGTTAGGTAGCCGATAGTCAACGTAAAACAGTCTGAGAGAACTTCCTAAATAGTATTTAAAAAATACTATTTGGGATGTTGCCTCATGACAGTTGGGTCTTTTCAACATGGATATTTAAAATACAAGTACTAAAAATAAAATAAAACCATTAAAACTACATTAAAAAAATAATGTACTCTAATGAATAGGAAAACTATACTTGTAATATACATATATAATATCTATACTTATTTATTTATAAATAAATAGATTCAAAAAATAAAGTAAAAATATGTAAATATGTAACTAAATAAATTAAATTAATGAAAATATAAAATATAAAATATAAAATAAAATATGATAAATACATGTATATATATTTATACATGTAAATATTAGCACATATTGAATTAATTTGTAAAAATAAATAAAAATCAAAATAAAATATTACAAAAATTTACAAATATTTTTATGTTTTATTAAAAATCAAAACAATTCATTTACTATTTATAATATTTTTAATAATGGATTTATCTCATCTTTTTCCTGGTTGGTCCGTGTGGACCAACTAGGGCGCTGTGACTGTTGACCGCATAATTGACGATCCTTGCCCCATGAAAAGCTCAGATTTTATGAGGGTCTAAAATATCCTCACAAGGTAAGAATACGGTATCGCTGAAGTGACAACTCACGAAACCCGAACTCGTTCAACAATTAACCCACAAATAGATACAACAATGCGTAATAAAAGTGGAGTTAAAATTTATCATAACTCTACAAATAGTGTGTATAGGTGTAAGTATGTGTAGAGTTTCAAATACATGGAGTACACGAGATAGATTGGAAATTTTAATTCAAAAAATCCTCTTAGTCTCTTTTTATTGCATTTTCACATGAATTTTAATTATTTTTTGAAATCGTGTCTTTTTTATTTTTTTGTTTTTAATTATATAATTTTTATTTTCTTTTAATATTTTATGATTTTTTCTATTTAAATTAGTTATAATATAAGTGCATATAATATAGATAATAAAAATATAAAATAAAAAAATCAAAAAAATTCTAAGGTACAATTACTTTTATTTTTTAGTGGTACCAAAAACATTTCTGGTATTTTTTTATACTTATAATATCAATAATAACGTATGTAGTTATAACTATATACAAAGATGTTTGCATTTATATTTATAGATATGTCTATATATACTTAAAAATCACAAAATAAGATATTTTTATCTTTTCTACATTTTTTCTATTTTTGATATTTTTCTTATACTTGTTACTATTTTTGGTTTTTTAAATGAACAAAAATATTAACATAGTGGCTTATATTAATAGTTCATATTTTTTTGGAAGTTTAAAATAAATAAAAGGCAAAAAACTTCCAAAACTATTTGCGATATATAATATATAATATAATATAGTTTAGAAATAAAAATAAATATTTTTGGATTTTTATAGAATTTTTATAATTTTTATAAGAATTTTAGAGATTTTTAATTTTTAGTGATTTTATTTTGTTAGTTTTAAAGATTTTTGGTCTGTAGTTAAAAATTAGGGTAATATACAAAATATATTTTTTTGAATTTTTGTGAAAGATTTTATAATTTTTAGCTATTTTAGAATGTGAACAAGGATCAAATGCTTAGTTTCTCATTTTTAATAAATATGAAAATATAATAAAATGCAAGATAAAAATACATGTGATGATGGACATTCTAAGGTATTTATATTAAATTTATTAAGAATTTTAGAGAATTAAAATTATTTTTAACAAAATAAAATGAGATAAATTAAATAAAAGCATAGCATGGGCCTGTATGCAATTTCTCAAAAGTATTTCTCTATTCCTGAACCCCTTAACAAAAACTAGGGGCAATAATGCAAAATACCCATATTATATATTCAATAAACAACGTTGGCAGGGGTATTTCTGCAATATCTAGAAAGGACAGTCCTCTTTGCAAATTTTCCAAAATGGATAGTACATAAATTAGAAATTGCTAGAGTGAATTAAAATAACATAAAGACCAAGGGCCCCCTTGCAAAATGCATGCCCCTCATGCGCACATGCACGTGAGGAGATGTATCGGGGGACTGATATGCAAATATAAATAGTATAAGGTCCAAATTGTATATTTTACAAAATCATTATAATTATGGAAGAAAGTTTTTGGATTAAAAATAAAATACAAAAATGCAGGGGGCTGGAATTGCAAAATACCCACACACGCGAAATATGACAGTGATGGTAATTTACTAATACACGCGTCACCTCCCTAGCGGTGGATACCGCTTTGTGCTAGATGGGAGATTAAGTCCTTCGACTGGATTGGACGACTGGAAGCTACTTCATCGAACGACAGCTACTAGATTTGGGATGTGCTTCTAATCGGACGGTTGCAATATGGCATGGACGAACTGGGTTGAAGCTCCGCCTGAGTGAGCTTTGATTAGGTAGATTTCGAGTCTTCAGCCACTTGGGATGCTCCCAACAAGTGCAAAATGGAACAGGAGCTCCTCCTCAGCTACTGGAGCCCTCCAATGGGTTCGAGCGCCATCGATGGGGGCTTGGAGCTCGAAGAATCATGTGGGCTATTTCCTGATGTTGATTCCCTGCATAAGGGGTCTTCAACACCTTTAAAGAAGTTAAACAAATTGGGGGCGCAAAGGTGAGGCGGCTGGTCGTTATTGGTGGAGAGTGTCAGTCAGATGAGGTGAAACGGGTGCTCCTGTGAGGAGGTGGCTGATAGAGCACCAGTCCACTAATTTGAGGAAGATCATGGTTGCGCGGGTGGTCATGAATATGGATAAACGAGCAGGGAATGAAATGAAGGAGAAAGGGACATCCAAACAGGTGAAGTACATGCAGAGACAGTGGCCGGAAAAGAGCTCTGGCGAACTATGATAAACCAAAATTACGCTATTGCAGTTAATTAAAGTGAAACAAATACATGAAATAAAAACTGGTAGTAAAAGAAACATATTTCTATCATTATGTATGGCTTGACTTGTCGAAGCAAGGAGACGGTGGGCCACGTCTGGGCAAAGCTCCGACGGTGGGGATCAAGGGTGTGAGATGACGTGGCGGAGGACTAACTTGTAATATTGAAAAAGGGTGAGGGAATACATGCAATTTGTCCACAAGTTTTTAAATTAGATAAAATTTTTACAGGACCATTAAAAAATTACAAAATTACAGATGGGACTTTGAATTTACCCCTTAACGCTTTGGATCCAACAGTCCTTGTGCTGTTGCGTGGCTGATCGGGCGGTTCTAGTCGGACGACACTTTGCTTTTAAGCCAAGGGTGAAGAAAAGACATGGGGGTCTTTGATGACCGAAAAATTCCCGAGCAACTAAGGGTGAAGAAATAACAAACAAAGGTCGTTGCGACCTCAGTCGCTCAAGAGTCCCTCGATCAATCAAGAAAATGTAAAACAGACCACCAAAATCAGATAACATCAAATGAACACAAGTAGCGGTCCTGGCTATTAGATTAGCCTGGTATAGCGACCAGGGTCGGACTCAGGGAGCACGTGATGGCCTTGCGGCCTACGAAGTAGTCTAAAGAATGAATAAAATAAAATAAAATTCTTTTTGATGGATTTTTAATTATTTTAATTTTTTGGATTTTTATTTAATGAAGAAAATAAGAAAACTAGGGAAACAACCAACTTCAAGCAATTATTTAATGCATCAAAAATCACTCAAAAATTCAAATAAAAATGTTTTCATGTCTTTTATATTTCTTTTCTGATTTTAGTGAATTTTTGGTATTTTTCTTATTTTTATTTATTTTTCTAAAAATCAAACAATGCAAGAAAACAACAACAATGTCCAGCCAAGCTTGGGGGACGTAGATAAAATACCTAAAAGTCCCTAAAAAGCCTGGAGGTAATTTTCCTGTATAGTAAAAACTATAAAGAAAATTTAGCCACTGGAATTATTATTTTTGGGTTTTTTTAATTATTTATTAGTATTTTTATAGTTTTTATGGGGTTTTGTAATTTTTATGAGTTTTATATAATGAAAAATGACCAAAATTGGTCAGAAAATCAAACAAGACGAGACACACAGTAGACAATTTTTTTTTTAATTTTTAAAGGTGTTTTAATATTTTTTGTGATTTTTAAAGTTAGACAGTAAAGAAAATGCGTGTTTTTGAATTTTTAAATATCAAAAAGTGTCTAAAATGTCTGCAAAAATTATAGAAAATTTTACAACACGGCAGGAGCCATGTATCCAATTTTCATCAAATTTGGAGTTGATTTGCTATTTTATTAAAAATAAAAATCAAGCCACAGTGTGTAGGGACCTAACTGCAAATATAATAAAGCCCTGGACCCCTTGGATAACAGGCCTGAAAAGTGTAGGGCAAGGAATGCAAAATACCCCCCGGGCCACGCACGATACACGTGAATCAGGCCTGGGGGGACCTAATTGTCATTCCTATTAATAAAAATACAAAGCGTAACAAGCCAAAAACGCAGGGCCAATATTACAAAAACACCAAATATCACAACTGACAGGGGTATAAATGCAAATAAGATAAACAATGGGGTTCTTAGTGCAAAATGTACAAAAATAAGAGAACTAAACTATGTATTTACAGTACTAAATAATAAAAGCATAAGCTAGAGGGGCCTAAGAGAAAATTACCCCTTATTAAATCTCGATGGCTGGATGAGCGCTACGTCAATGATCGGACGGTGGAGAGAAGGGGGCGCTCAACATAGCATCCTTGGGCGCAATCGAATGGCGGAGAGCCTCCCACATGTAAGATCTAACGGCTGCGGTACACTGTGGGGAATCCCTCGCTGGATCGATGGCTAAGACGAGGGCACGTGGAAAATCGGACGGTGATCGCTCAAATGCGCCTCCTCGTATGATCGTGCGGTCTCGATCGATCCTCCTGAAGATCGGGCGGTGGAAGAGGCTCCTCAGATGAAAGGCTGTGATTAAATCTGGAGCGAGGGCTTTGATCGGACGACAACTGGACGCTCTCCAAGAACTCAAAGCCGGCAAGCTTGGCCGGGCCAATGCGCGTGGTGGAGACGTCCTCTGGAGCTGCTGAGGTGTGGAATAGATTCGTCTCGATGGTCCGCAGGTGCTGGTGAGCTCCGATAGGACCGAGAAGTCGGAGAGACTCCCGGCGACGAGGAAGACCTGGAGCTGCTGTGCTCGAGCCTTGAACCTCCAGATGAGGTCCTTACGACGATCTGACCTGCACAAGCAAAACACGGGGTCGAGGGCAAACTGCCTCGACCCGTCAGAGCAAGCGGGATGTGAAGGATGAGGCGGTATGAGGTCGTCCGGCGAAGCGGTGGCGGAGGAGGACGACAACCCTGCTCCGGGACGAGTCAGGGGGGATGGAAGGTCGGAGAAGGTGGAGAGGAAGCTCGTGAAGGTGGTGGAGGTGTCGGATGGGCTGATGGGTAGACGGAGACGAAGGGCGGAGGCGGCGGAGCTACAACTACTGAAAACGGAAAAATCATAATCTACGCTACTCTACGGCCTAAAGTGAATACCTGGTGGTGGCTATCGACTGGGCTGAAGCTCGGGGAGCTTCTGGGTCATTGCTTGCAAGGGGTCGTCGTCTCCCCGAGGCTGGGCGCGCTCGCGGCGACGCACGGCGACGGAGCCACCGGATCAGAGGTCGCCCGAGGTCCTCGAGCCTCGTTTCCACTCCGAAGAACGCGGTTGTCACACATGCACTCCGGAGGAGCTCCTTGGATGCGAGTGGGATGTCCAAAGATGATGAAAAAGGTCACCGGAGGAGATACTTTATATGATCAGGGGTCCGATAAGATGATGATCGGGTGAGCAATCCAAGGAGCGGATCCCTAAAAGAAAGTGCACGCGAGGATCATGGATCTTCCCTTGGCAATCGGAGCCCTGGGTTTGAGTGGATGGAGATCGGATCTGGTCTCTAAAAGGTTGAGAAATCGGGTCGAGAATCAGATCCGAAAGCGAAGTGGTCCACAGGGGGGAGTTGACCGGGCGGTCAACATCCCCCGTGGACCAATGGGAGAAGGCCACCTCATAAATAATTGAAAATTCATTTAAAAATAGAGGATGGCCGAATTATTAAAAACTCAAAAAATAAAAATGTTTATTTTATTTTTTTTCTATTTTTTTGGTGATTTTAATTAATTTTTCAAAATAAAAATAAGGTATTTACAATATAGTACTATACATAGGTATATATACAATATTGAATTTTTATTTTTGATTTTTAATTTGTTATTTTTATACATTTTTATCCCCTTTTTATATTTTATTTATTTATATCATAAAATTAGGAATAAATAGGTATTTGTATTTTATTTTTATTATTTATATACAATAGTGAAATAAATAGGTATATATATTTATGTACATGGTATATTTACAATATTTTTTGGTTTTCAATTTTGTTCTTTTTATTTTGTTTTTGTTGTTTTTATTTTATTTACAACATAAAAGATAAAATATTTACAAATTTTTATAGAAATTAATTTTATTTATTTATAAGGTGAAATAAATATAAGTGGTTGTATATACATGATGAATATGCACAATTGGATGTTTTTGTTTTCTTTTTAATTTTTCTATTTTTGTTTTGCTTTTTTTTTACATTTATAAATATATACAAATATTTACAAGCCATTTTTACTCTATTTTTGGAGGAAAATATATTTATTTTTTTACAGGTATATTTACACACATGAGCTTCCTTATCTCTCTCTACTTTGATTTTTATGCGGTCAGGCCCATGCTGAGCCCTCCTTTGGGATTAGGTAGGTCGCTCAATATTTATTCTAAATATCTCCCTCTTTTTCTTTTGTCTCTTTATTCTTTTATTTTTGCACAAAAACATGCTAATTATTACTTTTTACACAATGCATGCTTTTGATAATTATTTGTATTTACAAACATATACATGCATTTGCAAGGATTTTTGTAGCTAAAATATAAGAATAAAGAGTGATGAATGGGTATTCATCACCCCCCTATACTTAAATTTGCTAGTCCCTTAGCAAACACTTATTTGAAAAATAAGTGAAAAAGAAAGAAAGAAAAAGAAAAAGAGGAGAATATACATGGATTAAGGCTGATTATTAAACTTGCCTTCATTAAATTGAAATATGGAGCTCGATCAGATCTTTGGATTATTAATGTGTCGGAACCTTATTTGGACTTAAGCTTAAAACTCAACAACCTCTAAGTTCCACCAATCTATGGACAAGACTCCTCAATAAACCAGATCAGAACAAGTCTACATACACAAACTCTAATGACCACGAATCTTTCCATGCAGTGTAAATGATATGTAACTCTCCACCTCAGAAGTAATACAGAAACAACCTCCCCCAACCTGGTAACTCTAATGCCTCGGTCTAGCAACTCTTTCCTCGAGAAGCGGGGTATTCCCTTCTAAGTTCAAGTGCAACCGGCTCAAGAAGAGGGGGGAAGAAGATGAAGAATGGACCATGGCCAGTGTAGCCATGTATCCCGGGGAGCCTAACCAGTGTAGCTAAGTCTCCCGCTGCAAGCTTCATGAGATGTAACATGGGTACCATAATCTTTTGCTTTATTTGACTATATACACTCCGGTGGGGTTATTAAATTTTCAATCCGACCCACCATTTTTTTTGGAGTTCTTTTCTTTTTGCACACATTTTTTTTCTTCATGTGCAACTGTACAACATATCTACATGGTGCAGCATATATACAAGGAGTTTTTCCTCTTGATCCAGTAGACTATCCCTCTTTTGAAGCTTTATTGTAACCCACAGCTTCTGTCTTTAGCCTTCATCACCACTATACCAAGTTGAGGCGCACTTCCTTCACTAGAAGAAGAAGAGAGGTTCCGCCTAGAAGTACTACCCTCATATGCTACCCCAAGCCAAAGGAAACTGCCTCCTCACCACCTCATCCGTGGAGAGCTATGTGTAAAGTGCTGGTGCAAGTAAAGCCATTGTCTCTAAGAGTCATGCGTGTGTTGTTAAGTGCTCTACTTAGGCTCATCAAGATGACATATGCTCATAACCTAGTGGACTCAAAGAATTAAGTCCCAATGGACCTGAAAAGCCTTAACCCTAAGCCCTATAAGGTTCCTCTTAGAATTAGGTGGATTAAGATCTTAATCAAGCTCCATTTCCCAATTTAATTCCAGGCTAGTTTAAATGTCAACTATGATCCAGGAAAAACTATACAAATATTTACAAAGATGCTATTTACAAATATGCAAAATTTTTGCAAAATGTTTTGAAATCATGAATGGATGAATGTATGAAATGCAAGTTTTGCAAAAGTATTTACACACATTTACACCAGATTTTTGCAAACCTTTGATTTTCAAAACATTTTGGAAAAATTTTGTACTATATACATAATTTTGATAAGAAAATATTTACACAAATTTACACAAAAGATTTTTGAAAACATTTTTACAAAAATAATTTTGTACACTAGCTATGTACGTGCAAAGTGAATCTTATATACAAGGGAAAAATTTTTAATTTTATGGATTTTTAGGGTTTTTAGCCATTTTATTTATTAACACACTCACACAAAGTACGAGTTATGGTTAAAGTATATATGAAATATATACACACCCCCTATACTTAGCTCGAACGATGTCCTCAGAGTGATCAAGAGCGATGAAGAAGACATAACTCGTGCTTAGTAAAGGGAAGTGAAAAGGAATGGCTAGATACAGAGATGAATGAATGAATAGAATGAGGAGAACTCGGTGGTTTCCCCCTATACTTAGGATCAAATTATCCTAAGTATAGCAAGCTGTACATACAGGGAAATCCGAGTGGAGAATGTACAGGGTCTACCCCCCCTATACTTAGGGTAAAATATCCCTAAGTATAGGCAACAAACCAGGGGTAAAAAGACACGAAGAAAATCAACGAATATATACAAGGTGGAGGGGTATCACTCCCCCTATACTTAAGGTGAAGAACCTTAAGTATAGGCAACACAACAGAAGTGATGGAACAGAACGAAGAATAACCCGGTGTTTCCATCCCCCTATACTTAGGATGAGGAATATCCTAAGTATAGCAAAGATAATCATATGCGAGACCTGGGGTGAAAACAAGAACGGAAGACAGAAAGATCAAACTAAGACAAAACACGTATATACAAAAGAGTACAATGTTGAGGTGCCTCTCAACAAGCGCTAGATTTTACGCCCCTAGCTGGGCGCAAAGGCTAGGATAAAGCTGTATCAAGGTTCAGGACGACATCGGTAAGTTGAATGCCGTACTGTCGTCGCAGTCTCGGTATGAGAACAGCGACGAACTCAACAGTGTAAAGGAAGACACCCAGGTATACAATCAGGCGGGTGTCTGCTACCGGCCAGTGATTTGGAAAGAAGTGATCGGATCCGGTAGCACAAAAGAAATCAGCGGCTTTGGGTCAGACTGGAGTGAGAGTATAGAGCCAAAGAAATCAAACGTGGAGAAGGATGGATCAGTAATAGAATCCTCCACGTCAATCAGTGTCTCAAACATGTGTGGATAATCAAGATCAGGAGACTCTCTAAGTAGACTGATATCCGATGCATGAAATAGAATCAGATCAGGCAAATCATCGAATATCTCCAGAATGGGCTCATCCTCGCGAGGGTCGTCGAGGTGAGAAGACTCAGAATCAGAATGATCTAAAGACTCGGTTTCGTGCTCCGCCAGATCAGAAACACACTCAGCAGGTGAAACCGAGTACTCATCGGGTGCAGCATCCTCCCGCAGATAACCCTCGGGGAGAGATGCAAGATCAGAAGTGAGTACGAGAGGATCAGGATCTAGAAGGGCATCTGCGATGCTGTCAAGTATCCACTCTGTGCACCAGGCTGCATCATCATCTGAAATGTCGCTATCGGTAATCTGGAAGCAGGAGAAGGTACTTATCAACACTGCGGAGGCTGGCAAAGTGTCTGCGGCTGATCTTCGCTCTGCGGCTATGCTGGCTGCCAACTGGTCCTCAGCAAAAGTGTCTGTCTCGTCAGAGTGGAGGACAAAAGGCTCGAATACGGGACTCTCTGTATCTGAACTCTCAAAGTGGTGTCCCTCATCGAGCTGTGGCTGCTGGGCTGAGTCCTGGTAGCTGTCTGCATCCAAGAAGTATCTCTGTAGAACAGAAACTGACTCCTCCGGGACTGGAATATGGAGTGTCTGAATCAATGGCTGTAAAAGCGGGGGCTCCTCCGGTTCCTGGAATATCAGAAGATCTGATATCCAAGACTCGTCCACTGAAAACTTTGGGGCTAACTCGAACTCTAGCTGGAAGACCAACGGGAACTCGAGAAGATTCTGGGTCTGAACCTCTGCTACTGCAGTCATCTCCTCTATCAGTGGTGCTGCATCATCCAAGTCCTCGGGCTGGTGCGTAGAAACCGACTCATCATGAAAAGCGACACACCGCACTGGTACTGCATCGTCCACATGTGTTATCCCGACTACGACATCTCGCGAAGAAGATCTCTGTGAAAGTAAACTCGAGATGGTGTCCAGTAAGCGAATGTAGGAACTGCGGTGTGAACCGCCACATGTGGTAATCACCAATGCTCTGCTCTGCGGTCATCCCCTGCATGGAGATCTCTATCAGGTCTGTCAGTGGAAGTCCGTGCTCAGGAAATCTCCTCAAGAGGTCAAGAAACCTCGGCCATGCCTCATGCAGTGGCTCCTGGGGGTCTACTGAAAAATCGGTGATCAATGACCGCATAAACTCTGCTCTACGTGGGGGAACGTATCTCTGTAGAAACTCTCGACGTAGCTCTCCCCACGTCTCGAATGTCCTCCCCAATCGGCGATGCCATCTCATGGCTCTGTAGTGAAGTGTGAATGGGAAGATCCTCGTCATCAGCTCCTCTACGGTAATATCTGAATATCTCTGTGCTCCACAAAACTCCTCGAATGCGGACAGGTGAAGATAAGGCTCCTCGTACGCCTCTCCTGAAAATGTCGGCAGTCGCTGAATGTAATCCAAATTCAAGACAAATGGACCTAATGTAGAAGCTGACTGAGCTCCATGTGCTATCTGCTCCTCCATCCATCTGGAATAGGATATGTCTGCTGATCTCCACTGCTCTCTCTGATCACCAACGGAGTGCGTCTCAACTCAGCAACAACATCGTCCGGGTCTCGCATCTGCTCTATCTGGTGTCCTCGGACGTCTCGCACATCATGCCCAGAGTAGTGAGATGAAAGGGAGGGAGGGAGCGGGAGGTAGGTCGGAGATCCAACCTCCCTAGAAGGTGGACTGGAGTGATGGTCAGATAGCGAAGAAAAAGCCGCTAGAGTCGGCTCGAAGTGAGGGGGATCCATCATCCAGGGGTAAAGGAGAAGAAGAGAAGAAGAGTGAAGAGAGGGATGGTGAGAAACATATGGATAGAAAGGAGGATCGAAGGGATCTTGAAATCACACAAGATGAACAAGCAAACCCCCAATTCACCTACGCACACGAGCTGAAGACCGAAAGGGATCGGTCAATTATCTTGTTGATTTTATTTTAGGTGATCATTTAGTCTATCAGAGCAATTACGTGAGGTAATGGGAATCCGATATCTCTCAACCAACTGTCCCGTACCAAAGAGCCGGTAATCAGTCAAGAAAAATCGGATGGCTCTATCCTAAGGTACGGATCACTCTCTCGCTCATCCAAACCAAACAAGGAGGGGGTTACTCTCCCCAAGACAGATTTTCAGTGAAGTATCTTTTAAGTCAAGTGTGATTAGCAGTCCCGATTTTATTGTTTTTGTTTTTAGGTATTTTTCAAATAAAAAGAAACGCCTAACGAATTTTCGATTCTCCTGATTATTCAGTCCAAAACAGAGGGAGAAGACAAAAAAGCCGATGCGCGAAAATCAATGATGCATGCAAAGATAGAAATGCGTACCTGTCTCCAGCACTCTACATGCAATATGATCTGCGCAGAATTTAAAAGACAGGAAATAAACTACCTAAATGGTGCATGCGGAAAACCGAGTCCCTAAACAGCAGAGCTACTCGAAAGAATGGCTAGCCGACCACCAGCCTCCAATCCAAAGAGTCCGGTCTAGACCCACCCCTCCTCTTCTCGACAGGTCGAGTTCAGGAGTAGCGCTTGACGGGGCAGGCTCGCGACGCGTAGGCTCGGAGGTGGTGGAACGACTGTTTTATTATTTTTTTAATTTTTGGTCTAATTACCGATCTATAGGTGCAAGCAGATATATTAGGGTATTTGGATCCTAGTTTTTTTACGTCACAATCAAGCAGAAAATCCTACGGCTAGGGGCTCGAAAATCCGCGTGAAACCGGAAAATGCAGTAAAGAAATAAAATCGCGAAGAAAACCACGTAAAAACCGAGGGGTCCCCCGAGCACACCGGTGCTCGGCGAAACAGACCTCAAGAGTCTAAGTGTCTGTCTGAGTGTCCTGTCCCTGTATTATTACAAAAGTTCAAATATTGCTGAAATAAAGCCTAATCTAAACTATACTACTCCACGGCTATTCCGCGGTTCCCGCGTTCGTGCTTGCTCCTCGCGCTCTCCTGCGGCTCTGTAGAGAAGAGAGCCACCTCCGACTCTCGCGGTTGCGTCGGCTTCCAAAGAAGCCGCCTCGATCCTCGGACCCTCGTAAGAAAACAAACAGAACGTCAGACCAGATTATTTAAACAATTATGCAAATAAATGATCTATACAAAATATACACAAAAAGCCACGGAAAAGAAAACCGCGGGAAAAATCGAAAACCGACTACTAAGCCGTGCTCCCCGGCAACGGCGCCATTCTGATGACCGAAAAATTCCCGAGCAACTAAGGGTGAAGAAATAACAAACAAAGGTCCTTGCGACCTCAGTCGCTCAAGAGTCCCTCGGTCAATCAAGAAAATGTAAAACAGACCACCAAAATCAGATAACATCAAATGAACACAAGTAGCGGTCCTGGCTATTAGATTAGCCTGGTATAGCGACCAGGGTCGGACTCAGGGAGCACGTGATGGCCTTACGGCCTACGAAGTAGTCTAAAGAATGAATAAAATAAAATAAAATAAAATTCTTTTTGGTGGATTTTTAATTATTTTAAATTTTTTGGATTTTTATTTAATGAAGAAAATAAGAAAACAAGGGAAACAACCAACTTCAAGCAATTATTTAATGCATCAAAAATCACTCAAAAATTCAAATAAAAATATTTTCATGTCTTTTATATTTTTTTCCAGTTTTTAGTGAATTTTTGGTATTTTTATTATTTTTATTTATTTTTCTAAAAATCAAACAATGCAAGAAACAGCAACAATGTCCAGCCAAGCTTGGGAGACGTAGATAAAATATCTAAAAGTCCCTAAAAAGCCTGGAGGTAATTTTCCTGTATAGTAAAAACTATAAAGAAAATTTGGCCACTGGAATTATTATTTTTGGGTTTTTTAATTATTTATTAGAATTTTTATAGATTTTATGGGGTTTTGTAATTTTATGAGTTTTATATAACGAAAAATGACCAAAATTGGTCAGAAAATCAAACAAGACAAGACACATAGTAGACAAGTTTTTTTGTAATTTTTAAAGGTGTTTTAATATTTTTTGTGATTTTTAAAGTTAGACAGTAAAGAAAATGCGTGTTTTTGAATTTTTAAAAATATCAAAAAGTGTCTAAAATGTCTCCAAAATTTATAGAAAATTTTACAACGTAGCAGGAGCCATGTTTCCAATTTTCATCAAATTTGGAGTTGATTTGCTATTTTATTAAAAATAAAAATCAAGCCACAGTGCGTAGTGACCTAACTGCAAATATAATAAAGCCCTGGACCCCTTGGATAACAGGCCTGAAAAGTGTAGGGCAAGGAATGCAAAATACCCCCAAGCCACGCACGATACACGTGACTCAGGCCTGGGGGGACCTACTTGTCATTCCTATTAATAAAAATAAAAAGCGTAACAAGCCAAAAACACAGGGCCAATATTGCAAAAACACCAAATATTCACGTGTCGATGCACGTGTTCACAACTGGCAGTGGTATAAATGCAAATCAGATAAACAGTGGGGTCCTTAGTGCAAAATTTACAAAAATAAGAGAACTAAACTATGCATTTACAGTACTAAATAATAAAAGCATAAGCTAGAGGGGCCTAAGAGCAAATTACCCCTTATTAAATATCGACGGCTGGATGAGCGCTACGTCAATGATCAGACGGTGGGGAGAAGGGGGCGCGCAACAAAGCAGCCTTGGGCGCAATCGAACGGCGGAGAGCCTCCCACGTGTAAGATCTAACGGCTGCAGTACACTGTGGGGAATCCCTCGCTGGATCGACGGCTAAGACGAGGGCACGTGGAAGATCGGACGGTGATCGCTCAAATGCGCCTCCTCCTATGATCGTGCGGTCTCGATCGATCCTCCTGAAGATCGGGCGGTGGAAGAGGCTCCTCAGATGAAAGGCTGTGTTTAAATCTGGAGCGAGGGATTTGATCGGACGACAACTGGACGCTCTCCAAGAACTCGAAGCCGGCAAGCTTGGCCGGGCCAATGCGCGCGGTGGAGACGTCCTCTGGAGCTGCTGAGGCGTGGAATAGATTCGTCTCGATGGTCCGCAGCTGCTGGTGAGCTCCGATAGGACCGAGAAGTCGGAGAGACTCCCGACGGCGAGGAAGACCTGGAGCTGCTGTGCTCGAGCCTTGGACCTCCAGATGAGGTCCTTACGACGATCTGACCTGCACAAGCAAAACACGGGGTCGAGTGCAAACTGCCTCGACCCGTCAGAGCAAGCGGGATGTGAAGGATGAGGCGGTATGAGGTCGTCCGGTGAAGCGGTGGCGGAGGAGGACGACAACCCTGCTCCGGGACAAGTCAGGGGGGATGGAAGGTCGGAGAAGGTGGAGAGGAAGCTCATGAAGGTGGTGGAGGTGTCGGATGGGCTGATGGATAGACGAAGACGAAGGGCGGAGGCGGTAGAGCTACAACTACTGAAAACGGAAAAATCCTAATCTACGCTACTCTACAGCCTAAAGTGAATACCTGGTGGAGGCTATCGACTGGGCTGAAGCTCGGGGAGCTTCTGGGTCATTGCCTGCAAGGGGTCGTCGTCTCCCCGAGGCTGGGCGCGCTCGCGGCGGCGCACGGCGGTGGAGCCACCGGATCAGAGGTCTCCCGAGGTCCTCGAGCCTCGCTTCCACTCGAAGAACGCGACTGTCACACATGCACTCTGGAGGAGCTCCTTGGCTGCGAGTGGGATGCCCAAATATGATGAAAAAGGTCGCCGGAGGAGATACTTTATATGATCAGGGGTCCGATAAGATGATGATCGGGTGAGCAATCCAAGGAGCAGATCCCTAAAAGAAGGTGCACGCAAGGATCATGGATCTTCCCTTGGCAATCGGAGCCCTGGGTTTGAGTGGACGGAGATCGGATCTGGTCTCTAAAAGGTTGAGAAATCGGGTCGGAAATCAGATCCGAAAGCGAAGTGGTCCATAGGGGGGAGTTGACCGGGCGGTCAACATCCCCCGTGGACCAATTGGAGAAGGCCACCTCAGAAATAGATGAAAATTCATTTAAAAATAGAGGATGGCCGAATTATTAAAAACTCAAAAAATAAAAAATGTTTATTTTATTTTTTTTCTATTTTTTTGGTGATTTTTAATTAATTTTTCAAAATAAAAATAAGGTATTTACAATATAGTACTATACATAGGTATATATACAATATTGAATTTTTATTTTTGATTTTTGATTTGTTATTTTTATACATTTTTATCCCCCATTTTATATTTTATTTATTTATGTCATAAAATTAGGAATAAATAGGTATTTTTATTTTATTTTTATTATTTATATACAATAGTGAAATAAATAGGTATATATATTTATGTACATGGTATATTTACAATATTTTTTGGTTTTCAATTTTGTTCTTTTTATTTTGTTTTTGTTGTTTTTATTTTATTTACAACATAAAAGATAAAATATTTACAAATTTTTATAGAAATTAATTTTGTTTATTTATAAGGTGAAATAAATATAAGGGGTTGTATATACATGATGAATATGCACAATTGGATGTTTTTGTTTTCTTTTTAATTTTTCTATTTTTCTTTTGCTTTTTTTACATTTATAAATATATACAAATATTTACAAGCCATTTTTATTCTATTTTTGGAGGAAAATATATTTATTTTATTTATAGGTATATTTACACACATGAGCTTCCTTATCTCTCTCTACTTTGGTTTTTATGCGGTCAGGCCCATGCTGAGCCTTCCCTTGGGATTAGGTCGCTCAATATTTATTCTAAATATCTCCCTCTTTTTCTTTTGTCTCTTTATTCTTTTATTTTTGCACAAAAACATGCTAATTATTACTTTTTACACAATGCATGCTTTTGATAATTATTTGTATTTACAGACATATACATGCATTTGCAAGGGTTTTTGTAGCTAAAATATAAGAATAAAGAGTGATGAATGGGTATTCATCACTCTTCCTTAATCCGATGGTGGAGAATGAACAATGTTGGTCTCTCTTCCTACGTCGATTTTGATTGTCTCCTGCTACCCCCTTGTTCTGACAGCAGCTACACGATGTTGGACCTCCTCCTTAGTCGCAGGTACCCTTAGATAGGTTCTAGGTCCCCTCAAATGGGACCTAGGGGTCGTCAAGATTTCTAGGGCACTTGGAGTCTTCCTGGAGTGAATCGCCTCTAGATGAGGCTTTCGTCGCATGTTCTCTACACATGAAGGTTAAGCGGCCCGAGATGAAAGTCTCGATCCCAAAAATTACAGTTGGAGTTGTGTAGATGATGAAGGCGGAGAGCTCCAATGGAGTGGCAGAGGAGGAGCTCAGTTGACTCGATTCCGTGCAAGAATCGAGGTGGGAATTTAGACGAAATGCGAAGAAATGGAAGGGATTGAAATGAGGCGGTCAGCATGTCAGATCACGATAGGAGTTAAAGTGGAATTGACCTAGAGCTTGAGCTCTAGGTCAAATTGGGGTTTGTAGATTAAACATGCTCCTAATAATTAACAACTTAATTAAAGGCATAAATAAAACATACATATTAAAGGTTACGTAATTTGCAAAGAAAGTGGGACCTCGATTGGTATGGTGGTCGAGAAGCAAAGCCTCCGAGCGAAGCTCCGGTGGTGGATGGATCTTCTCCGATGAAGCCTCTCCTCGCTGCAAATCACTGCCCTGTGATTCCTGACACAAGCAGCAAGACGAAGAAGGTGATCTGAGGGCTAAAAGCACTTGAGAAGGGATCAAATCAGCAAAAGTGGTGAGGGTGCTATATTTATAGGCAAAATTTTAGTCTTTTTCAAGGAGTGGTGGTGTGCAACAGCGAGGGAGTTGGTGGAGATTCTAGGATGGATGAAGTAGAGGGACGATGAGGCTAAAGTTTGGTGGAAGGCTCAAGGCAAGAGGGAGAAGGTGGTGGTGTAGAGAAATTGGCGAAGGTGGGGTTGTCGAGAAGTTTCGGACAGAAATCAGGGGGGCGATAGATTACCTTAGGTCAACAAATGCACACACCTGGTTGTTCCACGTGGACCAACCATGAAATTCCAAGGTAAAAATATCTTGGAAAATAAATAAATAATAGTAGATTATTTGATTAATTTTTTTATTAAAACATAAAAAATATTTTTAATTTTATGTAGTATTTAATGCTTATTTAAATTTATTTTTATGATGTTATTTATTAGGAGTTTATATTTACTAGTATAAGTATATTGACCACTATTTTGAATATTTTATTTTTATTTTGTATTTTATATTTTATTGTTTTATACATTTAATTCGTATATTTATAGTTTATTTAAATATACAAAAAATATTTTTATTTTATTTTTTTGATTTAATATGTACACTTAAATGAATAGATGTATTTATTATATATATAGGTATAACATATTCAACTATGTATAAATACTATTTTATTAAGTTTATTTTTATGATTTGATTTTATTCTAAATATGTACATATACTTAAATAATATTTGTAAAATTACAAAAATATAAAATAATGAAAAATATAAAGAATGAATAAAATGAATATTTTATTCAAGGGGTCCAAAATCTAAATTTTACACCTTAACTCCAAATTGAATGAAACCACCACCATTAAATAGCTAATAACAATTTACATACCATTAAAGATATTTTATGTGTTTTGAGTTCATATAGAGGAGATATATGTATGGAAAGTTTGGATTTTGAATTTTTATTCTAAGTGTAAAATGTATATTGTATATTATTTTACTGTGAATTAAATTTATATTTTTCTACATATTTTTATCTACAACTTTCATGTACAAAACTTATTGATTTGATGCGTAAATAATAAAGAATAAAATATGTCCCCAAAAGGTAATTATTGGCCTATATTTGTAATATTTTTAGACTGTATGATCTGTACAATTGGTTGTCTTCTCTCCCCTTACTTTATTCCTTGTCGACTAAATTATCATGATGACCGAGTCTCGGGGGCTAAGGTCACGCAACACCTATAGTGTCTTGTTTCTTTTTCTTTTCTTCCTTTATTCTTTAATTTTGGAATTAAATACAATGAATATACAATATTTTATATAGTATTTTGTACAGATTAAAGAATGTTTATTTTGACAAATTAATAATATACACACACATTTAGCTATGGATTTAAGCTACTAAAATGAATGAATAAAGGTGATGAAATGGAGATTCATCAGGGCTCCAACCTAAATTCTAGTCAGAGTCTAGTGTGGCACTCTAGGTGCCACGAGTATACATGGTCCACCACCATTACGGTATATACAACCGTTTGTGGCATCTTCTCTTGACCCAACACAGATTAGAAAGATCTTCACCAATGTTGAGAGCATTTTGAACTTTGTGAGTGACATGGAGAACAGACTCAATGTACTAGAAATCTAGTCCATTGTTCGATAATTACATATCTCATATTTTATTTACATCGTATGACAAAATGACTAATGTATTTTTAAAAATAGAGGGAGACTCGTCGGGGTGGAAAGAAGGTCATCGACCGTCACGATGATCAGAATGATGAGGATGAGGACAAGGACAACAATGAAGATGAGGAGCAACCTACAGTAGAGACACAATGGTTGGTTCGTCACGGAGTCGTCATTCGCAAGAGAGATGTCAATGCAGAGGAGAGAGCAGAGAGGGGAGGCAAAGGGAGCGATGAAAAGATAAAGGGAAGGGGATCCTTCATAGATGTAAGAAGTGACATGACATGTCAATTTCTTTATCTTTCCAACTCTTTCTTGTTTTAGTCTTGTAACTAAAATTCTAGTTTTCACAACTCCTTGTCATGAACATTATGTGGGGTTTTAATTAGAGAATGTGCATGGGGTCTAATTGTGTAGTGCTCAAATGCCATGTTGTGCTTGAATGTGATTGTGGACTGTTGTATATGCTTGAATACATGTGAATGTGAATAGTTCTTGATTGTGAATGTTATGTCGTACTTGAATAGTTAATTGTGTTTTACCGTTACATGTATGCCATTGTTGTATTCTTCTACATGTATAGCGAGGGGGGATGGAGAGGATCACGAGAACATGAAGAGATTCAAACTACTTGCAGGTATTGATATTTTTGGTTATAGAATCAGAATATGCAACTACATGTGGTTGCATATGTGGTCACATATTCTGCGATTTCTTTGTATTTGTCATGAATATTTATGAGCAGGGGAGAGGATCGCGGGAACATGAAGAGATTCAAATGTCATGAATATTAATTACTCAATATATACAAACTGCAATATACTAGGTGACTTCCATTAGCATATCCCAAAGTTTAACAAAGGATCCTAGGATTATAAATAGACTCTTTCATATCTCAGATCCATAGTAAAAACTGTAGTTTTCGGAAGCTTGTTAGAAAAATTATGTAGTATACTCACACATAAACTGAAAGGCTTACAAATATTGGGTTTGCATGATATGGTTGCATCATACAGAACCCATTGAATTTTATGATGGATCAGATACATGCATCACTGTCACTCACCTCACTGAATGATACTAATTTCTAATCAGCAAAGATGCCTGCGAGAATCGCTCTCTGTTCTAGTTGTTATTAATGTTGACTCTCAGTCTAAAGATTTCTCAGTAAAAAAGAAAACGTCGAAGGAGAAATATCATCTTCTCTTTTATTAGATATGAATAATTCAAGATGACTGTCCATGCTTTTAGACAGTACTGGATATGTAAATGGAGCAACAACACTAAGAAATGGGAGATGGGCGTATGACGTGAGGCCCTCATCCCCCACGTGCGGAGGTCCTCTAAAGTAGACAGCAGTAGGAGTAGTCTCGGGCCACGCCAAAGTAGAGGAGATGATATTATTCTCCACATAGTAGAATCCAAATAGGGCCTCTGTTCAGAACATTAAAACGCTTCAGAAAGCGGTGTGCGAGATCTCTCACGCATTAGAATCTCTCTTTTGATGAACATTGCAACAGTGGTCTTCGAATCGATCGTCCTACACAATCTCAACATATGAAGTGGGAAGGTCAAAGGATCACGAACTTGACGAGGAGGAGTTGCCACCCATATCCTTCGTGGATCACTGTGGAACAGTGGCGTACGTGCACAGGATCACTAGCTACTCCCCTCCAGTTCTTGACATGTAGGTAAGATATCCATGATCATGAACAGTTCTGATCAACTACTTCCATACAGGAGGATTGCTAGACCAACTTATTGAATCGGGTATTGATGCTGTTTAGGGTTACACATGCGGGTTGGAATAACAGGTTATTTTATTCTTCAGAAAAATATTGTATGATTCAAACATGTAGATAAATGGATATGGCAACTGGTTTGATGCTGATAGTCTAGCTATAACTGTTTCTATTTTCAGTATCACAAGTCCATAATGCATTGATTAACTTTGAAAGATCTGAGAGTACTATATATTACAGAATACATAGATAGTCTATATCCGTCAGTAGGCCTCCAATCACTTAATGGCACAGGTCTGCAGTCAAAGTTTGCACTACTGGAGGTAATGCATAAATATTGTTCAGCAACTTCTAGAGAAAATCCCATGATTCTGATCGCCACATAATTCTCTAGGAGATACCGATGTCTATGAGCTTTGAAAAACCCTAGCTGATTATAATGCATGCAACAAGCCTTTTGTCTCTTTGGGAAAAAAATTGCTTAAAGAAGTTTAGGTCCAAGGAGATCCCCATAATCGATCAGGCCCTAAATCTGCAAAATCTTTAGTCTCTCTATATATAAAAAATTGGAATTACGTCAAATAAACAGCTTGGAAAAGAGCTAATGTTGTATTTCGAAGGATTGAATTTACTGTCCAAAAAGGATTGACGACGCAGCTTGTTGCCTGTTTCCCATCAATTTTTATGTAATGACTAGTATTTTAATGGATTAGATTTAATATTTTTATTAAAAATATTATATCATATTTATACCTCTTATATAAATCGTATTGTTTATATTGACAATAGTATTGAACGTTCATGTATTATGCTAGGTGGGATTGGGGTTCCACCTAGTAGGCGGAGTCTTCTAATATCCCTAAAGAAGTGTGCACAACAATAAAATTAGCACAACAATAACATTAGTTTATCACAATAAATAATTTGAATATTCATTGTCAGATCTATTTTTTATATATTTACCACCCCTTACCGACACTAGATCCACTTGTAGTGACCCGCTGCTAACTCATAGGAGGTGATGGTGATTACCCTTAGGGTGTGTTTGGATAGTGGGTTTAGGTGGGTTAAACTGGTTGCAGGTAACCCATTTTTGGGTTTTGGTGTTTGGATAGAGGGTTAAACTGGGGGTGGGTTAGAAGTGGGTTTGGGGTGATGTGATTGTATTGGAGTTTGAAAAAGTGAGAAGTTATTGTGATGTGATTGTATTGGAGTTTGAAAAAGTGAGCAGAAATGGAGTAGTTTATAATTTTTATATGATATGATGGTATAATATATAATTTTTTGATGGAATTGATGATGAAGAATTGATTTATTTAATTTTTTAGAAAGATAAAAAGTGGGACCCACGTGGAGGGAGAAAATATGGGGTAGGGGAGTTAAACTGACAGGGTGGGTTTAACCCGATACAAGAACGCACCCTAGGGTGTGTTTGGTTGACAGGTTAAGGCGGGTTAAACTGGTAGAGGGTAATCCGTTTTTGTGTTTTGGTGTTTGGATAGAGGGTTAAACTGGGGGTGGGTTAGAAGTGGGTTTGGAGTGATATGATTGCATTGGAGTTTGAAAAAGTGAGTAGTTATTGTGATGTGATTGTATTGAAGTTTGGAAAATGGAGTAGAAGTGGAGTAGTTTATAATTTTTATATGATATGATGGTATAATATATTATTTTTTGATAGGATTGATGATGTAAAATTGATTTATTTAATTTTTTTAAAAAAGAATAAAGTGAGGCCCACGAGGAGAGAGGGGGATGTGGGATTAAGGGAGGTAAACTCCCCTAACCTGCAGGTAACCCACGAACCAAACACTACCTTAATAATTCTGAAGCATAAGAATAATTATTCTCAATCTTAAAAGTTAAAAGGGCATGGAAATTTAGATGCTTCTTTAGGAAACATCTTGCAGCTTTTTTGGATTTAAGGAACAACAACTTTAAATCAAGGAGAATGCGGACCTTCGTTACCTTTATACAATTTTTTTCCATTTTAAAAATCAATACCTTTTCCATTTATTTTGTTGTTAGTTGTTAGTTGTTGACAGAGGTAAAACTAAGACGTAATAGTTTCTCACAATAATTTAAAAGTAATGTAAAGATAAACCACTAAATTTATAGTTAATAGGTACGGTGATTCTAATAAATTAAGAGTGCTCAAAACAACTCAGACATGATAGGATACTTGAAATGCATTTTAAGTGTTATCTCTTCACACATGACTGGGACAAATATAGTTTGGTGGATTCATAAAAGAGTGAAAGTATTTCTCGGGTTGCTCGGGAGAGAGCATGGGATGACTGATACTCGGAGAGCCAGGTTCTTTAGGGCTAATAGTTCCTGCCAACGATATGGTGAGGAGATGGAGGATATTGACCATCTGTTTTTTTTTCTTTTTTCCTCTTCGAGACATATTTAGGCAGATGCCAATATATCTACTATTGCATCCTCAGGGGTTAGAGATTTGAGGGAGTATTGGTACATTCGGGACTTGCACAACTGCTAAAAAAGTTCATATGGTGCCTATTTTGTGGACTCCTAATCTTAATGGTGGTTGCGTTGTATTCTATTTATAGTCCTATTAGAAATAGAAATTTGAGGTTGTAAATGTGCTATATATAGAGGAGTAGGAGGCATTGCTTCCATACAACTACAAGAACAACGTAATCCCTAGAGAGGAGAGAGAGAGAAAGAAGCAAGAGATGAGAGACACTACAAGAAAATAAGTTGTGGTTACAGAACTATGGCCACTGATATGGGATTTGTGGCCACAGAATTGGACTTTGGCCACGACACGTCGTGGCCAGTAGCCGTAGTTACAAGTCTCGTCGCGAGAGTTCTCTAGGCACGAATATGTCGTGGCCACTACAAGTGACCACAGAACTTATTGTGGCCACAACTCTTATATGAAGACTTTGGCCACGGATTGTGGCTACAAGAAACTAGTGGCCACGGAATTATCGTGGCCACAAGTTTCCGTAGCTACGTTCTGTGGCCACAACTCATTTTTCTTGTAGTGAGAGCGTGTGAACGGAGAGAGCTGTACATGTTCTAATTTATAGTAATATTTCTTCTCCGGTGGTCGCGAGAGGTGATCGATCATTGTTATATCTGATTGTCCTTTTCTTCACGTGCTTCCGTGAGAGTGGTCGATTGCATATCCGCATCCATATAAGATGGTACATATCCCCAACAACTAGTATGTGAGTGGAGTCGAAACCGACGACTATTGTCCCATCAATTCGTATCAGAGTTGAGTTGGTACATGCATGGACCGCTTCTGTTCCTAGCGCAATCCTCGTTAAGTTTTATTTCTGATTGCACTTGATGTTGCCTTTTTAATTAGTGATTTATCCTAAAGAGCGTTGCCAATTAAATGAGTCGGCAATCCCTTAGTGGTCCTTCTCGTTTCCTTAAATGTGTTGTTTTTATTTTATATTAAATTTCTAAATCATTGAATGTAGTAAATTGTATCATATAATTATATATTAAAAAATAAAAATCATATCTGAACCTCTGATTTGTCGGTTTAGATATGTTTACTTTAAAATCTAAGGAGCATTGTTTTTTTAATAGTATGCTCGGTAGTTTTGGGAGTCCGGATTGTCTCCACTAGGATTTAAATTCGGATCCTTTAAAATGGAAGTACACTGTTTTACTACCAGACCACTCATTGGATTCTTAAGGAGCGTTGTTATAGGTTGTAGGATTTCCATGAATGGCGAGGTATTTGGGAGACGAACCCTCTCCCACTAAGGATAGCCTTCCATGTACGATTGTGCGAGGGGGGGGGGGGGGGGGGGGGCTGCATCTCCCACAATGAGCCCAGCGAAAGGTATTTGTTTCTCATGTAAACCGCCCAAATGGATGCTTCGGAGGTCAGCAGCCTCCATATCCAAGAGGAAATCATAGCATTCATCAGCGAACCAACCGAGCGTAGGCCAAGTCCCCCTTCGTTCTTAGGAAGGCAAATAGTACGCCAAGCAATATCATGCCTTTTTCTCCCCCATAAGAAGTTCGCGCAGATCATATCAATTCTTTTGGCTGCACAATAAGACGTGATAGTACATTTTCCATTTAATTAGTTGTTAATTGCTAGTAGTTGACAGAGGTAAAACTAAGACGTGATAGTTTCTCACAGAAATTTAAAAGTAATGTAAAGATAAACCACTAAATTTATAGTTAATAGGTATGGTGATTCTAATAAATTAAGAGTGCTCAAAACAACTCAGACATGATAGGATACTTGAAATGCATTTTAAGTGTTATCTTTTCACACATGACTGAGACAAATATGGTTTTGGTGGATTCATAAAAGAGTGAAAGTATTTCTCGGGTTGCTCGGGAGAGAGCATGTGATGAGTGATACTCGGAGAGCCAAGCTCTTTAGGACTAATAGTTCCTGCCAGCGATGTGGTGAGGAGATGGAGATATCGATCATCTGTTTTTGTTCTTTTTTCCTCTTCGAGACATATTTAGGCAGATGCCAATATATCTACTATTGCATCCTCAGGGGTTAGAGATTTGATGGAATCTATTGGTACATTCGGGACTTGCACAATTGCTAAGAAAGTTCATATGGTGCCTATTTTATGGACTTGTAATCTTAATAATGGTTGAGTTGTATTCTATTTATAGTCCTATTGGAAATAAGAATGTGAGGTTATAACCGTGCTATATATAGAGGGGTAGGAGGCATTGCTTCCATACAACTACAAGAACAACGTAATCCCTAGAGAAAGGAGAGAGAGAAGAGAAGCAAGAGATGAGAGAGCGTGTGAACGGAGAGAGTTGTACGTGTTCTAATTTATAGTGATATTTCTTCTCCGGTGGTCGCGAGAGGTGATCGATCATTGTTATATCTGATTGTTCTTTTCTTCACGTGCTTCTGTGAGAGTGGTCGATTGCATATCCGCATCCATATAAGATGGTACATATCCCCAACAACCAGTATCTGAACGGAGTCAAAACCGACGACTGTTGTCCCATCAACTCGTATCAGAGTTGAGTTGGTACATGCATGGACCGCTTCTGTTCCTAGCACAATCGTCGTTAAGGTTTATTTCTTATTACACCTGATGTTGCCTTTTTAATTAGTGATTTATCCTAAAGAGCATCCTGACTAAGTCCATTGTGGGGATGCTACCACTACCATCACCAATTGGTATGGAGGCAAAATGGAGCAATAATTGCTACAGGATAATGAATAGTTAAGAGGAGAGCTGGCAGTGACTCAATACATATCAATGAAAGCTGAGAGGAGCGCGGATCGTCGGCTGGCCAGCAGACTCTGCTGTAGTGTCCGAAGCCCCTCGATCAAGATCGAGCAGTTCACATCAATTCGCACGGTCGGGCCCACAAAAAGGTGTGAATTCATGCATGTGAACCGCTCGATCTTGATCGAGCGGCTCAGACGCTGCAACAGAGTCTGCTGGCCAGCAGACAATCCGCTCCCGAAAGCTGACTCCAATACTCACCTAAATAATAAATTTCTTGCCAAAAGCAATGCGTTAATGGTTCAGATCGTTGCCAATTAAATGAGTCCGCAATCCTTTAGTGGTCCTTCTCGTTTCGTTTTATATTAAATTTCTAAATCACTGAATGTAGTAAATTGTATTATATAACTATATATTAAAAAATAAAAATCATATCTAAACCTCTGATTTGTCGGTTTAGATATGATTTTTACTTTAAAATCTAAGGAGCATTGTTTTTTTAATAGTATGCTCGGTAGTTTTTGAGGTTCGGAGTGTCTCCACTAGAATTTAAATTCGGGTCCTTTAAAATGAAGGCACACTCCCCGACTATGAGTTTCCCTCGGTGGTTTTGATGACTGTCGACGATAGCCAAAGAATGTCAGCGATTGTAAGAACCGCGGACGGTAGAACGTCGGCAGTTGTATGAACCATCGACAACGATAAATAACGTCGACGATTCTGCCAACTGCAGAAAATATTGACGGCAGTCCCTCTGCAAGCACCGAAAAATGTCTATAAATCTTCCATAGCTGCATTGCCAATGCCATTCACGTTGGGGTCACAGAGGGCCTTCAACCACGGTTATTAATCTTCGTGTATTTGTTTTAAAATTATACAAATGCCATATTCGCCATTGCTAAAGTTTCATTTAACGATCATTATTCGTTGACATTTTTGTTTAAATATTGCACTAATAACTGCTTATCTAGTCAAAGTTAAAAGAAAGAAAAATAACGGAACTGCCATCGTTAAATATTATCTAACAACGTAGTAATGAATATGAAAACAGGTTAACAAGTATATATTCGTTGGCATAGGTGTGGTGGTACCACGGATTTGCTGCCCAAAACTGGCACGCAGAGTGCTGAAGCAACCCTTCTGCCTCCTTGAGATTGATTGGACATCCTTACGATCGTTCATTCTATTCAAAAAATGTCCATTACGATTTTGGCATCGTCCCTTGATTCGCTAACCCTGTCTGAGATTCAGGGGACCATGTTTCCCAGACCATTTTCTGACCCGCCAACTATTTATTTATTGCCTAAGCCTCTCGGTCGAGCCACTTCCCCTCGCAAGTCAGAAGAGGTAAATAGGAAACGCGACGCGACTAATATCCGCTTCGTTGCGGGGAAAGATGAGAGAGCCCACGGAGCGGTATGCTGACAGTCAGGTCGAGACATGTCGAAAGAGCTTTCCAACTTCCCGAAAGAAGGAGCGAGCGAAGAGTACTATATATTTTCCTTTACTGCCGGAAACATTCCCTGCGGACAGAGGACGACCCTGCCTGAATTCCGGCACAACCTTCATGTCTCAATGCCGGGTGAACAGATAAAGCAGTTGGTCGGGTTTTTGGACTAGTCATTCCTCCTTTCCTACCAGCAGTCCGCCCCGGGCTGGCAGTTGAATATCTGATCTGACCCTCTCCCCTCTCTTCTCACAGCCACCCCATGCCTGCTCTCTTCGTCAACTAGGCTTGCTCGCTCCATGCAAGATAGTTGAGTTCTGCCCAATCCCCAAAGTTGGAAAAAGTCATTGTGGCTTGCTACTATTTTAGAGGTCAAAGCTCAGGGGCCATTGATTGCCCAAATATCTAGTTCAGCCGCATTTTCATATAAATATGACAAGTAGTCGTCTGAATCATATCAGACTCAGGTAAGCACCTAATTTCGATCCACTTGCAAGATAGCTTATGCTCAGAATCTTTAGTTAGTGGAAGAGTTGATCTGATCAGTCTTACTTTGGAAGTCTCGAAGAAAGGCGGCCATGGTCGACTAGTCCTCCCTTTCCTCTCGCGGGAAGAAGACCCCACTTCTTCCGTACCGAGGGATAGGAGTTGATAGAATGTATCTCGGATACAGTACAAATTCCCCCCGGAATTTTCTATTTTCTTTTTCTTCACTCCCTCTCCTGCTTATATTACTTTACAGGGTTCATCTAACTGATATGCGGTACCACAACGTTAGGCTGGAGCGACTAGTGGCTTAGCAGAGGGCGGGAATAGCTTCTTCAAAAAAGGAAGAAACCTGTATTCTCTTTTGTGAGTTGGTACTAAGACAGAGAGAGCCCTAAGCGCTATCTTTACCCAGACTCGAGAATCCGGAAAGATCCGCGGATATAGGTACTCTATATTTCGCTGTGAATTTAGCATCGTTTTTCTCAACAGATCCTCTGTAACCTACAAAATAAAACTCATCTCGAGTTCAAAGGCTCGGACCACAACAGAAAAAGGAAAGGTGAGTGAAGCCTCTCAATGAATGTTGAGGAAGAGAGGTGGGACTCCAGGTCCACTTCACCTGAGATGAATAGAGATGGAGGATAGAACAGAAATCGCTAGGAAACGATAATTTAATGACACTCAGAATTGAGTTTTGGCATGAAATCAAAGAAATGAAATGAGCAGAGAAGGGAAGGAAAGATGGATCTACCCTAGGATAAACAGGAAGAGGGAGAAATAGAGGATGATCCAACCTGGATATCGGATGAATGAGGTGGATGATGTGCCTGTAGACGAAGCTCATCTGAGCTCCTAGTTCGTGACCTGCTATGTGATGACGGCTTATGGAAGTTGACGCACGACGGAGCAGAGCTCCACACCAGCGAATGATCTCTCCAGAATCTCTTCCTCGATCCTCGCTGCAACGACGGATATGGGGGAGCAGCTGTCACCCAAGTTCTCTCTCGTTCTCTCTCTCTCTCTCTCGGAGCTCACTAGGAAGGTGGAGATCGTTAAATGGTGGATGGAACGACAGTTGGAGGGGGGATGCCCTATTTTTAGATTGGATTTCATGGGGAGCATGAAAGGGGATAGGGTCGCCGGAGATGGAGTCCGGTGACCTCGAGTTTGTTAGGTCAACAACTAACAGATGAGCAGTTAGGAGGTTGGCAGCCTCCGGTGGAGCTGGAAGAGAAGGAAATGAGGGAGGTGGCATGCGTGGAAGGAGAAGATATGAGGAAGAGAAAGAAAAGAGGAAAGAGAAAAGGGACACGGAAAAGGAGATAAAGTAACTAAAAATTAATTAATTAGTAAAAGTAAATAATTAGATAATTTTACTTATATAAATTATTTAAAAGATAATTAGAGGATTAATTACGTAATTAGTAATTAAATAATTAATTAAATATAGTTAATGAATTAATTAAACAACTTACTGAATAATTAATAAATTAATTAATAATAAAAAAGTAAATTAACTAATTAATTAATTAATTTAATAAGATATTAATAAAGTATTTAGATATAATGAATTAAATAATAATATAAATTAAGGTATATTATACATGTTATACCAATATGATCCTGAAACCCATATTTTTTCATATTAACTTTGAATTTTAGCAAAATCAGTGTCATTTGATAATAATTAAATAAAACGGATTTTAAAACTGAGTTTACTCAATTCAAAGTTCATATGGTTGATTTATGAGGTCTAGAAATTTTATGTAATTGCATCGTGGCTTTGGAATTTATTGGCATTTTGACTTAAGTTATATTTTTATATTTTTCTATTGATTTTTAGAAGATATTTAGAAAAGAAATTAAGTTAAACGGACTTATAGATGATTAATTAGAAAATCGTGAAGTTTCTACATATACACAACATGACCCAAACACCAAAACTCACCTATTTTATTTTAATATATTTTTGATATTTTAAATAAATAGTATTAAGTATAAAATGAAATTTAAAAGTGAGTTTTATATAAATAGTTATGAGCCCTGGAAGTCAGCTTTTACGATTTTTTCGGTTCATTATAATATTTGATTTTTATAATGACTACTTTTTCTGATATTTTTTATAAATAATATATATTTTTATAAACAACATTTGTAAAGAAAGTATTTTATTTGAAGTTTTCTAAGTAATAAATAAATCAGGTGAAATACTTATAAGGTGAAAAATGTATTTATATATAATTATGGTCTTGGTTTTCTTATATTTTTATAGGATCCTTATCTACCCCTACTTATCTATTTTATCGACCACGTCAATATTCACTCGACCTCGGGGTTAGGATTGGTCTGTATAGTTTATATAAATCCTTCTTTTATTTTTCATTTTTCTCTTTATTATTTTATTTTGGATAAAATAAGTGTTAAATATATAATATTAACAATTATTGTTAGAATGTTAATGAATGAAAATTAGTGAGCATTTACATGTATTTTACTAAAAATTTTAATCAAAATGAAAGAATAAAGAAGATGAATCAAAGATTCATCAAGGGGTGAAGTGATTTTCTCCAATAATAGTAAGGTGGTTTAGTGGTAGAAAAGGGGGTATATGGTCAATAACCCTTTTTATTGTTTGGATGCAAGGTTAGTTGTTGAGAGAGTTTGTTGTAATACGATTTTGTTGAAGTTTGGAAGAAATGATTAGATGTTAACTATTTTATAATTTTTAGGTGATACATTTTAATATTTTTGAGTGATTTAGTGTAACGGCCTGGACTTTTTCAAAAAATTCCAAACACATTATCTTGGATTAAATGCATTTAATTAATATATTAAATCCTCTCATTCTCAACATTAAAACCACAAGAGTTCCCCATGCTCTCACGTCACTTTTTTTTGAGAGAGAGAGAGAGAGAGTTGGAGAGAGGAAGGGAATATCTCACTGGCGTCCCTCTTCATCATAGGAGAAGGCGGTGTCGAATCCGAAGAGGAGAACCCGGATCCGTGATCAAAAGAAGGCGTAACGACCACATCGGGTAGAGATAAGCTTTGGATCGAGGTATGTATCGGCTTTAGGATTTCGATTTCTAAACGTATGTATGGGGTTAGGTTTTTACGTGTGAACTATGATCGATCCCGGATTGCTATATATAATTGTATGTATCGGGGTTTTGTATGAACCTCGACCACATCCAAAATACAATCTCAAAATTTACGTGTCAAATATTAGGATATGTATTATACCACTACACTAGATTTAGAATTGTATCACAAAACTTTGGTTGTTGGAAATATTAGCATGTAAAATCGTGTTTCAAGCTACGGATTAACGTGTAGATGCTTTTATTATTAATTAGATTTATTCTTATCTTTGATCCTTAAATCAAAGTCACATGAGCCATTGTTCTAATCCGATTAATGAATACCAACGAGGAAACATGATATTTTCAACATACCGAATGTTAGTGGTTAATCATATATTGATTTTCTATATATTTGTGGGTGACTAGATTAGTAAAGCTTCTCTTATTATGAGCCAGAAAGGTGTACCCTGTGTAGAGTTCCAACCATATAAATATGTTAATAAGCCATGTAATGTGATACCTTGAGCTATATGTAGAGAAACTAGTCTTTTTTTTATGTTGAATTGCTTTCATGCCATTCTTGTTCCAAAAGTATTATTTCGCGAACACGGTTTGACATAATTATGCAATTCAGCCTATAAGAACCAATGTCATCACTTTTAACTATTTAGTTGAATTTAGACATCTTAAACATTGTCGAGAAGAGAGAAAGCATGGGGTGGATTAACAATGTTTTATATGTAGTTAAATTCATTGCCAATTGGATTCTTTACGTTTTGGGCAAACATGGATTTCCCTAATAATATATTTTAAAAAGATATTCCATGGGTAATATTATTTATTTTCCCACCATCTTTTAGTGTGATTTAATTACCTGATTTATAAGTATCTCTTAAATATGGTTGAATTATCTACATTCAATTAGGATAAAAAAACATGCAACGGTTTTTTTATATGGAAAGATGGACCACATGTCATTAGGGCTTGACAACATGAACTTGAGTATTATACAAAAGTAAACTATATAATATAATGATGCCTCTCTTTTATCAACCCCGAGGTGGTTATACATATTCGAACTGTTTACGGTAATATTGGGATAAATTATACCTAATCATACTTTTATTAAGATTTAATGGGTTGAATGAATACCCAAAATAAAAAAACAAGGCAAGGTCAGTTTCCTTTGATCGTATATATGAACAACACGTAGTCATAAAAAAATAATTGCATTTAGTGCCTTGACATCAAGATGAATATTTAAAAGGGGATTCATAATTATTGATATTAGATCTTATAATATATGATTCTAAAAATATGAAGCATGTTATAATTAAAGGAACAAAGGTGATAACCTTAATCAAGATTAAGGCACAGACTCATAAAGAGTCACATGAATGACCGCAAGGGATCATGTTAGCCCAAGGGGCGTATGGTTGCAAGGAACCATAGAGGCAAAAGGTAAGTCCTCCACAGTTGTAGCTACACTGTCATGTCATGCCATTAACCGCAAGTGCCAGCGGTTGAAAACGTATAAAAAGATACGTAAATGAATGTTATGCAAGAAAATGCTTTATAAAGGAAAACCATCATGAAAAATGTAAGGAATGGTTTAATAAGAGAATGAACCATTACATGTTATGCTAGGATTGGTTTAAGAAAGTTAAACCATCAAAGCCATGGGGGCTAATATGTAAAGTGGTTTATATATTTTATAGGTATGTAAATTGCTTGGTATTTTATGAAATATGCCCACAAGTAGAAATAAATGATTATCATACCTACTTTTGCAATTTACCTACTTTACATGTATACCCATGTTCATGAAAGAAGCCGAACTAAACATGATAGGGATCGAACTTAGACATGCATGGGAATCATCTAGGCACGAAATGTTGTGTATGCATGAAAATCCAAGTATATAATTTTTAATGGATCAAGGACCGTTAGAATACCCATGCATGGACCCCGATGCATACTGGGCATTAGGCTCATACAAATTATGTTTGTTAATGTCAGGTGAAGAACATGGTTGATTACTTTTTCTGGATCGTGCTACGGGCTCATTAAGATTGCTGGCGTGGTACGAATTATCTTGTGAAGATCCAGTAGATATCTATATGCCAACAGGAACTATCGAGTTGTTATTTTTTTTAAATTCTAGATTAGTAAATTTTTTTTATTTCCCAGTTTAGAGTTGTAATAATGGAACTCTAGTTGGAGACATTTTATGGAGTTGATATTTTTCTCTGCTCCTTGTATGCCATTTTTTATTCTGGGTAACAGTTGTGCGATCAATTATCACAAGCTTCCGCCGATGGTCGACACGACTCATTCCGTTACATTTAGTAAGAAGTGCCCAAACTTGCTCCCATTTCTAACGGTTTATCCAAACATTATTTACGGTAACAATGTAGTCCCCGGTCTCTTTTTCATTGTTAATCTGACTAGATAATATTTTGATATTTCGGTAAATGGATGAAAAGCCCCTCCTCTCCCATGGCTCCCCTCCCTCATCTAACCTCCCATGTTTACCTCCAAATAGAAGAGCAACGACCCAGCTGCTCATTGCTCTCGCCCATCGCCACCCCCATCTCGCGTACGCAACCTCTTCACATAATACTTCATCATCCCACAAAGAACCCATCAAATGTGACTCTTCAGAGGCTACCATTAGCTTCTCATCTCCTCTAACAACCATCTTGGACTATCATACTCTGTCCTCATAACGTTTGATCAACCACCTAAGTACTTCTTCATCGCGGTGTCTACTCATTTCACCACTCCAATTCTCTTGACCAACATGATAATCAATTACGCCAATCGTCGCATCGCGCAAGGACATTACTCACTTGGAGGTCCAACTATCGAGATTGATTACTCCTTGAAATAGGCTCCCTCCATCCGGTTTGAATAGTACATATATCCTTGAACCAATTCCAACAAAAAAAGAGATTTACATCTAACCTTATGCCTCTTCATTACAATACTAGGTGGAACTTAATTGTGAGTGTGCCAGGGATCCTACCATTTTGGACCCATTAACACCTACAGTAACATCAAGCCTAAGAACTCTTGGCCCTCATAAGTGGCAAGTAGAGAAAAACGGTTAATAATGTTTCATGTGAGAGGAGGAGCATTTTCATCCGTTCCTATAATGTCCAAACTATTGTTTAATCGATTAACTGTAAGAAAAAGTTTGTATACCACATTGTTATCGTCAATAATGATGGGAACTCAAATCATAACAACTAGAAGTTTGGAGACGGCATTGTTATCGGGCAACAAACGAGGGGACTTCTTTGTAAAATACTTGTCTTTTATTAATGAAATAAATAAAAGTGGAGAATTGGATGTAATACATGAGAGAGGGGTTTTCAGGAGGGTCCGTATGAGAGAGAGTAATGGATGGTGGGTTGGCCCCATGGTGTGGAAATAGGGGCTTGAAACTTTGGATGGGAACTAGGGATGATAACGGATACGGATATATCCGAATATCCGCTTACCATATTCGAAAAATTATCAGATACGGATATTCGTATCCGAATATTAATAGAATACGGATCGGATATGAATATATGTTGTAAAATTTTTCTGAATACGGATACGGATATGGTAATAGCTTGAATATCCGGATTCGGATCTGGATATCCGAATACAATATTTAATATTATTTTATATATTAGTTAATATAATATAAGCTACAACCTTATACTATTATATTAGTATTATACATTATATAACACAATATATTAACGATATTAATAAATTTCTATTTCTTTGGGTATGAGTGCTAATAAAATTTATGAGATTCTATCCCCTTTTTGCTTCTGGTCAAGAATACATGTCACGTCGACACTCCCTTTTGTCATGACGCAACTTATTTATATTTCATTGCTATTTTTAAAATCATTATGAACTTTGATAAAAAAAATAATTCATATTCGCATGTGGTTTTTATTCAATCCATATTCGGATTTCATGTTTATCGAATCCATATTGGGATTTCACTCTTTATTCGATCCGTATTTGGATCCGCTCTTTATTCGATCCGTATTCAGATTCGATAAATATCCCATTCAGATTCGTATCCGTAATTTTACGGATATGGTTTCCATAATGCATATCTGAATCATATCCGTATCCGTATTCATATTCGATATAGATGAAGCAAATATGGATATGGAAATAGGCATACCCGATCCGTACCCGATCCGTTTTCATCCCTAATAGGAACCCATGTGAAAACATGAGTTCCTCGGGTTTTACCCCATCCAAACGGACCTAGGATAGAGCAGAAAAAAGGGAGAGCGAAATTGAAGATAACTAGAGAATAATTAAACTGACACCATGAATCATGTTGTAAGCCAGAGTAAGTTTGCAGGGGTCGTGAGGGTAAATATGAACAATATAAAGGATGCCACGTGATTGACAAATTTTATGGGGTCAAGATGTAAAAATCCTTTGATTATTTATATGTATTATATATACATTAAAACAATATTGCTTGGCATAATGGAAGACTTAAGTTGTACAAGTTAGTACAATAAATTAAAAGTTTATTGGTTGACAAAAACTATTGACACTTGGGAAAAAGCCAAACCCTAGTCCCCCGTGATACATCCATATATTTTACAATATCAGACTTTCCAATCAGCATCTAACTATTAAACTTTTGCAAAATCATCCCAATGCTTTCACGTTATAAAAACCCCTAATAATATGCGGCATTAATGGAGCCATTAACACTACCACAAATCACACATTAACAATATTTTTGGGTTCCTTAAGGACATGTTTAGCTAGAGATTCACTAGGTATGCCGTGTAATAGAATTTTCATCATGGGGAAAATTTTGCAACAAACACATTATCGGTACAATTATTTGGCTAAACTATGTATATATAAATACATTCAAGACACGATTTAAATCATCAAGAGTCAACAATCTATTGCCATAACTAAAGATTCCATCATGGCAAATTATTGCTACAATGATTTTTTAAGTTAATTGTGGCATCAAAACATTGCATTGTCATTATCAAATGAAATCAAAAGAACATCATATATAAATATGGTAATGAAAAAATCATCTTTATGATTGATATCGTCATAGTCACAAGAGATTTTATTGTACTATGAGTGAAGAAAAAAAACAGAAATGAAATTATATTTGAATCTTTCTTTTAAATGAAAAATAAGATCACCAAGCACGCCCTAAAGAACACGTAAATCCAAGAGCATTCCATGTCCAAATTATGATGCCCAAAGGGATACGTAATCTATAGTCCAAATGGAATTTAATTCACATTTAATGATAATAATTAAATGAAGATTTTTTTAATGTTGCCTCTCTTAGTTTCATATCCCTCCTTTTTTTAACATCAGATGTATCATCATATTCTTAAAAAAATCACACTTGTTTTACTTTAACAGAAAGGCTAAAACCATGGATTCGTAAGAAAATAGAAACACAATCGATATTTCAAAAAAAAACATAATTGATATTGCATATTGCATAAGTTAAGATGGGAATAAAGGTAAAAGAAGACTTCGAAAAACAGGAACCCATTTTCTCTCCACCCTATAAATAGGTGCATAGATGGAACACAATTAATCCATTTTCTCTCCACCATATAAATAGGTGTATTGCTAGAACACAATTAATCCATCACCAACTGACAGCAAGCGAGCTGCTCCTCTCCTCATCTTAACAATGGCGAAGGACAGGTACAACTTTCTGCGTGCGCTATACACCACAATCCTGCTGTTGATGTGTTTCTCAGCAACACACCCTACACCTTTTGTTCATGCACAGGAAGTGGTTCAACCACCTCCCCCTGTAGATTTGGCTCCGCCATCTGGTGGGGAAATCTTACCTTCGCCTCCTCCTCCATCGCCTCCCCCTCCGCCACCATCGCCTCCCCCTCCATCGCCTCCACCTCCGTCGCCTCCGCCACCATCGCCTCCTCCTCCGTCGCCTCCTCCTCCTCCACCGGTGCCTGTGCCTAACTGCATCCAGACGTGCCTGTCCAACTTGTTCGCTTGCCAGCGTGGTTGTGGTTTGAACTTCATCTGCCACTTTGGATGCAGCACTGTCTACACCAACTGCATCTTCACTTGTATTAGGTTATAACTTACTATCTAATTAATATAAAGGAAAAAGAAGTATTTATGTTGTAATAAGAGCATGCCGACGTAGTAATGTGCATGCATGCAGGTGTACTTTATTATAAATTTAAGTTATGCAATAAATGAGGGTTTTATATAAATCAAAGTATATGTTTTCCCTTTTTACAACGGAAGCAGCTGTGATTTTTTCTTTGCAAAAATTGATTCCAAAATTAATGTTTTACGTATATTTCATTGAAATGTGATTTAATTTGTTATTTTAAATTAATAGTCAACGGAAATATCAAAATTTCAGCAACTTAAATCCCATTTAAATGCATTAAAACCCGTTTAATATATGACCTCTTTTAATTCATATATTCTCCTAGTATAATGTTCTTAGTTTTTAATACGGTCCCACCTTGAGTTCAAATATAAATCTTTAAAATAATAACATGAACTCATTTAATGGTCTGGAGTTGGATAAAATTTTTACTAAACTAGAGAACAAGGTTTGAATATCTGCAAGGGGTGGAGCCACGAATTTCATCAAGGAGGGGCCAAGTATACGACTATTATGTATGCTTAAAAATGGAAAAATCTATGTATTTTCAAATGATATTTTTAAATAGAATTAATATTTTTAAAATGAACATCTTTAAGTCTTGATAAACGTAGAATTTAAATCTATTGTTAATGTTAGAATTTCAAAAAGATTGGTATTTTTCAGTGGCTATTTTTAAAAATAGATAAATATAATAATTAAAACATATTTAAATCCATCCAAAAAAGGCTAAATTATCAAGTGAAATTTTGAAAAAAATAATTAAAAAGAAGGGATATTTACCCAGCGAACCCTGAAATCTTTCAAAATTACCTCTACGACCTTTGAAACATCGATAATCGCACTAGCTATGTTATCATAGTATACAAGCCCAAATGCATTTGGTGTGGATAGTAGATATCCATGTTTCGATGCAAGTAGATAATGACAACAACGACAATGATGACGATGACGTAGACGACTAAGCCAGGGTGGAAACACATGGTTTTGCACAATTGCGGTCATTAGTGGATTCACATGTTTCGATGTTGGTAACGAGTGACAATGATTGCGGTGATAGTGGTGATGGTGATGGAGGAGGAGGAGAACGCGGTGACAGAGGAGGCGGACTCCACAAAAATTCTCTTGAATTTTAATGGATGTCATTTATAATAATGTGTTCATTCGGATAATCATTGTCGTGAAAAACGAGCAATGAACATATGACTAGCACAGTTCTTTAGCAACTGTACTGTTGGAAATAGATTTTGTACGACGATTAAATTACCAAGAGTTAAAGTTTTTTTCCCACAGGTATAAAATTCAATGCCATTGGTCGTCGATATATTTATATATACATCTATATAAAATTTTGTTTTTTTATTGATTATAATTTCCTTTATTAACAACTTCATGATATTATTTTCGATGAATTCATGTTAAGCTAATTCAATATACACTACAATAAAATTACCTAAAGCAATGAATAATTTAATATTGATCGTTAAATATTTTGTAGTTAAATATACAATAAGAATATTCTTTGTCACTTCATTATTTAGACTTATATCGAATACCGTAGTCATTGTTATATACTTCGCAACAAATCCTATAACAATTGTTCATTTACTTTTTCTACCGATTGCCGCTTTACAACATTTGTATAAATTTTAACAAACAAAACAACAAAAAATCAGCATTCTATGAACTTTTAACAATGAATATGACATTTGTTGGTAATTATAAAATAAAAACTAATATGACCATGATATTCATTGATATATTTAACATTGAAATATGCAAAAATGAATATTCAAATTATATGTTGCATTAAGTCAATTTTGTTGTAGTGACCATATATTCAATCTACTTTAATTCTTTTCATTACTGCAGTTTTTACTGAAATAAAAATGGCTTATGACAATGAGTAATTTGAATATATGTTGGCATATCTTCCAATGTTAGATATATAATAACAAATATTTTTGTTATAAAATTATACATTTTATTAAAATTAGTAATAAATGTCATATTCCTTGTGAGATTTTCATAATACAACAATTATTTGTCGACCTTTTCAATAAAATTTCCCATTAAACATTGTTAAAAAATTAGCAACAAACAGAAAAATGTCAACGAAATTTGTCTTTCAATATTGTTATTACGTCTTTCAATGTCACGGATTTTTATTGATAAACAATCAAAGTAAACCATCTTAAATTAGCAATGAATATCACAGTTATGATATTGATAGTGATGAATCTCCATTTCATCATCTTTACTCTATCATTTTGACCTCAAAAAACCCTACTAAATGCGTGTAAATACCCTTAATTCTTGCATTTTAGCATCCATGCATTGTTGTATAAATCATGTATAAAATACTGTTTTTAATGTCAAAATTATAGAATAAAGAAAAGAAAAGAAAATTAATAAAATATCATAGATATTTTATGACCCTAAACCCAGAGACCTATGCATCTTGATGACTAGGTTGACAAGGAATAAAGTAGGAGAAGATAAGGGTTATGTTGCAATTTTTATCGCCTCTTTTTTCCTTTGTTTCATAGTTTTGTTTTTTATGTGATTGAGCCCTTAGCTTTAGGATTGATTGTCGATAGACTAAGAACAAACACTTAATATCTTTGTATGCTCTTATAGAATCCATTTGGACTTAGTCAAATCAAACTACTTCTCACTTGGTCTCGGAACCCCGCACCCTAAGAGTCCTCCATACAGCGCTTGCAGGGCCTACTATTGTGGGCACCGAGGAGACTCCAAGACAGGATTCTGAGGTTCTATTCTGAGTCATTAGCATTGGTTCTTCACGCTAACCACAACTTATGAACTTAGGGTGATTTTATCGATTTGCATTTACATATAGTGTAGGATTCAATTCTGTTGAGCATCTTTGCATGTAGAGCCGCTCATCATTGTTTTTATCTAGCATTGCTTTTCCGACTCTCTTCCTCTGATTTTGACTACCTAGGTGTCGCACAGGGTTTTTCACGGGTCCAAAATACATCTCACATAAGGCGGAGACGCAGTCATTATGGCGACCCGCAAGAAACCCCAATTCAAACAACAACTTACCCACAACAGATAAATCAAGCAATGAAAGGCAAGATGTGGAGCTAAAATTTTTTATAACTCTACAAAAGATGTGTATAGTGCAAGTAATGTAGAGGTCGAACACAGGAAACAAGCAGGTAGATCGGGACAAAGAATGCTCAAATATGAATGTGATGTGTTTGACTATATGTGCAATTTTTTTGGATTTTTAATTTTATATTCGATTTTTTATTTTATATTTTTATATTTTGATTTTTAATTTTCTGATTTTATATTTCTCTTTATATTTTACATTTTATATTTTCTTTTTCTTTAAATAAAAATCTAAAACTATATAGAGAATGTATATACAAGATATGTAAGAGAGAGATAAAAGTAAGTAAAAATATTCAAAATTCAGGAAATAAAATTTTCTCATGCTATTTATATTTTTCTAATGTTTTTTATTTTTCTATATTTTTGTTCTTTTTTTGGTATTTTTAAGGCCAAAATTCTCAAAACAGGGAATATAACAAAGAATCGAAATTAAAATGGAGAGGAAAAAAATATTTAACATAGTCAAAAAAATCTTCAAAGTAATTTTTATATAAATATAATAATATAGTAAAATTCATATACAATTATTAGTAAATATAAAAGTTGGTGGGGTTAAACCTGCAAAATACCCACGCCTAACGGATCGGACGACTATTGGCGGTTCACTTAAGACACGTGTCACGATACTGTGGGTCGATGACGGTTCGATTTGTATAGCAAAGATTTGATCCCGCGGATAGATCCGACGGTTGAGGCTTGGTCAGATCGGACGTCACCTAGCACTCGCAAAGAACAAATCTCAATCCAACGGCTTGGAGCTAGTCAGCAAGAACCCCCGACGAACTCGCTCATGGCGAGCTTCAAATCAACGATACATGCGTCTCCGAAAAGCTGAAGCTCAACAAAGGGTCTCTACTTGTTCTTCACAACACCCCGCAACTATCAGCACCACCAGAAATGTCCGGGGACCAACGGTGGGTCCCTGGAGCTCGATGACATGGCGACGGTCCTGGAGCTTCTTCCGGGTTCCAGATGGGGCGCAGAAGCCCCCTTCAGGTCCTGCAAACAAACGGGAAAGCACGACAGGGAAATGCAGCAAAGACCTGGCCTTTATTGGAGAAGAATCGACATAGCACGGAGTGGCAGTGGTGGTGGCTGGAGCTCAAGGGCTCCGACAAAGGGTGTTTGATGAAGATCTATGCCAAAGCGGTAGATAAAATTCGCAATAAAAAGTGTAGAACTAACGATGAACCTACAGCTACATAACGAGCAAAGAAAGATGAATAAAAACAACCTCGATTGGCGGGGAAACCAGGAGATGGACCATCATGTCGGCGTGTGCCGGAGGTAGCGGAGATCACTCAAGAAAGCTCTCCTAGATCACCTTAGATGGCTGGCATGGATGATGTCACCATCCACGTCTGTTTGAGCGCAAGAGGCGAGAGAGGAAAGGAGGCCAAAAGAGACTCAAAAAAGGGGAGAAAGTCGGGTGGTGGCTTATGTACAGTGGATGGTGTGGTGATTATGCACTCTTCGAGGCGACATACAGAATGAACGAGGAGGATCTGGGGCAATCTATGTACCCGACGAAAATATGGAGCTATAGTAAGGAAATCTCGTGAAGGGTCAACTCTTCCTCGAGCAACGGATTCATGGAGAAAAAATCGAGAAAACAGGGTCGTGGGCAGGTCTGACAGGGACACAGGCAGTGGATCAGAGAGTTGACCGTGGGTCAACTCCCCGACCCTCCTGGTTGGTCTACGTGGACAATCAGGAAAAAGCCTGGAGAAAAGATTTGTTATTTCGATTAAAAATAATAAAAAATTATAATTTTAGATTGTTTAATGAAAAATGTTTATTATTTTCTGAAGTATTTTATGATGATTTTTATTTATTTTTTCGAGGTTTCTAATTACAGGTTACCTTTTATGGGCTATATAGGTATATTCATCTATGTATTTTATTTTTTTTTACTTTTTATTTTATATTTTTAATTTTATTAATTTGGTTTATTATTTTATATATTTATAACTTAATTTTATACACTTAAATATATTTTTATTTTATTTTTTTGATTTAATATATATAATTAAATTAATAGATATATTATCTATATAGGTATAAGTATAAGCAATTCATTTATGTATTTTCTATATATATATTATTTTTGCATTTTCTTTATGTTTTTATTCCTATTTTAACATACATATATATATTATAAATAATATTTAAAAAATATAAAAATATAAAAACAATGAATAATAAATAAAATGAATATTTTAATTGGTATAAGTATACAATAGGGGGTCCAAAACCTAACTTTCAAACTGTAACTCTAAAAAATATGAAACCACCTTCATTAAATTGATTATTAAAAGTTATATACCATTAAAGGTGATTTTTATATATTTTGATTTTTATTTGAGAGATATGGGTCTGAGAAGTTGGGATTTTGGAATCTTATTTAGAGTATATTTTGTACAGTATATATTATTTTTGTATGAAATCAATTTTGTAATTTTCTATATTTAATTATATGCAACTTTCATGTTCAAAGTTTATTTATTTGAAGTATAAAAAGTAGGATTAAAAATAGGTCCCAAAATGAATAAAAACGAATTAAATAAAATGTATTTTCACTGTATTTTGGCCCTTATCTCCCCCTACTTTATTCCTTGTCGACCTAGTCATCGAGATGCCTAGGTATTGGGGTTTTAGTTCATAAAATATTTGCAATATTTTATTCTTTTTATTTTCTTTTCTTTATTCTATAATTTTGGCTTTAAATACCGTATTTTACACACTATTTACACAACAATTCATGGATGATAAAATGCTTGAATTAAGCCTATTTACACACATTTACTAGGGGTTTTAAAGCTAAAATGATAGAATAAAGATGATGAAACAGAGATTCATCACTAGGTGCTAAGTAAATTTGATTCCTCATTAGGAGCGTGCATTTCTCACTAAAAATCCAAAAAATGGTAGCAATAAAATTGGAATTGTTAATATTACTTGACCCTAAAATTGACTAAAAAGAAAAATATTTGTCTTGGGATAGGTAATCCCCTCATTGTCTTTGTTTTAATTACTTGTGTATGCACTAAGGACTAGTGCCCAAATCCCACTCAACCTCTTAAGTGCTTGTACAATTTTGACTTCTCATCTAACTCTAAAACGGACAAGATTAAAAAAAGCAATCTTCCGCGATCTCTACCAAGTTGAGTAAGTGAATCGAGGGATTTGTTGTGTGTGTTTGTCTATGTTTTATTGTGTGTATTCTATATCGCCTCTGCGCATTGCACCTTGTTCTCATTTCTCTTGACTTGATCATCATGTTCTCTCGATCATTTTCTCTTGTTTCAGAGATGGTCGACTAGAGTGATTTTTATCCGACCTTCACGGATCCCTCGTACCCTCCAGACTGTCCACCTCCCTTTTTCTAGGAGGATTTTACTCTTGACTTTTGTATATATCCACCTCAGCTATAGTTTCATCCCTCGGAGTTTTATCCACATCCACCCTCAGATTTTCCACCTTCACATTTCCCTTCACATCTACTCGAGACTGACCTGTTAGACTCACCTTTCATGGAGTCCACCTTTGAGCACTTGACCCAGATGATAGAGCATATGAGACAGAGGATTGACAACTTCACTAGTATAAATAAGAGAGAGCATGATTCTCCACCATTTGATGATATGGGTTCACTCGAGGATTTCCATGAGAGCTTGCAATCGCCCAAAATACAAAAAATGAGCAAAATTTCAAAATCCAAAAAGATATCGGGAGACACATGATTGAGTCAGACTGTGAGAAGAGGTCCCATCTGCCAGATCCATTGACCACACACTCACTCACATCTTGTCCCATCCTTGACCCAGAGGATACCGCTATACATATTGTTATTGGCATTCCTCGTGTACATGATGATTCCAATGTCCTCTCTTGTATGGAGGAGGTCCAAAAATTTTAAAAAGTTGACTGAACCTGAAGTGGTGGCTACTATTCATGAGATCATTGATGCCTCACTTCGCCAGGCCATGACCCAATTATCTTCTCCTCGTCATAAGAAGAGAAAGCAGAAAAGCATATCTGAGCATCACATTCTGACCATGGCCATTGCCCACGCCATTATCCATTGTCCATCTTCTAGGAAAAGGAACATTGTCACACCTCTTGTGAGTTGGACCATCTCAGACCATTTATAAGACAACACTCTCCTTGATGGCGGCGCATCGATCAATATAATACCCTTCTCGTTGGTACAGTCTATTCATCTTGGGTCTCTCAAGAAAATCAGGATGATTGTGCAATTTGTTGATGGATCAATAAAGAGGCTGAAGGGTATTCTTGAGAACGTCGTCATTATGATTCAGGGCATGAGCTTCACTACAGATTTTATTGTATTGCCCACAGAGACCTCCACCCTTATGGAGCATCCTCTAATCATCCCGGAACGACCCTTTCTCACCTCTGCCAGAGCCGTTGTTGATTATGGATCTGGAAAGATACGCTTCCGTTCTGATGTCGAGAGCGATGTGTTGATCACCACACCTACCACCGACTAGAGATAAGCATCCCACGAGAGTGTGCCTTTGTTAGCCAACACCGAGGCCTATGACCTATATGTTGATATCAGAGAGACTTTCTTTATGATCGATGATGGGACCCAAGAATTCCTCTCCAAGGAGGAAGACTTGAAAAGCGTAGACCTTGGATTTTCCTCTTCCTGTGGTTGGCGATGCATTGATGATATCCACGGGATTTACATGATTGACATCATTGAGCTGGAGGACAGATATTGATGAGACTAAGGATGAATTTGATCTTGTTGCTTTCATCTAGGAATTTGGTCCTTTTGATGAGCATGATGACCCAGTCGAGACTGTGAGGATGAACATGATTTGACTACTTCCACCAATGAGTTCGTTCCTTATGGTTTTGACCTAGGAGAGATCTCGTAGGATGACCTTGAACTTACTTCTTCCCATGATGAGTTTGCCCCTTTTCAGTTCGATATCAACGAGACACCCAAGGCCAGACCTAGCCACACTACTTCCAGTGACCCGTCCATGCCTCCTCACCCTAGGACTAATGAGGATCTTCACCCTATCGATCATGATCGATTTATGTCATCTGAGAACCCCGATGTCGACCTGTACCTTGCCAGATCCATTCCTCAGCGATCCCGCAAGAAGGTTCGCTTTCTACCTTCTTGATCTTTGTATATCGACTCTGTTGTATATTCGCTTTCGTTCACCTCAGTCCATCTTCCATATTGCTCACCCACCCCATTCTCTTGTGTGCCTTGATTAGGACATACTTTGTCTTAAGTGTATGGGGGGTGGACGAGCCAAGTGTTCAGTCATCGTTCTGTTACATCACTCCTGTTGTTGCCCATACTTAGGACTTCTTTTACCTTAAGTATAGGGGGAGTGATGTGTATATTCTCTTCAATCTACTCTTCTATCTCTTTCCACCTTCAGATCTCTTTTCTTCTTTTCTTCTTTTCCCTTACTATTTTCTTTTTCTACCTAAAAGGTGTCACCCCTTTTTATCAGTCTTCTATAGTTAGGATGCATTTTGTCCTAAGTATAGGGGGGTGTGCACCTTGAGTTCTTTAATTCTTTGGTCCTCTCCAATGTCTCCTCTTCGTGTCTATACTTAGGGATATTTGATCCTAAGTATAGGGGGAGATAATTTGAGTACGAACTATTCATTCCCACCCTTGACCCTCCTTGCTTTGTGTACAGTCTATTATACTTAAGATTATTTGATCTTAAGTATAGAGGGGCAGTCAACTTCCTATTCGTTCATTCATTCCATATTCATTTATTCTTTAGACTTTTTCTATACTCAATGCGAGTTATGTCTTCTCTTTTATCTCTGATCTCTGAGGACATAGTTCAAGCTAAGTATAGTGGGCCATATATACTTCGTATATACTTTAGCCATAACTCGTACTTTCATATTTTTAATAATAAATATGTATAAATTATTTTTAATATACCCATAAAATTCATTAAAATAACTTAATAAAAAGATGTTGATTATTCCTCAAATTCTTTTCATATTTACTGATTAATAAATCAGGTAAAAAATATTTTTTTTGCAAAATGTTTTAAAAATTGTTTGAAAATCTTTTTGAAAAATCTTTTGAAAACTATTTAGAAAATGTTTTTTTAAATATTTTCAACCTTTGTAAAATATGTTGTTTGTTAAATTTATTCTATTTGTGTAAATTAAAAATGTTTGAAAAACTCTTTGCAAATGATTTGGAAAATGATTGCAAAAATATTTTGAAAAATCTATATATACTTTTTGAAAAATTTTTGCAAAATGATTTTCAAATGTGTGTAAATGTTTGTAAAAATTGTTTGTAAAAATTACTATAGACTATAGTTTTTCAGAATTATTGTAAAATGATTTTCAAATAAGTTTAAGGAATATATACATGACACCTAAAATTCTTTACTACATATCTATAAAACCGACCACTTACTCCTTGTAAATTCTTCAAACCTAATTCTTATAAATATAAGATGTGTCCCCGTGTAAATATTTGTACATAGTTTTAGCCAAAAGTTTTATTTTCAAAAACTCCCAAAAACATTGCCAAAAACTAAAACTCCAAAAATATTTGCAAAATCTGTTTGAAAATACCGAAAATGCATATGCATCATTTTTTCAAAAATCCATAAAAAATTCAAAATATTTAAAAAATACATCACAAAAATATTTTCTGCATAGCATTTGCATGGCATCTGCATTTTTTCTTGGATTGAGTTTGATAATTGAACAACTCTAAATAAAATATGAAGAATGGATCTTGGTTGGACCTTAAATCTACCTAATTAACAGGAACCTTATAGGAACTGGAATTGAGGTACTTCAGATGTAGTTGACTTAATTCTTTGAGGATCACGAGACATGGTTCAATGGATTTTTGATTGCCTAAGTAGATTATTTAGGAGCGGACGCTTGGCTCTTGTTGATAATGACCTAACTTGGACACCTACACCTTTCAATTGGCTCAACTTAGTTAGAGTGGTGAGGAGATCGGATTTGTCGGTATGAGACGCACACAAGTGGAAACATTTATCCTCCTCTAGGGAGGGAAGTGCACTGATGAATCCATGATTCATCATCTTTATTCTTTTATTTTAGCTAAAATCCTTAGTAAAACACATGTACATATTCATTAATTCTCATTATTTATCATTCACCATCTATTTGTTAATAATGTATATTTATCATTCTTTTTAACCAAAATAAAAGAATAAAGAAGAAAAGAAAAAGAAAAGAAATAAAGAAGGATGTATTTATGGAATAAATGCAGACTGACCCGAATCCCGAGAGAAGGTCAAGAATTGACCTGATCGACCGGGAATAAAGTAGGGGGAGATAGGGTCCATAACTTATAAAAATCAAGAAAACCAATTCTCACTTGTATATATTCATTATTTTCCACCTTGTACATATTTCCACATATTTTATTTATCAATAAAACAACTTGAAATAAAAATATTTCCTTCTTGAAAGTTGTGTGTAATAATGTATACTAATTTATAAAAATATCAGAAAAATTATTTAACTAATAAATAAATAAATACAATGAACCTAAAAGGCTTAAAAATCCAACTTCCCAGGTTCATAACTATTTACAGAAGACTCCAAATTGACCACACTTTTAGACTTCATTTTATAATTAATACTATTTATTAAAAATATCAAAAAAATCATGGATAAAATGTGTGAGTTTTGGCGTTTGGACCCCTTTGCATATATGTACATTATGTGTATAAAACTTCTTTATTTTCTATCTATTTATTTGTAACTCCAAATAACTTAATTCTTTTTCTGAAATGTTCATAAAAATACATAAAAAAATACAAAAATATAATTTACAAATAATTATGAATAAATACCAATAAATCTCAAAATCTAAAAGCCATAAAGCCTAACTTCCGAACCTCATAACTAAGCCATATGGACTCCGATTTGAGTGTACTCACTTTTAAAGTTCATTTTATAAAATATATCTATCAAATAAAAGTGGTTTCACTAAAATCAGAGTTAATATGCAAAAAGTAGGTTTTGGGACCTTATGGGTATACTTGTATATATGTATACATTGTATATACTTTTATTTATTTATTTTCTTATTTATTTGTGCACATATTGTATTTTTAAATATTTTGTATATATTTATTTTAATTATATAAAATAAAAATAAAAATTATAAAATCTGAAAATAATCAAAAATAAAATAAAGTATTTATCATATATGTATTCTATACCTATTAATAAAGGTACTTATTTATTTTACCTTATTTAATTAATTTATTTTATTTATTAAAAATCACCATAAAATTATTTATTAAATTATTAACATTATTTATTTTCATTATTTTGTAATTTAAGACTATTTATTTATCTATCTATTTTGTTTATCTCTTATTTAATCTGCAGTTTCGTCTTTTTCCTTATTTCGTCTTTTTCCTCCTTCAGCCCAAATAAACTGCTCGTTGAGGCATTTTCTCCGAATTTTCTAGAGCGGGTCTTTAATCGAATCGAGTTGATTTCTTCACCAAAATAAAGAGCGCACAACTCTCATCTTCGCTCAAATAAAATTTCAAAATTCCCGCCTCGATTCGCGCACCGAATTTTCATTTGAAATTTGATGTTTCACATCTTATAAATAAGGCCCCTTCTTCTTCCTCCTCCCGTCTTTGGTCATTTGTTTCCTCCTCCTGTGAGCTCCAGAGAGTACGTGAGAGTGACAGCTCGCGCCTGAGCCTGTTGAAGCGAGGAAAGGAGGCGAGTCCATCGATCCGGCGAGCTACGCCGCCGTCGCTCCGCCATCAGCTGGAGTTTGAGCCTCGGAGGCAGACGCTCCTTGAGGCGACGACCAGGAGCTTCAGCAGCTCCTCCCCAGTCTCTTCGACCACCCAGGTAACCTTGTAGGTCCTTATCTTTCTTCGATTTCCATTTACGCCCAATTCGTATCGCCGCCGTCTCTAGCTGATTCCGACCACTCCTTCACTCCGTTCGATCATCGGAATCGTCCATCGCATCCGCCTCCCCGCGACGCACCTTCTTCACCCCTTCATCCAACCCAGCTCGCACAGGAGCTGGGAGCTGAGCTCCTCCGTCTACCACCTTCGCCGGAGCTCGCCATTTCGAACCATCAGCCACCGTCACCTCGCCTAACCGGGTCGAGGCAGTTTGCCCTCGACCCGCGAGTCTTCTGGATCGCTTTGCAGGTCAAACGAAGGCCATCTGAGGCCCTTCGTCATCCAGCCAGGAGGCTCAGCTCCGCCAACCTAGTCCGAGCTCCTCAGAGCTCGGCTGGATCATCGGAGCCTACCGGCAGACGCGGGAGCACTCCACCTTTCTTCTCCGACCTTCAGAGTGTTTCCAGGAGGAGTCTAGCGCACGCCCGAGGCCGGCGAGTCTCGCCGGTGACCTGTTCATCCAGCATCCTCCGTCGCCGTTCGATTCGTCCTCCAGCTCCAGATTTCATCTGAACCGTCCATCTGGGGAGCAGCAGTCACCGCCCGATCATCAGGAGGATCGATTCCAGCCATCCGATGCGCCAGGGTTAGCCGCCTGCACCCTGCACCGCCCGATCACCCACGTGGAGGAACCCTAGCCATCGGATTCATCAAAGGACACTAGTGTTGGAGCCGCAGCTGATCCAGACCGTTAGATCCACACGTGGCAACCATCCAGCCGCTCCGCATAATAAAGGGTAATTTACCCTTAGGCCCTCTTTCTTATTTTATTTCGCTTTAGTCCTGTAAATATTGAGTTTAGTTGTTTAGTTTTAGGGTTATTTGCATAGAGACCCTGGTACTTGCTTTTACTTGCTAAGATGCCCCTGTATGTGATGTGACACGTGCTTCGACACGTGATTCTCTGGGTATTTTACATTTCATGCCCTTGTAGTTCTGGTTGTTATTAGTTGAATGAAAGCTTTCACTTATTTGCATTTATACCCCTGTGCGTGGTGTATTTGAGCATGTGCGTTTATTTTTGGGTATTTTGCAGATAAACCCCTGGACTTTTGGCACCTGTTACCAATAAGCCCTCGGAACTTATTCTTACATTTGGGTCCCTGAGTGCCCCAGACACGCGCATCGCACGTGTTTTGCTGGGTTAATTGCACCAGACCCCCCAGACTCTTGGGTGTTTGCACTTTGGTCCCTATGCACAGTGCCCCCTCTTTATTTTTGAATAAAATAGCAAATCACCTCCAAATTTAATGAAAATTGGACACATGGCTCCTGCCATGTTGTAAAATTTTCTATGAATTTTGGAGACATTTTCGTCACTGTTTGATATTTTTAGAAAATCAAAAACATCTATTTTTGCTACTGTTTGACTTTAAAAATCACAAAAAAAAATAAATAGTGTCCAAAAATTACAAAAAAATGTCTACGCTCTATTTTGATGTGTTTGATTTTCTAGCCAATTTTGGCTATTTTTCATTACTGAAAACCACTAAAAATTGAAAAACACCTAAAAACTTATAAAAATTCTAATAATTAAACCAAAAATAATAAAATAGGTGCCTGAATTTTCCTTATTTTCATCTCTTCATAGGAAAATTACCTCCTAGCTAACTCGGGGCCTTTAGATATTTTATCTAGGCCCTTTTAGCTCGGCTGGACAGTACCTTTGATTTCTGCCAGTGTTTGATTTTTAGAAAAGTAAATAAAGATCAGAAAATTCTCAAAAATTCACCAAAAACATTAAAAATTATAAAACACATAAAAACATTTTTGTTAGAATTTTTTATTGATTTTTAGTGCATTTAATAATTTGTTGAAGTGTGAGTTTGTTTACTTTTCTTATTTTCTTAATTCATTAAAAACCCAAAAAAATCTTAAATAATTAAAAACCACCAAAAGATTTTCTCCTTTTATTTTATCTTTTTTTGACTACTTCGTAGGCCGAGAGGCCAACCCGTGCTCCTTGAGTTCGACCCTGGTCGCTATACCAGGTTAATCCAATAGCAGGACCGCTATTTTGTGTTTTATCTGTTTTATCTCTATTAGTGGTTCATTATTTATTCTTTCTTGATTGGCACGTCTGAGTGACCGAGGTCGCAACGATCATCTTAGATATACCTGATTACCTTAGTCTCTCGGATTTTCGTGCCATCAGAATGGCGCCGTTGCCGGGGAGGCACGGCGAGGGTAGTTAGGTCCTCTTTGCCTTCTGCTCTTGGTTTGTGTATATATTTGTTTTTCCTTACTTGGTTGATTTTTCTACTTCGTTTTATCTGATATATTTTGCATAACTGTGATCTGACATATCTTTTGTTTCTCTCTTTCTTGCGAGGGCCCGACGAGCGAGGGCGGCATTCCTAGGAGCGCCGGCGCACCCGAGCGAAGCGGAGGCGGCTCGTTTCTTCATCGAGCAGCAGGAGAGCGTAGGAGAAGAGGAGCAGAAGATTTGGAGGATCCTTTGAGGACTTTTAGCATTTTATTCCATTATCATTCTTGTCATAAGTTGCAATAAATTTTAGGACTTTGGACACTTGACAGATTTTGGGGTCTGTTTCGCCAAGTGCCGGTGCACTTGGGGGACCTCACCGTGTTTTGTTTTTATCGCTTTATTTTATTTTGTTTCACGTGGATTTTTGTACTTGAGCCCCTAGATTTAGGTTTCTATTTGATTGAGCCAGGTAGCATTAGGTCCAAAGCCCCTAATAGAATATCTGTTCCTATAGAACTCGCTTGGACTTAGACAAATAAATCTGTGCTTCACGATAATAGAAGTTCCTGTTTAGGACGGTTCTCGCATTGCATTCATATAGATTAGTTTAAATTTATGCGCGGATCATATTGCATGTAGACTGCTGGAGCAAGGTACGCCTTCTATCTCGTGCATGCATTCATAGATTTCATCGCGCATTGGCTTTTCCGTATTCCTTCCTCTGTTTTCGGCACTTAGGAATAAAAAGGAAATCAGAAAATTCGTTAGACGTTTCATTGAAAATATCCAAAAAAATAAAAAATTAAAAATTGGGACTGCTAATTGAACTTGATCATAAAATTAAACGACTGATTCACTTCATTGTTTGGGAGAGCAATCCCCTCATTGTCTTCGCTTTTAATTGCTCGTGTACACACTAAGGAATAGTGCCCCAATCCCATTAAGCCTCCTAAGTGTTTGTACAACATTTTATCTTCTCACCTAACTCTAAAATAGAAAAGATAAAAAGACCGCACATTTGCGGTCCTCACTTTGCGTTGAGTAGGTGAATTGGGGGTTTGCATTGTGTTTGTATGTGATTGGTGTGAGTTGGTTACGATCATCATCTTTAGATCATTAGCAGTCACCATCTGTTTCCCTTCTCGTCTTCACTCTATTTTTTTCTCTTTTATCCCTCCCTCCCACCCTTATTTGTATTCTCCCCTCGTCATTTCTTCTCGACTCGTGATGATGGATCGATGTTCTCTTCAGCCGGATCTTGCGGCTCCATTTTTTCATCCACATCATTCTCGTGAGGTCGGAACTCCGATCGACCTCTCTTCTCTTTCTCCTTCTACCTCTACTCGATTCCCTCTTTCTACTGGGCATGCTGAGCTTGGAGTTGACACTTGCGAATATCACATTGAGCAGTTGCGAGCTTCAGACGACTTCTATGATAGGATGACGGATGAGCCGCCAGATCGTGGAGCACACTCAGCTTCTACATTGAGTCCCTTCATTCTAGACTTAGAGTTCATTCAGCTACTGCCACAGTTTTCAGGGGAAGTGCACGAGGAGCCATATCTTCATCTTTCTGAGTTCGAGGAGTTTTGTAGATCACGATCATATTCAGATATCACTTCTGAGGAGTTACAGCTTATGACCTTCCCTTTCACACTTCAGGGTAGAGCCAAGAGTTGGCACAGACGGTTGGGAAGGAAGTTTGCTACGTGGGGTGATTTACGGTCATTATTCTTGCAGAGATTCTACCCCCAGCGTAGAGCAGATATGATGCGGTCTTTCATCACGGATTTTTCAGTAGACCCCTAGGAGCCATTGCATGAGGCATGGTCGAGGTTTCTTGACCTCTTGAGGAGATTCCCAGATCATGGATTTCGATGACAGACCTTGTTGAGATGTCCATGAGGGGGATGACCGCTGATCAGATAGCACTGGTGATTACCTCATGTGGCGGTTCACACCGCAGTTTCGACATTGAGTTACTTGATGCCATCTTGAGATCACTTTTACAGAGCCCATCTTCACGAGATGCCGTAGTCGGGACAACACATGAGGATGTTGCAGTACCAGTAAGGTGTGTCGCACTACATGAGGATACAGTTTCTACACACCAGCCCGAGGACTTGGATTCTGCAGCACCACAGAGTAAAGAGGACATGACTGCTACAGTGGAGGTTTTGACCCAGAGACTACTCGAGTTCCCGTTGGTCTTCCAGCTAGAGTTCGAGTCAGCCCCAGAGTTTTCAGTCAACGAGTCTTGGATATCAGATCTTCTGATATTCCAGGAGATGGAGGAGCCCCCTCTACTACAGCCATCGATCCAGCCATTTCAGAGCCCAGTCCCAGATGACTTAGCTTTTCTTCTGCAGAGATACTTCTCAGATTCAGATAGATACCATGACACAGCCCAGCAGCCACAGCTCGATATGGGACACCACTTTGAGAGGCCAGACATAGAGAGTCCCGTATTCGAGCCTTTTGTCCTCCACTTTGATCAGACAGATACGTTTTCTGAGGACCAGATACTAGCCAGCATTGCCGCAGAGCGAGGATCAGCCGCAGTCACCTTACCAGCCTCCGCGATGATGACCAGTACCTTCTCCTGCTTCCAGATTATCGAGAGCCAGATTTCATATGATGATGCAGCCTGGTGCACAGAGTGGGTGCTTGACAGCAGCGCAGATTCCCTGATAGATCTGATCCTCTATTTCTCACCAATGATCTTGCATTTCTCCCCGAGGGTTATCTGCGGGAGAATGCCATACACGATGTGTACTCGGTTTCATTTTCTGAGAGTGTATCCGATCTGTCGGACCACGAAACCGAGTCTTCTGATCCTTCTACTTCTGAGTTGTCTCACCTCGACGACCCTTGCGAGGATGAGACGATCCTTGAGATATTCAATGATCTGTCTGATTTTTCCCCATTATGTGCATCGGATATCAGTTTTCTTAGTGAGACTCCAGATCTTGACTTTCCATACCTTTTTGAGACGGTGATTGACGTGGAGGATTCCATGACTGATCCTTCATTCTCCACATTTGATTTCTTCGGCTCTACACTTCCACTCCAGTCTGATCTTGAACCGATGATTTCTTTTGTGCTACCGGATCCCGATCACATCTTCCCATATCCTTGCCCGGTAGCAGACACCCGCCTGGTTGCATACCTGGGTGTCTTTATTTACACTGTTGAGCTCGTTGTTGTTCTCATATTGAGACTACAACGACAGTACGGTATTCGCCTTACAGATGCCGTCCTGAACCTTGATACTGCGTTGTCCTAGCCTTTGCGCCCAGCTAGGGGCGTAAACTCTAGCGCTTGTTGAGAGGCACCTCAACATTGTCTACTTTGTATATACGTGTTTCGTCTTGATTTGTTCCTTGTTTCCTCCGCTTTTGTTTACACCCCAGGTCTCGTTTAGGATTATTTTTGCTATACTTAGGATGTACTCTATCCTAAGTATAGGGGGGTGTAGACACCGAGTTGTTCATTCTCGTTCCGTTTCATTACTCTTGTTGTTGCCTACACTTAGGGATCCTTCACCCTAAGTATAGGGGGAGTGATGTCGTCCTTCTATCTTGTATATATTTGTCTGAGTTTCTTCTATTCCCTCTCTTGTCCCTCAACTGTTGATATTCTTTTCTATACTTAGGGATCGTTTACCCTAAGTATAGGGGGGACAAGTGGATTCGTTGATTTTGTATATTCTCTTCCTCGGTCTTCCCCGTTTGTACAGTCTTATATACTTAGGATCACTTGATCCTAAGTATAGGGGGGATCACCGACTTCCATTCATTTCATTTTTTATTCTTTGAGTCGTTGTAGTATAGGATTCTTTTTACTTTTCTATACTTAGCACGAGTTATGTCTTCCTTTGTCGCTCTTTGATCACTATGAGGACATAGTTCGAGCTAAGTATAGGGGAGTGTCGTATATATTGTATATATACTTTAGCCATAACTCGTACTTTGTATTTTAATAATATGGCTATTATTTATAAAATTGGAATAAAAATGTTTTGAAAAATGTTTGTAAAAATGTTGTAAACTCTTTTGTAAAAAGTTTTGTAAAATATTTTGTAAAACATTTTGTAAAATGATTTGTAAAAATTATTTGTAAAAACCTTTGTAAAATTATTTTTGTACAAATGATTTGTAAAATGTTTGTAAAAATTGTTTTGTTTGTAAAATGTTTGTAACTTATTTTTGTATCAAAATTATGTATATTGTACAACTGTTTGTAAAATGTGTGAAAATAAAATGTTTGCAAAAACCGTTTGTAAAATTGTTTGTAAAATGATTTGTAAAATTTTTGTAAAATGATTTGTAAAATTATTTTCAAAATTATTTGTAAATCTTTTGTAAAATGTTTTGAAAAATTTTGTAAAATGGTTTGTAAAATTTTTGTAAAATATTTTGTCACGTGGGATATAAATTATGGGTATAAAATTTATTTTGTAAACTTGTAAAATCCACGTGTGAATAAAAGCCGTAATTATTTGTAATTTATGTAATTTACAACTTGTATATAAAATCCGTGTATAAAATATGTATATTTAATCCACTTGTAAAATTTGTACATAAAACTTGTAAATAAAAAGTCTTTTTGTAAAACTTTGTATAAAATGTGTATAATTGATTATTGAAAATACATAAAAATTTGAAAAAGATAAAATCCATAAAAATTGCAAAATTCTTTGTAAAACTTTTCAAAAATATTTTGTCTTTTATTTTCTTCTCTTAAAAAAGTTTTGTAAATATTTCCTTGCATGTGCATTTGCATTTTTGAGAATAGTAATGACATTTAAACTAGTCTAGAATAAAATTGGAAAATGGAGCTTGGTTAAGACCTTAATCAACCTAATTCTCAGAGGAACCTTATAGGATTTGGGGTTAAGACTATTCAGGTCCATTAGGGACTTAATTCTTTGAGTCCACTAGGCTATGTTCACATGTCATCTTGATGAGCCTAAGTAGAACACTTAACAACGCACACATGACTCTCACAGACAATGGCTTTACTTGCACCAGCACCTTACACATAGCTCTCCACGGATGAGGTGGTGAGGAGGCAGTTTCCTTTGGCTTGGGGTAGCATATGAGGGTAGTACTTCTAGACGGAACCTCTCTTCTTCTTCTAGTGAAGGAAGTGCGTCTCAACTTGGTCTAGTGGTGATGAAGGCTAAAGACAGAAGCCGTGGGTTGCAATAAAGCTTCAAAAGAGGGATAGTCTACTGGCTCAAGAGGAAAATTTCTTGTATATATGTTGCACCATGTAGATATGTTGTAAATATGCACATTAAAAAAAAGAAAAGAAAAAAAGAAAAGAAAAAATGTGCAAAGAAAGAAAAACTCCAAAAAAGTGGTGGGTCGGATTGAAAATTTAATAATCCCACCGGGGTGTATATAGTCAAATAAAGCAAAAGCTTATGGTATCCATGTTACATCTCATGAAGCTTGCAGCGGGAGACTTAGCTACACTGGTTGAGCTCCCAAAACTCTATACCTCTTACTCCCCCTCTTCTTGAGCCGGTTGCACTTGAACTTAGAAGGGAATACCCCGCTTCTCGAGGAAAGAGTTGCTAGACCGAGGCATTAGAGTTACCATGTTGGGGGAGGTTGTTTCTTTGTCACTTCTGAGGTGGGGAGCTACATATCACTTACACTGCATGGAAAGATTCATGGTCATTAGAGTTTGCGTATGTAGACTTGTTCTGATCTGGATTATTGAGGAGTCTTGACCATAGAATAGTGGAACTTAGAGGCTGTTGAGTCTTAAACCTAGATCCCAATAAGGTTCCGCCACACTAATAATCCAAAGGTCTAACTGAGCTCCATACTTCAATTTTATGAAGATAAGTTTAATAATCAATATTGTTCTAAGTTCTTTCCTTTTTCTTTTCTTATTTTTCTTTTTCACTTCTTCTTTGAATAAGTGTTTGCTAAGGGACTAGCAAAGGTAAAGTATAGGGGAATGATGAATCCATGATTCATCATCTTTATTCTTTTATTTTAGCTAAAATCCTTAGTAAAACACATGTACATATTCATTAATTCTCATTATTTATCATTCACCATCTATTTGTTAATAATGTATATTTATCATTCTTTTTAACCAAAATAAAAGAATAAAGAAGAAAAGAAAAAGAAAAGAAATAAAGAAGGATGTATTTATGGAATAAATGCAGACTGACTCGAACCCCGAGAGAAGGTCAAGAATTGACCTGATCGCCTGGGAATAAAGTAGGGGGAGATAGGGTCCATAACTTATAAAAATCAAGAAAACCAATTCTCACTTGTATATATTCATTATTTTCCACCTTGTACATATTTCCACATATTTTATTTATCAATAAAACAACTTCAAATAAAAATATTTCCTTCTTGAAAGTTGTGTGTAATAATGTATACTAATTTATAAAAATATCAGAAAAATTATTTAACTAATAAATAAATAAATACAATGAACCTAAAAAGCTTAAAAATCCAACTTCCCAGGTTCATAACTATTTACAGAAGACTCCAAATTGACCACACTTTTAGACTTCATTTTATAATTAATACTATTTATTAAAAATATCAAAAAAATCATGGATAAAATGTGTGAGTTTTGGCGTTTGGACCCCTTTGCATATATGTACATTATGTGTATAAAACTTCTTTATTTTCTATCTATTTATTTGTAACTCCAAATAACTTAATTCTTTTTCTGAAATGTTCATAAAAATACATAAAAAATATAAAAATATAATTTAAAAATAATTATGAATAAATACCAATAAATCTCAAAATCTAAAAGCCGTAAAGCCTAACTTCCGAACCTCATAACTAAGCCATATGAACTCCGATTTGAGTGTACTCAATTTTAAAGTTCATTTTATAAAATATATCTATCAAATAAAAGTGGTTTCACTGAAATCAGAGTTAATATGCAAAAAGTAGGTTTTGGGACCTTATGGGTATACTTGTATATATGTATACATTGTATATACTTTTATTTATTTATTTTCTTATTTATTTGTGCACATATTGTATTTTTAAATATTTTGTATATATTTATTTTAATTATATAAAATAAAAATAAAAATTATAAAATCTGAAAATAATCAAAAATAAAATAAAGTATTTATCATATATGTATTCTATACCTATTAATAAAGGTACTTATTTATTTTACCTTATTTAATTAATTTATTTTATTTATTAAAAATCACCATAAAATTATTTATTAAATTATTAAAATTATTTATTTTCATTATTTTGTAATTTAAAACCATTTATATATCTATCTATTTTGTTTATCTCTTATTTAATCTGCAGTTTCGTCTTTTTCCTTATTTCGTCTTTTTCCTCCTTCAGCCCAAATAAACTGCTCGTTGAGGCATTTTCTCCGAATTTTCTAGAGCGGGTCTTTAATCGAATCGAGTTGATTTATTCACCAAAATAAAGAGCGCACAACTCTCATCTTCGCCCAAATAAAATTTCAAAATTCCCGCCTCGATTCGCGCGCCGAATTTTCATTTGAAATTTGATGTTTCACATCTTATAAATAAGGCCCCTTCTTCTTCCTCCTCCCGTCTTTGGTCATTTGTTTCCTCCTCCTGTGAGCTCCAGAGTGTGCGTGAGAGTGACAGCTCGCGTCTGAGCCTGTTGAAGCGAGGAGAGGAGGCGAGTCCATTGATCCGGCGAGCTACGCCGCCGTCGCTCCGCCATCAGCTGGAGTTTGATCCTCGGAGGGAGACGCTCCTCGAGGCGACGACCCGGAGCTTTAGCAACTCCTCCCAGTCTCTTCGACCACCCAGGTAACCTTGTAGGTCCTTATCTTTCTTCGATTTCCATTTACGCCCAATTCGTATCGCCGCCGTCTCTAGCTGATTCCGACCACTCCTTCACTCCGTTCGATCATCGGAATCGTCCATCGCATCCGCCTCCCTGCGACGCACCTTCTTCACCCCTTCATCCAACCCAGCTCGCACAGGAGCTGGGAGCCGAGCTCCTCCGTCTACCACCTTCGCTGGAGCTCACCATTTCGAACCATCAGCCACCGTCACCTCGCCTAACCGGGTCGAGGCAGTTTGCCCTCGACCCGCGAGTCTTCTGGATCGCTTTGCAGGTCAAACGAAGGCCATCTAAGGCTCTTCGTCATCCAGCCAGGAGGCTCAGCTCCGCCGACCTAGTCCGAGCTCCTCAGAGCTCGGCTGGATCATCGGAGCCTACCGGCAGACGCGGGAGCACTCCACCTTTCTTCTCCGACCTTCAGAGTGTTTCCAGGAGGAGTCTAGCGCACGCCCGAGGCCAGCGAGTCTCGCCGGTGACCTGTTCATCCAGCATCCTCCGTCGCCGTTCGGTTCGTCCTCCAGCTCCAGATTTCATCTGAACCGTCCATCTGGGGAGCAGCAGTCACCGCCCGATCATCAGGAGGATCGATTCCAGCCATCCGATGCGCCAGGGTTAGCCGCCTGCACCCTGCACCGTCCGATCACCCACGTGGAGGAACCCTAGCCATCGGATTCGCCAAAGGACACTAGTGTTGGAGCCGCAGCTGATCCAGACCGTTAGATCCACACGTGGCAACCATCCAGCCGCTCCGCATAATAAAGGGTAATTTACCCTTAGGCCCTCTTTCTTATTTTATTTCGCTTTAGTCCTGTAAATATTGAGTTTAGTTGTTTAGTTTTAGGGTTATTTGCATAGAGACCCTAGTACTTGCTTTTATTTGCTAAGATGCCCCTGTATGTGATGTGACACGTGCTTCGACACGTGATTCTCTGGGTATTTTACATTTCATGCCCTTGTAGTTCTGGTTGTTATTAGTTGAATGAAAGCTTTCACTTATTTGCATTTATACCCCTGTGCGTGGTGTATTTGAGCATGTGCGTTTATTTTTGGGTATTTTGCAGATAAACCCCTGGACTTTTGGTACCTGTTACCAATAAGCCCTCGGAACTTATTTTTCTTACATTTGGGTCCCTGAGTGCCCCAGACACGCGCATCGCACGTGTTTTGCTGGGTTAATTGCACCAGACCCCCAGACTCTTGGGTATTTGCACTTTGGTCCCTTTGCACAGTGTCCCCTCTTTATTTTTGAATAAAATAGCAAATCACCTCCAAATTTAATGAAAATTGGATACATGGCTCCTGCCATGTTGTAAAATTTTCTATGAATTTTGGAGACATTTTCGTCACTGTTTGATATTTTTATAAAATCAAAAACATCTATTTTTGCTACTATTTGACTTTAAAAATCACAAAAAAATATTAAATAGTGTCCAAAAATTACAAAAAATTGTCTACTGTCTATTTTGATGTGTTTGATTTTCTAGCCAATTTTGGCTATTTTTCATTTCTGAAAACCACTAAAAATTGAAAAACACCTAAAAACTTATAAAAATTCTAATAATTAAACCAAAAATCCAAAAACAATAAAATAGGTGCCTGAATTTTCCTTATTTTCATCTCTTCATAGGAAAATTACCTCCCACTTAACTTGGGGCCTTTAGATATTTTATCTAGGCCCTTTTAGCTCGGCTGGACAGTACCTTTGATTTCTGCCACTGTTTGATTTTTAGAAAATTAAATAAAGATCAGAAAATTCTCAAAAATTCACCAAAAACATTAAAAATTATAAAACACATAAAAACATTTTTGTTAGAATTTTTGATTGATTTTTAGTGCATTTAATAATTTGTTGAAGTGTGAGTTTGTTTACTTTTCTTATTTTCTTAATTCATTAAAAACCCAAAAAAATCTTAAATAATTAAAAACCACCAAAAAGATTTTCTCCTTTTATTTTATCTTTTTTTGACTACTTCGTAGGCCGAGAGGCCAACCCGTGCTCCTTGAGTTCGACCCTGGTCGCTATACTAGGTTAATCCAATAGCAGGACCGCTATTTTGTGTTTTATCTGTTTTATCTCTATTAGTGGTTCATTATTTATTCTTTCTTGATTGGCACGTCTGAGTGACCGAGGTCGCAACGACCATCTTAGATACACCTGATTACCTTAGTCTCTCGGATTTTCGTGCCATCATGCACCTCAACCCATCTAGTGGTGTTGATGTCTGAAGACATGAGAGTGTGGGTTGTAATAATGATTTAAAAGAGGGATAGTCTACTGGCTCAAGAGGAAAAACTCCTTATGTAAATGTTGCTGCAAATAGTATTTTCAAAAAAAAAACTCTCCAAAAAATTGAACAGGCCTAATAGAAAATAAAATGTCTATCGGATGTATATATTTGTATAGTCAATAAGTAAGCTTGAGCTTCAAAGTCAAATCATGTGAGTCTGCAGTTGGATGGCTTGACTACACTAGTCTTGCATCCTAGGATAGGTAGCTACATTGGCTACCGTCTATTCTTCTCTTCGCCCCCTCCTCTTGAGTTGGTTGTCACTTGAACTTAGAAGGGAATACCTCACTCCTCGAGGAAGGAGTTCCTGGATTAGGGAAGCACTGGGTTGTCATACTGGAGAAGTCGGTCTCTTTGTCATTTCAGTTGAGGGGAGCCACTATCACTCACATTGTACGAGTCAGATTCATAGTCATAAGGGTTTGCGTATGAATTGAAGTATTCTGACATGGCTATTAAGGGGACTTGAGCAGAGTTTTGGGATTCTCAAAGGCTGTTGGATTTCAAATCCGGTTCCTATTAAGGTTCTGCTGCACTAAAATTTTAGAGGTCTGACTTATGCTCCAAACTTTGATTTTGTGAAAACAAGTTTTATAATTGGATTTAATCCATTTTCTTTCCTTTTCTTTTCTTTTGTTTTCATTTTTATTTTCTACACTTATTGCATAACTGTTTGCTAGGGACTAGCAAAGGCAAGTATAGGGGAATGATGAGTCTCCATTTCATCATCTTTATTCTATCATTTTGACCTTAAAAGCCCTAGTAAATGTGTGTAAATACCCTTAATTCTTCCATTTTAGCATCCATGCATTGTTGTGTAAATCGTGTATAAAATAATGTTTTTAATACCAAAATTATTATAATAAAGAAAAGAAAAAAAGAACAAAATATCGTAGATATTTTATGACCCTAAACCCCCGAGACCTAGGCATCTTGATGGCTAGGTCGACAAGGAATAAAGTATGGGGAGATAAGGGTCCAAAATACAAATATAAACCATATTATTTATTAATCTTCCTTCATTTTGGGACCAATTTTTAGTTCCGGTTTTTATACCTCAAATAAAGAAACTTTGAACATTAAAGTTGTAGATAATAAAATATAGAAAAATACAAAATTGATTTCACACAAAAATGATATACAGTGAATAAAATATAGTCTAAATAAGATTCCAAAATCCCAACTTCCCATATCCATATCTCTCAAATAAAACTCATAAAATATCAAAACGATCTTTAATTTATATAAATTTTAATAAGCTATTTAATAAAGGTAGTTTCATATTTTTTGGAGTTAAGGTGTGAAAGTTAGGTTTGGACACCTATTGTATAGTTTACCCGATTAAAATATTCAATTTATTTATTATTCATTATTTTTATAATTTTATATTTTTATAATTTTGTAAATAGTATTTATAGTATGAGAAAAATGGGGCTGCCCCCTAGGGGAGCTAACTTAGCTCCCCCCGCCCTATTTTCTTCAAATTTTTTTATTTTTTTTGAAATTTTTTCCGTGAAATATTCATCACTATATCCCTATATTATGTCATAAAAATTTTGTGTGAAACAGAGACTCCTACGGCCTCCATCCAGACAGTCATTTTTTAATGGTAACAGGATTTTTTAAATCGACCCTGTTTGGATGGAGGTCGTACGAGTCTCTGTTTCGCATGAAATTTGAATGACATAATGTAGGGATTTAATAATGAATTTACACGGTTTTAGATTTCAAAAAAATAAAAAATTTTGTGAAAAAGGGCGGGGGGAGCTAAGTTATCTCCCCCTAGGGGGCATACACATTTTACCCTTATAGTATATATACATATTAAAATATGAATAAAATCATAAAGAAAATATTAAAATAAAATAAAATACGAAATTACATAGATGAAATACCTATATCTACACCTATATAAATAATATACCTATATAATTAAGTATATATATTATATTAGAAAAATATAATAAAAATGTATTTAAGTATATAAAAAATAAGTTATAATTTTATAAAATAATAAACTAAAATTAATAAAATATAAAATATAAAATAAAATAAAAGACTTAAATACATAGAAGAATATACCTATATATAACCCTTAAAAAGTAACTCTTAATTCTAGAGCTCTAAAAAATAAGTAAAATCATAAAAAGTAATAAATTAAAAAATAATAAATGTTTTTTTATTTTATAACTTAAAATTAATAAAATTATTTATTAATTTTTTAAAATTATTTTCAGGATGTGTTTCCTAGTTGGTCCACGTGGACCAACCATGTTGCGGCTGGAGTTGACTTGTAGTCAACTCTCTGCCCAACATCCTAGGAGTGTTAGACCTAGGCGCTGATCGTATTTCTCGAATTTTTTACCAAGTATCTAAGCACCTTTGGGTTCGATTCCTTTGTCGAATCTTCGCCTCGATCTACCTCTTGCATGCTAGATGATTTTCTTGGGCAAGGTGCGCTGCATCACTGCCCTCTCCTCGATCTCCCCCACCCCCTGGTTCTGTCACCTTGTACAAAAACCACTTCCCGCCTTCTTTCCATTTTAACCTCTTTTAAACTTGTTTTTCTCTCCCATTAGGCACTCACGGGCTTGAGTAGGGTGACAGCCTCCTCGTCCAGTCTTTTGGTGGATCAAAGACCTACTTAGAGTGTGTTCCAACCACCTCTGCCGCTCATCGGCATCGAGGTACAATCTCGTGGCGTTCTAGCCATGTGAGGTATGCATTTTCTCTATTTTTCTCACACGTTTAGCTTATCCATATCCGTAGGAGTCCTTTCCTGCTTTTTCCTTCACTTTTTAGCCGATCAATCACCCTCATCACTGTTCGCCGGAGCTCTACTCTAGCGAACCTCCATCTCGCTTCTCTACGCCCATCCACCCCACTACAGGGTCGAGTTAATTTGCCCTCGACCCTATAACCATTTTGTGCAGGTTTCTGAAGCGAGAAATGCACCTGGGGAGCAATTTTGCTTTCCGTTGGAGGTACTTGGAGGTAGTTTTCTTCTCCGACCTCAGGTGGGGACTCTGGCCCTCGCCAGCGCATTTGTGCTTCCCAGCCGGTAGAGGACCACACCAGGAGGATCTTGGGCCATGTTGGAGATGCCAGGAATGGTGGAGGACACCAACATCGTAGGAAGCTCGGTGCGATGAGCCTTCTTCCTTGTTCATCCACCGCTCGTCCTCGCCGTCAGATCAAGAACCCAAGACCTGATTTGCCAACTGATAAATACCCATTCATCACTCCTTATTCTTATATTTTAGCTACAAAAATCTTTGCAAATGCATGTATATTCATGTAAATACAAATAATTGTCAAAAGCATGCATTGTATAAAGTTTAATAATTAGCATGTTTTTGTGCAAAAATAAAAGAATAAAGATTAAAAATAAAAAAAAGAGGGAAATATTTAGAATAAATATTGAGCAACCTAACCCAAGGGAGGGCTCAACATGGGCCTGACCGCATAAAAGCCAAAGTAGAGGGAGATAGGGGCTCATGCGTGTAAATATATATGTAAATAAAATAAAAGTATTTTCCTCACAAAAATAAGGCTTGTAAATATTTGTATATATTTATAAATATAAAATCAATATAAAAATTTAAAATTAAAAAGAAACCAAAAATCTCACTCATGTACATGATCACCTTGTACATAGTTCCATCATCCCTATTTATTTATCCTTATAAATAAATAAAAGTAATCTCCAAAATTTTTGTAAATATTCTATAGTATATAGTGTAAATAATAAAATAAAAACAATTAAAACAAAAACAAAATAAAAATAACAAAATTAAAAACACAAAAATATATTGTAAATATACCAAGTATATAAATGTATATATGTATTTATTTCACCTATGTATATAAATAATTAAAATAAAATAAAAATCTCTTTTTATCCCTTATTCTATAATGAAAATAAATAAAATATAAAAGGGAATAAAATTGTACAAAAATAACAATTAAAAATCAAAAATTAAAAACCCCATATAGTGTACATATACCTATATATAACATATTATGTATATACCTTATTTTTATTTCGAAAAAATTATTAAAAATCACTAAAAAATAGAAAAAAAATAAAATAAAAATATTTCATGTTTTAAATTTTCACTAAATCGGCCATTTGCTACCCTTAATTTTACTTTCAAAATCCAGCCACGTGGCCGCTTCCTACTGGTCCCGGGATTGTTGACCGCCCGGTCAACTACCCCCCCCCCCCCCCAGGACCACTTCTCGCGGGCTTGGGCACCCGACCCGATTTCCCTAATTTCTAGCGCCTAAACCCGATTGACTCTTACCTAAACCCCCGGGTCAGATCCGTCCACGACACATCTGTCACCCTCGCTGGAGCCTTCGCCTTGGGATCCGCGCTCCAAATTGCCCTACCCGCGCGCCTTTTTCCGACCCTCCATGATATATATTCCTAACTCCGCCACCTCGAATCTCATCTTTGGTCATTTGATTCCACCCCCAGTGAGCTCCAGTGTGTGCGCGAGAGTGACAGCTCGCGTCCGGTGCTGTCGAAGCGAGGAGAGGGAGCGTGGCCACTGATCCGGCGAGCATCGCCGCCTTGCTCCGCCACCAGCAGGAGCATCGAGCCTCGGACGTCGGCGCTCCGTGAGGCAAAGACCCAGAGCTGCGCAAGCTCACCCACAGCCCATTCAGCCGCCCAGGTAGCTCTGTTAGCCTTTCTTTTTCCGTAATTTCTAGTTACCCCCAAATCGCTCCGCCGTCGTCCCCGCCGATTCCAATCGATTCCGACCACCATTCGATCATCGGGCATCGCCATAGCCTTCGCCATCTTCCCGCGCACCTTCTCCACATCCCCATCCAACCCAGCTCGCACAGGAGCTGGGATTCGAGCTCCACCGTCCTCCCTTCGCCGGAGCTCGCCCATAACGACCCACAGACCACCGTCATCTGCCTAACTGGGTTGAGGCAGTTTGCCCTCGACCCGTGAGTCTTTTGGTCTATTTTGCAGGTGCTCCCCAGCCCGTCTGAGGGGTTGGGCCATTCAGACCAGAAGCTCTTCCTCCGCCAACCTCGCCGGAGCCCTCCTGGGCTCGGCTAGATCATCGGAGTTCACCAGCAGCTGCGGGATGTCATTGCGAGCTTTTCCGACCTTCACAAGCAGCAGGGGAGGTCCACAGCGCGCGCACGAGGCCGGCGAACCTCGCCGGCCAACTGTTCTTCCGATACCTTCCCCGACCGTCCGATCATCCTCACCCTCCCAGTTTGCATCTCGACCGTTCACTTGAGGAGGACCCGTCATCGTCAGATCCATCCACGAGGCGATCTGGACCGTCCGAGCCGAGAGGGGTTAGCCACCGATACCCTCAACCGCTAGATCAGACACGTGGCTACACCTCCGCCGTTGGATGCACCGAGGGGTTTGAGCTGTGCAACGCCAGTCACCAGTCACCGTTAGATGATCCACGTGGCGCGCATCCATCGGCCGCATTAATAAAGGGTAAACTACCCTTAGGCCCTCCTGTTTATTTCATTTAGCATTTAGTCCTGTAAATACCTTGTGTAGTTGTCGAGTTTTTGGTACTTTTGCATTATGGACCTCGCACTTTATTTTCCTTGCACTTATGCCTCTGTGCGTTGTATGACGCGTGCATCGACACGTGATTTTCTGGTTTATTTGCAACATAGGCCCCACAGTTCTGGTTGTTCATTGATGAATGAAAGTTTTTAACTATTTGCATTTATACCCCTGTGCGTGATACATTTGAACATGTGCGTGATTTTTTGGGTATTTTGCGAATAGGTCCCTGGACTTTTGGTACCTGTTACCAATAACCCTCGGAACTTATTTTTCTTACATTTGGGTCCCTGAGTGCCTCAGGCACGCGCGACGCTCGTGACTTCCTGGGTTAATTGCACCAGACCCCCCAGACTTTCGGGTATTTGCACTTTGGTCCCTGTGCACTGTGCCCCCTCTTTATTTTTGAATAAAATAGCAAATTACCTCCAAATCCAACGAAAATTGGATACATGGCTCCTGCCATAGTGTAAAATTTTCAAGGATTTTTTAGGACATTTTTGTTTTCATTTATATTTTTAAAAATTCAAAAACCTCTATTTTCTTCACTGTCTAACTTTAAAATATCACAAAAAAATGTTAAATAGTGTCTAAAAATTACAAAAAATTGTCTACTGTTTGTTTTGTTGAGTTTTTATTTCTAGCCAATTTTGGCTATTTTTCATTATTGAAAACCACTAAAAATTGAAAAACATTTAAAATCTTATAAAAATTCTAGTAAATCAATTAAAAATCTAAAAACAATAAAATAGGTGCCTAAATTTTCCTTGTTTTATTCTCTTTACAGGAAAATTACCTCCCAGCTAATTTGGGGGCTTTAAATATTTTATCTAGGCCCTTTTAGCTTGGCTGGACAGTACCTACTGTTTTAGTTACTTTTCGATTTTTAGAAAATTAACTAAACATCAGAAAATTCTCAAAAATTCACCAAAAACACTAAAAATTACCAAACACATAAAAATATTTTTGTCTGAATTTTTGGTTGATTTTTAGTGTATTTAATAAATTGTTGAAGTGTGTGTTATTTGTTTTTCTTATTTTCTTAATTAACTAAAAAATCCAAAAAATATAAAATTCAAAAACCACCAAAAATAGTTGCTTCTTTTATTTTATTTCCCTTTTTGACTACTTTGTAGGCCGAGAGGCCAACCCCTGCTCCTTGTGTTCGACCCTGGTCGCTATACCAGGTAAATAAATAGCAAGACCGCTATTTCGCATTTTGATTGATTTTATCTCTGTCTTGGTGGTCTACTTTTTCTTGATCGACACGATCGAGTGACCGAGGTCGCGACGACTATCGTAGAGATACCTGATTGCCTTAGTCGCTTGGTTTTTCGTGCCATCAGAATGGCGCCGTTGCCGGGGAGCACGGCTTAGTAGTCGATTTAATTCTCTCCGCGGTTTTCTTTTCACGGCTTTTTGTATAGATTTCTGTAGATATATTTTTCTGACATTTTCTTACAATAATCTGGTTTGACACTCTTGTTTTTGTTTTCTTGCGAGGGCCCGAGGATCGAGGCTACTTCTTCGGAAGCTGACGCAACCGCGAGAACCGGAGGCGGCTCTCTTCTTCACAGAGCCGCAGGAGAGCGCGAGGAGCAAGCAGGAGTGCGGGAGCCGCGGAATAGCCGCGGATTAGCATAGTTTAGATTAGGATTTATTTCCCGTATATTTAAACGGTTGTAATAATACAGGTACATTCGGACAGACACTGGACTCTCGGGTCTGTTTCGCCGAGCACCGGTGTGCTCGGGGGACCCTTTAGATTTTTCGCGGTTTTTACGCACTTTTTCTCTTACTGCCTTTTCCGGTTTCACGCATCGGCTTTTTCGTCTTCTCCCCCCTGTTTTGGACTTAATAACCAGGAGAACCGAAAAATTTATTAGGCCTTTGTTTTTATTGAAAAATATTAAAAAAAAGAAAAACCATAAAATTGGGACTGGCTAAGACTATTGACCCTAAAAGACACTCACCTTAAAATTTTGTCTTGGGGAAAGCAACCCCCTCATTGTTTGGTTTGCTTGCGCGAGAGAGTGACCCGCACCCTAGGTAGAGCCCTCCGGTGCTATTTCTAGCTGACAACCGTTTCTTCCGTGCGGGCCAGTCGGTTGGAGTAGCATCGGATATCCCAACAGGTCACGTAAGCGCTCTGATAGATTGTTTGTTCACCTAATAAAAACTGACAAGATAATTTGACCGAACCTTCACGGTCTTCAGCTCGTGTTGCGTTGGTGAACAGAGGGGTTTGCATTTTGATCATAGTTTCTCCAGATCCCATCCGCACTACTCGACCGGATCACGATGATGGGTAGACGCTCTCTTAGGCAGCCTCTGGCTGCACCGCTTTCCGGGCATGTCTACCCAGTCATCTAGGTTGGCCCACGAGAGCCGAGACCAGTTCTCCGAGCCCGAGTACGATTCCGCCCTGTTCCCCCTCGACCCCCTTTCTTTCGGTTCTGAGAGATATGAGCCAGAGGAGAGACTCACAGATTTGACAGCACCTGAGTTTGGCTCGTTTGATTTTGCAGACGCCATGACCGGCAGTTCTGAGGATCGCTCCCGTCAGCCTGAGCACTTCGTATTGGATCAGGGAGCGATCAACTCCACCCTGATCGCCTCTTTAGAGACCGTCCAGCAGCATTTGAGAGATCAGGGAGCTTTCATGATTGAGATGAGGAGAGAGTTGGAGCGACTCAGAGCAGAGAGAGATCAGAGCGAGCCTGAGGACGGACCAGATGCAGAGGCACGCCGCAGCAGCAGCAGCAGCCGCCGCCGCAGCGGCAGCCGCTGCGGCAGAAGGACCACCGAGACCGATGCGGGAGTTGCACAACCCCGGATCTACACTGATGCATCATTGGGTAGTGGTGCCTGCTATCGTGGGGGACTTCAAGTTCCCCCGAACACCCTGCAGATGCTCCCCCGTTTTCACGGACTTGCCACCGAGGAGCCCCATCTCCACCTCCAGGAGTTCTTGATGATCTGCAGTACTGTCCACGACCGCCATGTGGACCAGGATACGATTCGGATGATCGCCTTCCCCTTCTCCCTAGCAGACAGAGCAGCCACCTGGCTGAAGCATTTGGGGAAGTTTGTTTACACCTGGGAGCAGCTCCGCACCAAGTACTTGAACAAGTACTATCCACTCGGGCGGACCAATGCAGCAAGGGCCCTGATCAGCAACTTCTCCATGCTCCCCAACGAGCAATTCCATGAGGCATGGGAGAGGTTCCGAGAGCTCACAGACCGATGCCCGCACCATGATATCTCGAAGCCAAACCTTGTGCAGAGCTTCTTCAGCGGGATGACACCAGAGCTCCAGGGCTTGGTGAACGCTTCTTGTGGCGGGTCCTATTTCGCCAAGGATCACGACCAGGTCTGGGCCATCTTCGAGGAAATGGCCGAAAACTACATGGTGATGTCCCAGACCAGGTTGTACACACAGGACAGACCCCAGTAGCAGCCAGGACCCGTGCAGTACCATAGGATAGCATGGGTCGATGTCGGTCCATCCAGTTCATCCGCAGTTGCAGCATCACAGGCAGAGTCGTCCGCTGCGGATATGGGTATCATCAGCGAGAAGTTGGACCGCATGGAGCTGATCGAGAAGAAGCAGTGCCAGGGCATCACTCAGATGGAACAGATGGCACAGACTTTGAGCGACATGAAGACCCAGCTCATGTGTCTCCAGGAGGCACAGATGGCTTCCTAGCCCCGTCTTCAGTCGCGAGGCGATACCGGCGGCAGCAGCAGCTCGTCCCAGGCTCCAGCTCCTTTCAGCAGCCTAGACAGGTTCACCTTGTACAGGCGGAGCCGTACCAGCAGCAGCAGCCCTCTTACCAGTCCCCACCATCTCCAGACTTGCAGATGGTGGTATACCAGCCGGATCAGCCTCTAGCAGTACTCCCGCCAGCCCAGTACGATGCAGAGCTGTTGATGGATGTCAACGGGATTTGGTATGACCGTCCACAGCCTGGGATCCAACGAGACCATCCTGGATTCAGGTGGGGAGTGGAGGTACCCAGCCCCAACAGCAGTCATCCGGTCTGTATAGCCAGCAGAGGGATCACCAGCACCAGCAGCCCCCAGCTCACCAGCCATACCAGCAGTCGTCCTTCGTTCCTCGTCCCTATCAGCAGCAGGGACAGTCTTGGAGACGTGAGCAGCAGGCTCACCAGCCACACCAGCAGCAGCATCCTTCCTCCTACCCCTCTCAGCAGCAGCAGCAGCACCAGTTCCAACAGCCTCAGCCCCAGAGAGGTTACCCGTCAGGCTCCCATGAGAGCCCCGCCTTGGATGACATAGCCCCGCCCTCCTCACGGACCAGCAGGCTACCTTTAGACGGGAGATGGATGAGTTCCGCCAGGAGATGCGGGACCTGATGAGAGGGAAGGCCGCCATCCCTGCACAGATAGAGCCGAATCCCAATAGCCTCAAGAGGAAGTCTGAGCAGGTAGTTTGCACTGAGCATGCCACTCCTAGTGATCCATTTGATGATATGTCTTCAGATATGTTTGATGCTGATTTTGTTACACTTAGGAGCGGTAGAGCACCAGCAGGCGGCGCCTCATCTGAGCGACGACTCGAGGATCCACCCAGGGCGCCAGATGAGGAGGAGGAGAGCGGTACTGAGGCCGCACCCGAGGATGACGGTGGTACTGATGCCACCAAGGATGCTGATTCCACCGGCGGTACTGAGGTCGTCGCTTCACCAGTTCGAGGAGGTGGTGCTGATGCCACCAGAGTAGCCGAGCCAGCCCGCGGTACTGAGGCCGCGAGACGTCCAGTAGCAGAGCCAGCCCGAGGTGGTACTCAGGCCACCGGTGTTCGTTTTGATAGAGATGTTGTTTTTCCTTCTGTTGAAGTACCTCAGAACACTGTTGTGAATAAAGGAAAAGGTTTAGTTCCTTCTGGTCCCACTGTGGTGATTTGATGTATGTGCGGATCCGGCCGTTGAACCGTCTAGACCTCTTCCTAGTCCTTCATCTGCGAAGGATCCTGTGATCCCCTTCCCTAGAGCCCTTCAGATGGGAAAGGGGAAGAAAAGAGAAAAGGACCCAAAAAAGAGAGAGCAGGAGGAGTTCAGCCAGAGTATGATCGACAGATTTCACATACAGCTGACCCTTCAGGAGGCTTTGCAGCACATCCCCCTTCTTCAGCGATCTTTGAGAGACAGGACCACAGTCAGGAGGAGGAGGAGGAACCACACTTCAGAGATTCATGTGCTGACGAAAGCCACGTGTTTCGCGATCCAGAACCGTCTGCCGGCCAAGAGGCCAGATTCAGGAGCCCCGTATGTCAGATGTCAGATTAGTGAGCAGAGGTTCGACCGGACTCTATTGGATAGCGGATCGTCTATCAACCTCCTTCCGGCAGCCCTTCTCGACCGCTTCGAGTTGGGCACTCTTCGACAGAGCAGGACAGTCCTTCAGTTTGCTGATCGATCTGTCAAGAGGTCGAAGGGGTTGTTGCGAGACGTTATCGTCACTATTCAGGGCCTGCAATTCCCCGTGGACTTCGTAGTGTTGGACATGGAGATCCCCGATTCAGTGGCCGATACCCCCATCATCCTCGGTCATCCGTTCTTGGCCACAGCCAAGACGGTGACTGATCATGATAGCGGGAAGGTATACTTTCGCGTCGAGGGCGAGAGTGTACAGATAGAGACGGTCGAGGACTGTAGAGCCAGAGAGAGAGAGCAAGCTCAGAGACCATCACAGACACAGAGCAGCTGACAGATGCCGGGTTAGACATCCACCAGGACTGTGATTTTGTGATCACAGATGATGAGGCAGCATGGGCAGACCCTTCCGCACATGCCATCCTCTCATTTCCAGACACCACTGATGCAGAGATGACAGCAGAGGAGAGCTTGGAGAGCACAACCCTGGTCCAGGATACAACAGAGGTAGCAGAGCCGGTTCTCGACCACGACACGGTTTCTAGTGATGGTGGTACTGAGGCCACCTTGTGTGACAGTGGTACTGATGCCACCTTATTTGATACAGATCGCTTGGATTCAGAGTCTGATTGTAGATTGTGATGACCAGATGCCAGACCTGAGTCCACCTGAGCCTACAGATGAGGAGGAGGTAGAGGCAGAGCAGATCAGAGATAGCACAGTTGAGCAGCCTCCTCCAGATCCAGTTTGCGAGAGCTCGTATTCTTTCTCCCAGGCAGATTTGGCAGACTTAGCGGCTTTCACGCACCTTCTTCCGAGGCCAGATTTGCCAGCACCCAGCTGTCCAGAGCTGAAGACGCTCCCTACTTCGCTGAAGTATCGGTTCCTTGCGGGCGAACCTGAGATGTACCCAGTCATCATCTCCGCCGATCTGACTGGAGAGCAAGAATCCCGTTTGATGGGGGTTCTTGAAAAGAACCGCAAGGCAATCGGATGGAGCGTAGCAGATCTCCATGGATTAGTCCATCAGTGTGCTCCCACCATATTTATCTCGAGGAGGGGGCGAAGCCGTCGCGTGAGTTCCAGCGGCGGCTGAACCCCAACCTGAGAGAGGTCGTGATGAAGGAAATATCAAATGGTGGAGTGCAGATTTTATTTATCCCATTTCCGACTCCAAGTGGGTCAGCCCCTTGCATGTGGTGCCCAAGAAGACGGGCATCACAACTGTGATCAGTGAGTCGGGAGAGGAGATTGCTACACGAGTACCCACCTCTTGGAGGGTCTGTGTTGACTACAGGAGACTCAACCAGGCCACCAAGAAGGACCATTTCCCCCTGTCTTTTATTGACCAGATCATTGAGAGACTGGCAGGGAAGAGCCATTATTGCTTCTTGGATGGGTACTCGGGCTACAACCAGGTGGCCATCGCTCTTGAGGATCAGGAGAAGACCACCTTTACTTGTCCCTTTGGTACATATGTCTTTCGACGCATTCCATTTAGGCTATGCAATGCCCCTGCGACTTTTCAGAGGTGCATGCTGTCGATCTTTTCGGACATGGTAGGGGAGTGTTTGGAGGTCTTCATGGATGATTTCTCGGTCTACGACGACGGATTCGACTCCTGTCTTGACTGCCTAGACCGAGTACTCCAGTGATGTATTGAGTACCATTTGGTTCTATCTTGGGAGAAGAGTCACTTCATGGTGACTCAAGGGACGGTGCTTGGCCATATTATCTCCAACAGGGGCATGGAGGTTGATCCGGTCAAGGTTGATGTCATTAGAAAACTCGCACCGCCGTCCAATTTGAAGCAGCTACGATCATTCCTGGGGCACGTTGGTTTTTATCGGAGATTTATTCAGGATTTCAGCAGGATTGCCCGGCCGTTAACTGACCTCTTGACGAAAGACACCGAGTTCCTTGTCGATGACAAGTGTCTTTCGTCCTTTTCGACTCTCCAGCAGTGTGTGATTGAGGCTCCTGTCCTCCAGCCGCCTGATTGGTCTCTCCCATTCGAGATCATGACGGATGCCTCCGATTTTGCCGTAGGGGCAGTGCTGGGACAGAGGAGGGATGGAGTCCCGTTTGCTATCCACTACGCTAGCCGCACATTGGATTCCGCCCAGCGGAATTACACGGTCACAGAGAAGGAGATGCTAGCCGTAGTGTTCGCCCTAGATAAGTTTCGATCTTATATCATTGGATCTAGAGTGACTTTGTACACAGATCACACCGCCATCAGATACCTCATGGCAAAGAAGGATGCCAAGGCCAGACTGACTAGATGGATCCTTCTACTCCAGGAGTTCGACATTGAGATTAAGGATAAGACTGGAGTCAAGAATGTGGTGGCGGATCATCTCTCCCGTTTAGAGCAGCCTGAGGAGTCTGAGCAGATTGATCCCATTCGAGATACCTTCCCAGATGAGGCGATCCTTGCTATCGCCTCACTCCCGTGGTATGCCGATATTGTGAACTTTCTCATTGCTGGGAAAATCCCACAAGATTGGCCCAGGCAGAGGCTTGAGACCTTCCTTGCGAAGGCCAAGTCCTATCACTGGGAGGATCCCATCCTTTACCACGAAGGAGGGGATAGCGTCTGGCGTCGGTGCATTCCTCAGGAGGAACACCATAGCGTCCTCACTTACTGCCACAAGCTTGAGGCAGGAGGACATCATTCTGGGAGGAGAACGGCACAGAAAGTGCTCCAATCCGGCTTGTGGTGGCCTACCCTCTTCAAGGACTCTGATGAGTTCGTGAAGAGGTGTACTGACTGTCAGAGGATGGGCACTTGTGGACAGCGTGATATGATGCCGATGCAGCCCATTCATTTCTGTGAGGTCTTTGACGCATGGGGCATCGATTTCATGGGTCCATTCCCTAAGAGTCAGGGATTTGAGTACATTCTGTTGGCCGTTGATTATGTTAGTCGTTGGGTTGAGGCCATCCCCACCCGAGCCGCTGATGCGAGGATAGTTTGCAGATTTTTGAGGAAGCACATCATCACGCGGTTCGGGGTTCCACGAGTTCTGATTTCTGATGGGGGGTCTCATTTCATCAACGACCAGGTGAAGGCCCTTGCTAGCGAGTTCGGTATAGACCATCGTGTTGCTACACCTTACCATCCACAGACGAATGGTCTAGCCGAGGTGTCGAATAGGGAGATCAAGACTATATTGCAGAAAGTCGTCCGCCCTGACCGAAAGGATTGGTCACAGCTTTTGGACTCGGTCCTATGGGCATATAGGACGTCTTTCAAGACTCCATTGGGAACATCTCCCTTTCGCCTCGTATATGGCAAGCCGTGCCATTTACCTGTTGAGCTGAGGCACAAGTCACTTTGGGCAGTTACAGATATTCTTATGGATCCAGATGGTGTAGGAGACCAGAGGAGGGCAGAGTTAGCTGCCCTCGAGGAGCTTAGAGATACAGCTTTCTCAAACAGCCTACAGTATAAGGAGAGAGTGAAGGAGTGGCATGATTCTCATATCAGCCACAAGCATTTTTTTGAACATCTATCTATTTAAGGCGACCGCTTAGTCAAGCCTTCTGCTATTCTGGAAAGAGATTCGACTTGCATCTTTGAAGCGATGGGCTACTTTGGGAAAGACCCGCCCGGTGTGACATGTCGACAATCTGAGATTGGACAGAGAGTATGGCTGTTTGATGCGAGGCTTCGTTTGTTTCCAGGAAAGCTGCAGAGCAAATGGAAGGGACCCTACTTGGTCAGAAAGGTACACGACAACGGTAGCATTGATATATCCGAGTTGTCTTCTGAGAGTACCTTTCGAGTGAACGGTCAGCGGCTCAAGTCATTTCTAGATCATGAGCCGCGGGTCGTTGATGTTGCCCCTATTCATTTTGCGTGAGATGTGGTCTCTTGACTCACATCTATTGCATCTCACGCCTGATTATCATTGTTCTTCCGACTTGTATAGATCCAGTTGTCTATATCACTATTCTTTATTCCCACATCTCATCTTATGATTATGCTATACTTAGGGTGTACTTTACCCTAAGTATAGGGGGAACATAGGACCTGCGGGTATTCTTTTCGTTCTTTCTGCCCCTGTTTTGCTGCCTATACTTAGGGATATTTGACCCTAAGTATAGGGGGGCAGACTCTGTATCTTCTTCACTCGGATTTCCCTTCATGTACAGCTTGCTATACTTAGGATTAGTTAATCCTAAGTATAGGGGGAAACCACCGAGTTCCTCTCATTCTATTCATTTATTCATTTCTGTACTTAGCCATTCCTTTTCACTTCCCTTTTACTAAGCACGAGTTATGTCTTTTTCATCGCTCTTGACCACTCTGAGGACATCGTTCGAGCTAAGTATAGGGGGGGTGTATATATTTCATATATACTTTAGCCATAACTCGTACTTTGTGTGAGTGTGTTAATAAATAAATTGGCTAAAAACCTTAAAAATCACAAAAATTAAAATTTTTTCCTGTACATAATCATTCTTTTATTGCACATACATAGCTAGTGTACAAAATTATCCTTGTAAAAATGTTTTCAAAAATCTTTTGTGTAAAGTTTGTGTAAATATTTTCTTATCAAAACTATGTATATAGTACAAAATTTTTCCAAAATGTTTTGAAAATCAAAAGTTTGCAAAAATCTTGTGTAAATGTTTGTAAATACTTTTGCAAAACTTGCACTTCATACATCCATCCATTCATGATTTCAAAACATTTTTCAAAAATTTTGCACGATTGTAAATATTTGTAAATAGCATCTTTGTATATATATGTATATAGTTTTTCCTGGATGAGAGTTGACATTTAAATTAAGCCTGGAATTAAATTGAGAAATGGAGCTTGAATGAGATCTTAATCCACCTAACTCTAAGAGGAACCTTATAGGGCTTAGGGTTAAGGCTTTTCAGGTCCGTAAGGACTTAATTCTTTGAGTCCACTAGGCTATGAGCATATGTCATCTTGATGAGCCTAAGTAGAGCACTTAACAACACACGCATGACTCTTAGAGACAATGGCTTGACTTGCACCAGCACTTTACACATGGCTCTCCACGGATGAGGTGGTGAGGAGGCAGTTTCCTTTGGCTTGGGGTAGCATATGAGGGTAGTACTTCTAGGCGGAACCTCTCTTCTTCTTCTAGTGAAGGAAGTGCGTCTCAACTTGGTCTAGTGGTGATGAAGGCTAAAGACAGAAGCCGTGGGTTGCAATAAAGCTTCAAAAGAGGGATAGTCTACTGGCTCAAGAGGAAAATTTCTTGTATATATGCTGCACCATGTAGATATGTTGTATAGAAGCACTTAAAAAAATTGCAAAATGCAAAAAGAACTCCAAAAAAGTGGTGGGTCGGATTGAAAATTTAATAACCCCACCGGAGTGTATATAGTCAAATAAAGCAAAAGCTTATGGTATCCATGTTACATCTCATGAAGCTTGCAGCGGGAGACTTGGCTACACTGGCTGAGCTTCCAAAAGTCTATACTTCTTCCCCCTCTTCTTGAGCCGGTTGCACTTGAACTTAGAAGGGAATACCCCGCTTCTCGAGGAAAGAGTTGCTAGACCGAGGCATTAGAGTTACCAGGTTGAGGGAGGTTGTTTCTTTGTTACTTCTGAGGTGGGGAGCTACATATCACTTACACTGCATGGAAAGATTCATGGTCATTAGAGTTTGTGTATGTAGACTTGTTCTGACCTGGTTTATTGAGGAGTCTTGTCCATAGATTGGTGGAACTTAGAGGCTGTTGAGTTTTAAACTTAAGTCTAAATAAGGTTCCGACACATTAATAATCCAAAGATCTGATCAAGCTCCATAATTCAATTTAATGAAGGAAAGTTTAATATTCAATATTGATCCATATACATTCCCCTCTTTTTCTTTTTCTTTCTTTCTTTTTCACTTCTTTTTCAAATAAGTGTTTGCTAAGGGACTAGCAAAAGTTAAGTATAGGGGGGTGATGAATACCCATTCATCACTCTTTATTCTTATATTTTAGCTACAAAAACCTTTGCAAATGCATGCATATTCATGTAAATACAAATAATTATCAAAAGCATGCATTGTATAAAGTTTAATAATTAGCATGTTTTTGTGCAAAAATAAAAGAATAAAGATTAAAAAGAAAAAAAAAGAGGGAAATATTTAGAATAAATATTGAGCAACCTAACCCAAGGGAGGGCTCAACATGGGTCTGACCGCATAAAAGCCAAAGTAGAGGGAGATAGGGGCTCATGTGTGTAAATATATATATGTAAATAAAATAAAAGTATTTTCCTCACAAAAATAGGCTTGTAAATATTTGTATATATTTATAAATATAAAATCAATATAAAAATTTAAAATTAAAAAGAAACCAAAAATCTCACTCATGTACATGATCACCTTGTACATAGTTCCATCATCCCTATTTATTTATCCTTATAAATAAATAAAAGTAATCTCCAAAATTTTTGTAAATATTCTATAGTATATAGTGTAAATAAATAAAATAGAAACAATTAAAACAAAAACAAAATAAAAATAACAAAATTAAAAACACAAAAATATATTGTAAATATACCAAGTATATAAATGTATATATGTATTTATTTCACCTATGTATATAAATAATTCAAATAAAATAAAAATCTCTTTTTATCCCTTATTCTATAATGAAAATAAATAAAATATAAAAGGGGAATAAAATTGTACAAAAATAACAAATAAAAATCAAAAATTAAAAACCCCATATAGTGTACATATACCTATATATAACATATTATGTATATACCTTATTTTTATTTCGAAAAAATTATTAAAAATCACTAAAAAAATAGAAAAAAAATAAAATAAAAATATTTCATGTTTTAAGTTTTCACTAAATCGGCCATTTGCTACCCTTAATTTTAATTTCAAAATCCAACCACGTGGCCGCTTCCTACTGGTCCTGGATTGTTGACCGCCCGGTCAACTACCCCCCCCCCCCCCCCAGGACCACTTCTCGCGGGCTTGGGCGCCTGACCCGATTTCCCTAATTTCTAGCGCCTAAACCTGATTGACTCTTACCTAAACCCCGGGTCAGATCCGTCCACGACACATCCGTCACCCTCGCCGGAGCCTTCGCCTTGGGATCCGCGCTCCAAATTGCCCTACCCGCGCGCCTCTTTCCGGACCCTCCATGATATATATTCCTAGCTCCGCCACCTCGAATCTCATCTTTGGTCATTTGATTCCACCCCCAGTGAGCTCCAGTGTGTGCGCGAGAGTGACAGCTCACGTCCGGTGCTGTCGAAGCGAGGAGAGGGAGCGTGGCCACTGATCCGGCGAGCATCGCCGCCTTGCTCCGCCACCAGCAGGAACATCGAGCCTCGGACGTCGGCGCTCCGTGAGGTGAAGACCCAGAGCTGCGCAAGCTCACCCACAGCCCATTCAGCCGCCCAGGTAGCTCTGTTAGCCTTTCTTTTTCCGTAATTTCTAGTTACCCCCAAATCGCTCCGCCGCCGTCCCCCGCCGATTCCAATCGATTCCGACCACCATTCGATCATCGGGCATCGCCATAGCCTTCGCCGTCTTCCCGCGCACCTTCTCCACATCCCCATCCAACCCAGCTCGCACAGGAGCTGGGATTCGAGCTCCACCGTCCTCCCTTCGCCGGAGCTCGCCCATAACGCCCCACAGACCACGTCATCCGCCTAACTGGGTCGAGGCAGTTTGCCCTCGACCCGTGAGTCTTTTGTTCTATTTTGCAGGTGCTCCCCAGCCCGTCTGAGGGGTTGGGCCATTCAGACCAGAAGCTCTTCCTCCGCCGACCTCGCCGGAGCCATCCTGGGCTCGGTTGGATCATCGGAGTTCACCAGCAGCTGTGGGACGTCATTGCGGAGTTTCTCCGACCTTCACAAGCAGCAGGGGAGGTCCACAGCGCGCGCACGAGGCCGGCGAACCTCGCCGGCCAACTGTTCTTCCGATACCTTCCCCGACCGTCCGATCATCCTCACCCTCCAGTTCGCATCTCGACCGTTCACTTGAGGAGGACCCGTCATCGTTAGATCCATCCACGAGGCGATCTGGACCGTCCGAGCCGAGAGGGGTCGCCACCGATACCATCAACCGCTAGATCAGACACGTGGCTACACCTCCGCCGTTGGATGCACCGAGGGGTTTGAGCTGTGCAGCGCCAGTCACCAGTCACCGTTAGATGATCCACGTGGCGCGCATCCATCGGCCGCATTAATAAAGGGTAAACTACCCTTAGGCCCTCCTGTTTATTTCATTTAGCATTTAGTCCTGTAAATACCTAGTGTAGTTGTCGAGTTTTTGGTACTTTTGCATTAAGGACCTCGCACTTTATTTTCCTTGCACTTATGCCCCTGTGCGTTGTATGACACGTGCATCGACACATGATTTTCTGGTTTATTTGCAACATAGGCCCTGCAGTTCTGGTTGTTCATTGATGAATGAAAGTTTTTAACTATTTGCATTTATACCCATGTGCGTGATACATTTGAACATGTGCGTGATTTTTTGGGTATTTTGCGAATAGGTCACTGGACTTTTGGTACCTGTTACCAATAAGCCCTCGGAACTTATTTTTCTTACATTTGGGTCCCTGAGTGCCTCAGGCACGTGCGACGCTCGTGACTTCCTGGGTTAATTGCACCAGACCCCCCAGACTTTCGGGTATTTGCACTTTGGTCCCTGTGCAATGTGCCCCATCTTTATTTTTGAATAAAATAGCAAATTACCTCCAAATCCAATGAAAATTGGACACATGACTCCTGCCATAGTGTAAAATTTTCAAGGATTTCTGAGGACATTTTTGTTTTCATTTGATATTTTTTAAAAATTCAAAAACCTCTATTTTCTTCACTGTCTAACTTTAAAAATCACAAAAAATGCTAAATAGTGTCTAAAAATTACAAAAAAATGGTCTACTGTTTGTTTTGTTAAGTTTTATTTTCTAGCCAATTTTGGCTATTTTTCATTATTGAAAACCACTAAAAATTGAAAAACATTTAAAATCTTATAAAAATTCTAGTAAATCAATTAAAAATCCAAAAACAATAAAATAGGTGCCTAAATTTTCCTTGTTTTATTCTCTTTACAGAAAAATTATCCCAGCTAATTTGGGGGCTTCAGATATTTTATCTAGGCCCTTTTAGCTCGGCTGGACAATACCTACTGTTTTAGTTACTTTTCGATTTTTAGAAAATTAACTAAACATCAGAAAATTCTTAAAAATTCACCAAAAACACTAAAAATTACAAGACACATAAAAATATTTTTGTCTGAATTTTTGGTTGATTTTTAGTGTATTTAATAGATTGTTGAAGTGTGTGTTTATTTGTTTTTCTTATTTTCTTAATTAACTAAAAAATCCAAAAAATATAAAATATTCAAAAAACACCAAAAATAGTTGCTTCTTTTATTTTATTTCCCTTTTTGACTACTTCGTAGGCCGAGAGGCCAACCCGTGCTCCTTGTGTTCGACCCTGGTCGCTATACCAGGTTAAATAAATAGCAAGACCGCTATTTCACATTTTGATTGATTTTATCTCTGTCTTGGTGGTCTACTTTTTCTTGATCGACACGATCGAGTGACCGAGGTCGCGACGACCATCGTAGAGATACCTGATTGCCTTAGTCGCTCGGTTTTTCGTGCCATCACCAGCCACTGTCTTATCTTCCCCAGCCTTCACTATTGGATCTCGATCTGAGATCTAATCTCAGATGTTGGTGGCGAAGCGGTGTAGATCGTCGGATGATTACCGTGTGTATTAGTGAACCAGCTCCCGTCGTCCAATCGCACGCCTACTTAGGTGTTTTGCAGTTTGTACCCTAGAAATTTTTGTATTTAATAATTAGACCGCAAACTTTCATCGATCGTTATTTATTCTAATAATATTTGCATCAAGACCCCCCAACTCTTGATATTTACATTTCTGTCGATGCCACGTCACCACACGCGACTTGACCACATGAGGTGACATTCTGTAAGTGTGCCCCCGAACGTTTGTGTATTTATATTTAATCTGGGAAATTTTATATTTACTTATATTTTTTTGGTGAAATTGCATATTGACCCTTGAACTTTCTAATATTTACATTAATACCCCTAATAGTATTGCATTTTCTCTTTGCTTCTTGTATTTATTCCTTGTAGATACATTGCTCTAAAAAATCCCCAAAAATAGTTTTAGCTTTCTAATTGCACACACATTCACACTCATATTTTTATTTTGCAATTTGAAGCTTTTTTTATTATTTACTAAAAATTAAAAAGTGTCTGTTTTCTCCCTATTTGCAATAGAAAATACATAAAAAATATAAAAACGTTGTGAAAAATTTCCCCTCGCGTGAGGCTGTGACACGCGAGGCTGGTGACGCGCGAAGCTGGCACGCGAGAGGAAGGGTGGCGCACCCGAGAGGAGGGGCTGAAGGTAGGGTTAGGGTTTTGAGAATCGAGAGCTCCGGTCTAAGATCGCCGCTCTGATACCATGTTGGAGGAAATAAGAGACTTGTTTATTCATGTAACTCTAGGCTCTATATTGGACAGAAGTAGCTTTGCCTTCACTTTAGAAGGACTTGGAATATACTCCATCTCCGTGTTACGTTGATAACCGATAGTACCCAATATTTACAGAATCTTTTTGATGCCTCTGCCCAATCTAATTTTACATGCATATCCTTGTGTATTTTTGCAACTCTATCATAACCCTGCATACTTTGTATTTACATCACTACCATACGCCAATCCGAGCAGACCCTGCTGTAATTAAGTTTCTGGTTTGCCATGCATCGGAGGCAAGGTGTTCGTGAGACTCGTGGCTTCCATATGGTTATTCCCACCGGAGGCGTCGACGAGAAGGGCTGGGTTGGAGGTGGTCATGTCCACAACGTCGAAGGACAAGCCAAATGAAGAAGGCATTGTAACACAAGTATACATGTAAATACGGAATATACATTTGTCAGGACGTTACACTTTAAGTATACATGTAATCTACATGTGAGATAGGATCGTCTGCTGTAGCAAGGGTTGCAGCAAACTCTGCTACAGGATCGGGAGCCGCTCGATCTTGATCGAGCGATTCCCACTAATTCACATGATACGGGCCCACTTAAAGTGCGAATTCGTGAGAACCGCTCGATCAAGATCGAGCAGCTCCCGTGCAGCAGAGTTTGCTACAGCCCTTGCAACAGCAGAGACGATCGTATCTCACTCTATGTATGATAATCCCTCTTACCTGACACCCAGACCACATGAAGGTGTGGGTCCGGAAGCACATGTATGTATTTCGGGGTATCTTTAAGGTGTCAACGGACGGAAAGGGATATAAATGCGATTTTTATATTCCTCTACGCAGAGAAAGATGGACGGATCGATGGATGCCATGTGGCGTCGGCAATTTGGAGATGAACGTGGGCCCAACGACTGCACCTGATCTTTGGAGATCATGCCCCCCAAATGCGCTGAGAGAGGAGAAGGAAATCGAATCATAGCTCTCAAACTACCAAAGAGGAGAGGAGAAGCTCAACTCAAGAGAATTCCCCAACGTTCCTACCCCATGGACTCAAACAGAGAAGACCACCAATTCACGCATCGATTTCTCCATGACGAAGATGAATTATGCCGCCACGCGAAGCCAGGATGCTTCAGCTTCATGATGTACTCCCCCCGCAATGCGGCAACACGACTTGCTCATAGATCTCTTTTCAGACGAGGAAGCGAAGACCAAGAGACCTGCTTCGGCTCTCCCAAGTCGAGGATCAGAGCGTCCTCCCATCTGCCTGTTCCTCGATCTTCAGAGATCTACAACAAGCTCAGCGATAGCAGCTGCGTCGATAGCAGCGGCACCCAGCACGCTGATATTTGCAAGCACACCGCGAAGAAGCTCACCTTCAGTTACAATGCCGCCGACTACGCCTTGAATTTCGACGAGCACGACGGTGACGATGACCACCTGAATTTCGATGAACGGCTGCAGATAGCTGCCCAAACAGTCGGGGGACAACTGACCCCGACAACGCATGACAAGAGCTCATAAATTCCCATCTTTTTAGTAGGATCTTGAGTTTGCTCATGTAACAATTCCACATGTATTCAGATGAGCCGTGTGCTTTTCTATTCCTTGTTTCCACTGCAATTGCGTCGGTGGTTCATCACTTCCAGCTTAAATAACACTATCCAGCTTTTGTAATGTTTATGTTTCCTAATAACAGCATGAATTCCATCAATATTTCATAACTCCCTTCAGGCACTATTCAATTTCATTATTATATATATATATAAGTCCCTTGAATATTACAAGAAAAAGAAACCAGACAGCTGAAAAGGGAGCACACCAATGCATGCCCATGTTCATTCTCTGTCGAGTTATGTATCAATGACAACTCATTGCTTAAGTAGTGAACAAGTTCAAGTAAATGGCTATATCTATGTGTTGTACCAGTAAATCATATTCCCTTTGTATGTGTGTAGCTAGCTTACCAGTAAAGCTGGAATCCTACTACTCCCTATGCTCCAGTAAGAAATCTTACCCTTCGAAGATGCTCAGTTCTTGTGCTTTGACGATGATGCACATCCTGTCTGAGGCTGGCTTTTCCCCGGGGAGGAGGCCACCATCGCACGCAGCTTTGCAGAAATCTCCATGAAGTTTGGCCTCTCAGAAGGATCGGACACCCAGCACCTCTCCATCAGTGATCTTCAATCAGGATCGCATGATTCTGGTATCGGTGGTCGCATTGTATTGTTCAGAATACCCCCTGATAAGGGCAACATTTCATTATGTGAGAAGATCTACAACGCTTCCAAATGATCTCCAATTGGGCTCTAATGATCTTACAAATGGTCCAAAATGGTGAAAAGAATTATGGAAGGTCACCTATGATGGCTCCATAGTGCATATTCCCATATGGTTCTTCCCCTGTTAGGAGCTCCCATAACACAATTCCGGAAGAATACACATCAACCAAAGAATAACAAGCATTTTAAATGAGACTGGATGAACCCCGTGCAATATATAGAATTGTGTAAACTGAGACCTCGGAGATCAGATTACTGCTGCCATTCAGAAGCTCATCGGCCATCGAAGGCAGCGTCCCACACACACCACCTGAGATGAGCTTCTTACACTTGATTTTGGACAGGCCAAGATCAGAAACCTACAAGAAAAAAGGGGACAGCATTGAAGACGGATCAATCAGAATTCAGAACCGTGCACCATAGTTCATTCACATAGCTAATCTGAATGTTTATAAAGTTCTGGTAGCTTCATTATTCTCTAGGATGAAAACACTATTTACTTTTTTTGTAATACATTCTGAGCATTTAAGAAATTTACACACTTTTTCTATCTGTGTGTGTTTGTGCATTTCTCATACATTAATTAAAATTATTCTTGTAGATAAGCACCAACAGTTGAAGGGCCTGCTAGGATCTTACGGAAAAGTACATGAACTTTATCACACTTGCGAGGTGCAGGGCATTTGTAGTACTTTTAGTCAAGACCTTGCAAATTCTTTTTGCAGATAGAATGTGATAAATAACAATTAAAATAAGGCAAAATTAAATATTTAAAGTACTAGCCTAACTAATCATGTTTGGCATTTCTGCATAGCCTCATGGTGGAAAAGAAGTCTGTATATAGCTTAAGAAGAAAATTATACTATCCTTGTGCACCTTTCCCCAATCAAAATCATCCTTGACAACTTCCCTCTAACATCTATGGTTGTAAATTGGGTAATCCTTAATTCTGAAGTAAGCTTGGATTACGATTCTTGTCAACCTGTCAAGGAAGATCCCTACATGGAGCAGATATTAACATTTCATTGTTACAATGATGATCTTTTTTAAAGTAAAGAACAAGGGGCCTAAAAGTTTACCTCAACATTCTCCCCAAGCCGTACAGAAAATGCATGGAGTATGTTCAGCAAATAAATCCACATGGACATTAGAGAGGCCACGAAAATGATAAATGAAGACTGCTTTTTACAATGGCATTTCTTAGAAGGTTGTTAGGTTCAAGATCATCCTAGTTCAAATGAATAAGTGAATGAAAAACCAATCGACAATAACCAGACTTGGAGAAATACATGTTTTTTTAATGAAGATTAATAAGGTGTTGATGCAGACCAACTTCGAACAGAGCAGAAATACTTTACAATGGTATTCCTGATTCAGCATATTGCTAAAAGTTGCACACAATATGAATTTCACAAATCAACATAGATGGGAGAATCTAGTCTAAAAATGAGAATGGTCTCACTACTTTAACCCTGAATTAAGGACCACCATTCAACCCCTCTGAGTAGAATTCCTAAGGTTAGATGTCCATGACTTAAGCCATCTGATGAAGTTTGTGGTTACTATTCTCTTAAAGGTTTTCCACAAATTAAAATTTGGCTGTAGAAGGATGGAATTGTATCCAAAGAATAATGGAATATATAAAAGTAATAAGAGAGGTGACAGACCACAATCAATCATATTAGTCGTATTCTTGAATTTGGAATAAAAAGAAGAATAATGCTTCCTTGCAAAGGACATAAAAAGGCAGAATAATGTTTCCTAGCAAATGGAAATGCTAGGACAGCCGAAGGAACCCTTGCACACCTTCATAACCTTTTTGGGAGGTGTATACTCTATAGAAATTGTCTCATTTTAATACTTTTCAAAAACCAAATGGAAACAAATTTTCTCAAGCTTAGAACAAGATTCATCACTCGCAGATAAATAAGACAGAAATCCATTAATCGATAAACAAGCCTTTATAGTCAGCATAATCAGGTCCTAAAGTAAGAATAACAATGGGTCCTAAATTATAGAAATATAAGAATAATAATGACCCCTAAATTATGGAGATGGCGGGACTGATCTTGCTGATCATGGTAGTTCTTCCCATCACTCACATTTATCTTTTAAATTCAAGTCATGGATAAAAACGGAAGGAGAAAATACAGCCATGAGAACAAGAAAATCCCAAAGAGCATCTATTTAGTAAGATCAGACAAGGAGAGATTATAGCCTAGGAGCAAGAAAATGCACCAAGGTGCAGCAAAAGTAATCGAATAAGACCCGCAGTATTCAGCTTTCTTTTTCACTGAAATGAATCAAGATTAAATTTGATATTAATTTTAAAACACCCCAAACATAGCACATGAAATTTAAGTGTAAGAGTGATTTATAATCAATGGATATTATTAATTAATAACTTGAGCTTCAGTATTTTTGGTGGTTGTAAATTGGACCGATTGGATCAAAATCCAACAAGCTGTTTGTGCCAATTTTCCTCGACGATGGCTCGAGTCTAGGCTTGAGATATTACAAATTGACATACGAGGAGGTTTCTCTAATAGTGGAAAGAGTTACCCAAGAGAAAGAACCAACTCTGCAAAGAGATAAGAGGAATAGGCTACTCGGAATATGCAATCACAATTTTCAAGGGGAAAAAGTGATGAGTATGCAACGAGAATGTTACAAAAATAAGTGAGGGGGATTGTACCACTCAAATATAGTCCTGAGTGAGTCATAAGCAGTGAAGGTTACTTGACAAATTGGGCTTATGCATTTCGGGCGTTTCACAGCCCAATTAAGCATGAACCCAACAATTACCACATATAGCTACTTCTCGATAACCACTCAGATCAAGTTATGGGATGTTACAAATTTCTCGATTATGAAGAACTACATCATGCGGGTAGTGCAATGTGCCTACCACCCAAAAGACCAAGGTTCAAATCCCCCCCATATGGGGGTTGCGTTAGGTAGTCGACAGCGAGCGTAAAAAATAGTTGAATCTTTCAACATGGAAATGAGCAAGAATCTATGTAACCAACCCTACTTTTAGTAGAAGGCTTTGTTACTTATAAATGTTGGAGTATATATGTTGTGTGTCACTTATGTGCGGGATCCATTTACCACATCCAGTTCTTTAGTCTAGCATCGACCGTCTGTGGGATATGGAGACTTAGTGGCGGCTATATAAGAAGCCCCTCACCCTCTTGTAACAGTGAGAAAGTGCAATAGACACATCAACCCTTTGAGGCGTTCTTCCGTGGTTTCATCTTGCTCCTTAAGGAGTAGGGTTCCACATAAAATCCCGGTCTTCTTCAATGTGTAATCTTTATCTCTGATTTGCTTCCGCGTTCTTATTTTCTAACATGGTATCATAGCACGTTCGATTCTTGATGTTTATTTTCATGATTTGTTCAAGAGTCGGTTCTTGATTATTGATATTATTATTATGGAAGATTTGTTCGTGAAGATTAGTTGTGAGTCATCCAAGGAGAGTCCTGCAATTTGATTTCTAGGATTATTTTTGAAACACTAATCATGCCATGATTTCTGCATTCTAGCTTTCAACATGATGTTGTTGGTTTTCCTCACGAAACCTGAAATTTGATTGGTGAAGTCTGCTATCTTAAAGGTGTTTCCGATCTCCATATGACATCTTGGGAGCGCAACACCTCCATGCGCATGGCTCCTCCAGACAAGCAAGTAAAGAGTTACATTTGGGTTTTTGGCAAGTGAAGCAGTGGAGCTTCTTAAGAGGATTCAAAAAATCATGCATAGCAATGTTATGGTTCCTAAGTCTATGAATGTTGTATTTCGAAGAATTGGATTTGCCATTCAAAAGGGATTGGCGGCGCAGCTTGTTGCCCGTCTCCCATCAATTCCTATGTAACTTTCAATAGCCAGTGAATGAAGCAGCCATCAGAACCCTCCATGGCGGCATCCCCGCATCTCGGATCTGGCAACGAGCATCCAGAGATCTGGCCTTGATAGGTCACGCACGTCCTACTTCAGTAGTCAGCACCACCGCCCAACTATAGATGGTTCTAAAAACATGATACTTCCATGCTCTTGGCAAATAATGGAACATCTTCAGCCAAAGGCTCATCCTCCACGAAGCTCTAGGTGAAGCTTCATCTTTAGCCAAAGGCGGAGCCGACCTTCTCGATGCTCCAGGCGGTGTCGTGTGCACCGCACCAACTCCTCGAACCCACCACCTCCAGGCAGTGCTCCACCTCCCGCGTGAGCCACCATCTCCTTCACCAGTAAATCCACAAGCAGTAGAGCCCCCTTCGCTGTGCATCCACAGGCGGCGCACCCTCCAGTGCCTCTCTCCTTCGTGATCTCGAGGTCCAATCTCCAGCAAGCAAAGGCGGCGAAGGCCGCACCTCCAACATCGGTGTGCACTCCATGCGGCGACAAGAGACCCCTCTCGGGGTTGGGGTCTTTCGAAGGAGGGTTCCCAAGTAGAACCCTAAATAAAGAGATCAAGTAGGCTGTATTTTATTAAAAAAGATTTTTTTTCATTGTAAGGGCTTAAGTGGGCCGAAAGAAAAAAAAGAGAAAAAAAAGAAGAGAGAGAGAGAGAGAAAAAAAAGGGAGGGAGGTGATTTGTATTTTGGACCCAAGTTGGGCTCAATTTAAAAAAAATAGAGAGGAAAAGCCGAAAAAATGATGAATGGCTTATTTGAAAGAAAAAAAAGATGTGAAGGCTACTAAAAATGAATGAAATAGCCAGAAAAAACATAATTTGAAAAAAAAATGATTGAGAAGAAAATTCGAGAAAAATTATGATGGCTTATGTGATTTTTATTTTTCTCCATTTTCATGTCTTCTCCCAACTTGGTCGACGTCGTTGTTTTCCGACCAGTCTGGGAGAAAGGGGGAGTATTGTGTGGAGTTACAGGTTGGATTCAGATATCAGATTCTCCATATTCCAGACTAGACAGATGTCAAACTCAACAGTTCAGATTTCAAACTTGATGATCAGATTCCAAGTTTTCAGCTTGATTCACGCAAGTTTCCGATCATTATTTGTGTTGTCTCCATCTTTTGTTTTGGTCTCAGAGTTTTTATGTGATCTATATGGACTCCGGAGTAGATATCTCATTCCCTATGCCATGTGGGTTAGGGTTTTCATGTGGTTTCATAGGAATTTTAAGAAAAAATATGGGAGCACAATGCCCTAATGGTCTCTAAAGTGTAGATTTTCCTTATACCAAGCCAAACAAAATTGGAAATGGTGAAAATGCATGTAGAATGAATGAGTATCACGGATAATTTTATCCTCACCAAAATCCATTTACCCAAAAATGTGGAAATCAACATAATTGAATTGACTTCGGAGTTTGGTTTTGTAAAAGATTGTCTATCAAATCCTCCACCCTCAGAAGATGCCCTTCATAAACCATCATCTACGCCACCGTCACCAATTTCACCACAAAAGAATGAAGGCATCCTTTCATGATAATCTTATTGACTATAATATGAAGGTCCACACCATCTTCTTCTTGACTTTCAATTCTTTCATATGATTTCTTCAAAAAAAGACTTTTTCATATGATTATAATCAGGGTCTTCATCAACTAATTGGAGGCTCACTATGTTATCGACCTCGGTTGGACCTTCCTCCTAAGATTTAATTTGGTTTCTTTAAGCTAAACTCGTTAGCGAAGCCTTGCATAACACAGGCTTGCCAAAAAAAAGCATACCTTGGCCACAACCTTGGTCTTAGAGCTCACTTTGATTCGTGCTGTACCCTTACTCTCCATCCCATGTGATGGGATAGCCAATCTCTCTTTAGGTGGCCACACGGCAAAAAGCATGTCCAAAATATGCTCAATTGACATCAGGGTGGGGGGTTTAAAGTAGGAGAGTGAGAAGTCCTTTTTAGACCATCCAATAGTTATGAGTTTCCCAAGATCTAAGCTATTTGTGAACTATGCAAGGGTCTGACCACCTTCTTGAATGAGCATCTTGATTAAGTTTGAGACCACATAGTATATTACTATATATAAAGCTGTGAGTCAGCTCTTCAGATCTTGATTGTATCTTAACCAGCGCAGATGCTAGGAATGACATATTTCCCTTGCCTCCTTTAATAGCAAAATATGTAAGGAGCTATCTTTGTCAGAAAACCTTAGACAAGATCATGAAGACAGTCAGAAGTAGGCTTGGATAAATTATTACTCGTTTTCATTGACTGTAGGAACACAGCTCAAGAGTTTTGATAATCGGGGAGCTTAGTACCATTGGTCTAAATTTACTCGGTGGAACAGTAATCACCTTCACCTCCTAAAATCCATAGCAATTATATCTACCTGTTATTTACATAATCTTATAAAATAAAGATACCCCAAAAAGCTGTTTTCCGAAGAAAAGACATGCATGTAAGGGAGAAAATTGCTATTAAAAAACCTGTGTCTGCAACAATAGACATCTTCTCTTTCAAAAAAACAATAGACATCTTCTAAAGATTACCAGTACGTACAAATAAAATTTGACATTTTTCAAGCAAGTCCGCTCCAAGAGAAAATACCTTGCAAATAGGGCGTAGACGATCTCTAAGGTAGCGTTCGGCTACCGGGTTACCTCCTTTTGGGGGAGTTTACCCCCCTTAACCCACATCCCCCTCTCTCTCCGTGGGCCCTACTTTATTCCTTTTTTAAAAAAATTAAATAAATCAATTTTACATCATCAATTCTATCAAAAAATAATATATTATACCATCATATCATATAAAAATTATAAATTACTCCACTTCTACTCACTTTTTCAAACTTCAATACAATCACATCACAATAACTAACTTTTTCAAACTTCAATATAATCATATCATCCCAAACCCACTTCTAACTCGCCCCCAGTTTAACCCTCTATCCAAACACCAAAATCCAAAAACGGGTTACCATATACCAGTTTAACCCGCCTTAACCCGCCAACCAAACGCACCCTAAGATTCACAAGCAAGTTATCACTTTTCAAGTAAAAGTGTACTATGCTCTTTTCATGCAGATATTCCATTCCAAATGTTGCATCCATCGCAATAAGAAGCTTGGCTGCACTGCGATGTTCAGATGCTGCTTGGTTGAGATTTCAAGGTTGTTATGGTATGTTCTCTCTTTCATGGCCGGTGATCCAAAACTAGTGTGGATAATTGACACTGGTGTTTAATGAACAGAACTGTGTTTTATACCATAAAATTTGAAAAATATAATCAGTGAAAATTGAACAAATTGACATGCCAAAGTTAACTTCAACATAAAAAAACCTTTTAACAACACTTAGCCCTAATAGCAATTTGCAGACCGGCCTACGGCCTCTCAAAGCCATCTGTCAACTGAGCCCCAAGGTGCAGCTTATTGATCTCCATATTTGGGACATCCTGCAATATATAATAGAGAATGAAACGTTGCAAAGTTGCGCACTTCCAGATCTCATAACATAAAAGGTTTACATCGAAACAGACAACAAGCGGGCAACAAGCTGCGCCGCTAGTGCGCCGCTAGTCCTTTTTGTATTGCAAAGCCAATCCTTCTAAACACTACATCCATAGATCTGGGATCCATCACATTACTGTTCATCACTTTTTGGATCCTCTTTAAAAGCTCAATAGCTTCCGGTGCAAGGAAGCCAAAGGTGTCAAAACCAAAAAGGATGAAGGCATGTTGATTCTCCGTGCAGGCTTTCTCATGTTCAGCCACTTTTGCTAAAGAAGCTTTAAGGGAAGTCTTCCCTGCTGTGAAGGTCCCGCTCTTCAACCCCACCATCGGAGAAACTCCTGTCAAATCTATACAAGCATGTTTTCCGCCTATCCACCCAAAAATAAAAAATATCAGCAGGTCTAAGTGTGGATCTTCCCTCCTGTGGATCTGTTAAAAAGTTCACTGGCGCCTCTTTCCTAACATCAATACATGCACGTTTGAGGACATCGAATAAGACGTCTCCAACGAGATCGTGTCTGTACTTAAACCCTGGGAGCTTCCTACAATGAATGGCATGATCACCAAAATTGTCCAAGCAGGCCTTTCGACAGACTGGATAAATCTCATCAGTACGAAATAACGGAATCATGAGACGATATTTGAGGATACTGAGGTACTTCACCGGCGACATGTGAAGTCCAAGTCCGTCTATAGGAAGGGTAAGGAGAAAATCTTGGGCATGAACAGTTTGAAGACACTGAAAAACTACCTTTTGTCTAACGGACATTTCATATACCACCTCCATATCCTCAATTATTTTGCTAAAAAATGCACTCGCCAAAACATTCTGGGTCTTAGGGGGGACGGTGTCCTTTTTAGAGAAACAACTGAGATCGAACGAGGGAATCAAACCATGAAGTCCTTGAATAGCATAGTCGAAGGCAAAGTCCATATTGCAAATTTTACTGTCACGCATAATATGGTCCTGAAGTTCCCAAGATTGCACCCTGGAAGCCACAAAAGCGTAGGAAGAAGCCTCCACTGCTGAAAGTAGTCCCAATCACCAAGTCGAATGGGCAAAGAAGCCATCCTCCATTGAAGATCTCCAAAAAAAGGTCCTCCACAAACAACAATGTCCTCAATAACACTTCGTAAGCCTCTGTCAAATAGAATTGCGGCCTCCTTCATGTACAAAGGTTGACAAGTCCACAAACCGAATAAAAGTTTTAATAGGCCCATACAAGAACGAAATAAGAGAAGCTCACTCTGGGGGTCCTTCAACTGACTGACAAATTTTCCTTGTCAACCATCTTTTATTTTTTTTCCAAGGTAATATAGTTTGACAAAAGAGACGGGATAAGCCTATTTACATGTGACTGAGGAGCATGAGATGACATTCTCTCATCAACAGCTTCCACTGAAGGATATTGTGAATCCTTAAGCGCATCACGGAAGTGTGTTGATCGCATCGTATGCAATCGGAGCAACTAGTCGTACTAGATGCTAGATGCAGCGGAAATTAAAAATTTAACTTTAAAGATGAAACCACATGATCACGAGAACACTTCTCGGATCGTTTCATCAAACCACAAAGTACAAGGAATACCTCTTAAAGCGTAGTTGTGATCGCGAGATCCCAAAGTAGAGATCCTCCTATCTTAAGTCCGATCCACGAAGAACGCACTTGCGGGCGTGATGATGAGTCACGTTCCTTCCCGCAATCCTCGATGAAGATCCAAGCGATGGCTCCCCCGATTTCGTCGAGCGAAATCCGTCGTCTTCCTTTAGAGTAAGAAACTCCAAAGAAGATGGAGATCCACGAGTCGTCGAAGAAGAATCCGAGAGTCTCTCCTTTCTCAACACAAAGTGGACGGCCACTTAATGGAGAAGAGAAAGAGAGAGAGAGGGCGAGAATGAGAGAGAGAGAGAGAGAGTTGTCACCTTGTACAACTCTTAATGATGTACCATGGAAGGCTACCCTAGCCCTCCTTTTATATTAGTTTAGGATCCAATGGATCTCAATCCATGGGACACATGGATCCAAGGGCTATGCTTGGTCCATGCGAAATCAATGGCTATGATTGTTGTTGGTTAAAACCAACAACATTAATTTAAATTAAAAAATGTTGCAACATTATCAACATAATTTAATTTAACAATAACTAATTAAGAGATAATGTGATAAATTAAATGGAGTCAACCAACCTCCCTAAAAATGGGGGGTGTCACCCATGAACAATTCATGGGTGACGCCACCTATGCATGGTGGTTATTTGGCTCCCTTTTATTTATCTTATTATTTCTTAATTAATCACAAAAAAAATATTCACTAAATTAATTCCAAATTAATTTGTGAATATTTCAATCATGCCATTGAATATTATGTGAATCATATTCACAACCTAAACTAATTAGTAAATTGCATTTCCAATTAATTAATGAATGTGAATCCAATCCACATTATTAATTAACAAATGCTATTTACATAAATTCTCTCTCTTATATATGTATATTATAAATCACATTTATAACACACATATATCATGGATAGTGTTATCCACATTCTCTTAATCCTTGATAATTAAATCCTATTTAATTATATTAGATAATCATTTTCATAATATGAATCATATTCATATTTAAGCTTGATAATTAAATCTTATTTAATCATCAAGTCCTTGCTTGGATATTTCATCAAAAGAATTATTCTTGAACCCTTTCAAGAATAATGTGCTTTCTCCGCAGATACTTGGAGATAAGGACAGGGCGATTGTATTATTCCACGTATAGTGACTTGGATATTGAGATATTATCTCAAATCCAGATCTTACGAACCTCCCATAGATGCTTGATTAAATCAAGACCGCAAATCTAATCTTCTCATTACATCTGAATCTCATTCAGACCAATGTCCAACACTTGGACTAAGATCAGATTGCTTCTCTACTGGAAGGAGTCACTAAAATCCAGACCTGTTTCATCACTCCCTCGGAATGGAAGCGTCATGGATATACAATCGTTTATGATCACATCACCCTTCAGGTATTCCCAATACCTGTACATCCTGCATACTGGAAGACCCATGGTCAACCCGAAGATCAAGATCTATTTTACACTGTCTTCTTCAGGGTTTGATCACCAAGTTTCTCATTTGATCATTGGGATTTGGTATCGATCATATACTTTCCAAAAGCATATAACATACCTAGGTCTTGATCATATACTTTCCAAAAGTATATATCAAACCTACAAATTCAGTCAAGCTTCCAAAGCAAGACGACCGTGCACGGAATTTGATTCTTCCCAATATCTCATGAGTGAGCTCATGTCTTCCGGTTCAGTAGTGAACCTGTATGATCCCTTTGAGAGATCGTATTACTCATATGCCCTTATATGCACACCAACGCGCCGGTGTATAGACCTTGGTTAGGTCATCAACCTATTGGTCTGTCAAATGTACATACTCAGACATATAGCAATACATCTGTCTCCGGTCAGAGGATGTGTGCCTATGCTGTGACAGCATTCAACATAGGACTTATGTTATCTCGATCTCGTTAAGTCAACTCTTTGACCTAACTAATCTGGCACCTCCGAATCTCTATTCCTATGCAGAGGACCTGCATCAAGAGGTCGGTCAGATATCAACCTATGTGAGAAAGGATTGCCATCTCCTACTCAGGTTGGAGATCACATCTTAATAATCATTTGACGGTGCTTGATGAGTCCTCAATCTAACCCTTTAGATATTCATCCAAGCACCAGCCTCTATGATTCATATATTGAATCAACAGCTGTATGATCATTAAGATAGCCATGGTACATAACCCTAATTGTACAGAGGGACCTATTATGCAAATTATTTATTCTTCATTTCAGATCAGGGAATGATATTTGCAATAACATTTATTGCATAATGGCTCACCGTGGGCTCACATGTCCAACAATCTCCCACTAGCCCAAAGAGCCATTAATGGGCTAATCATTTAAACCCACACTCATGTGACAATCATATGCTATTTAGAAAATAGCTAGGTAAGCTGATCAGTCACTCTGTTCCCAAAAGACTATGCCAAGTCCTTTTACGGCACTTGCATATCCCTAGGTAACAGTGCTCGCATCCAATGCGAATGTTGCATCTAATGCAACCAATACTCAATCTAGTCAAAGTAGTTATAGTGTTCTTGACACTATTGCTCAATAACTATTATAATCAGTATTTCCATAATCCTTATCAGAATACCCTTTTCCTGGAGATCACTATCTCTCAAGGTATCAACAGTTAAGACCTTTTAGATATCTATCTAAAAGTTTTAATTTCTTGAAGATAAGACTTAGAGATCACTATCTCTAAAGCCTTGTCATCTTTGAAGATATCGTTATTACTGCAATCAAGTGTTCTTTCTCCATAGTAGGATTAGTAACAGTTTACTACTCCCACTGCATGGCAGATGTCTAGCTTTTGTACACATTTAGCATACACTTAGCTTCTCGTAACTGATGCACAAGTGCAAGCAGTTCTAGCATTCACTTCCTCAACTCATTGAGGTGCTATCCCTTTTGATAGGTCAGTACCAAATCTCAAGGGAAGGAAGCCTTTCTTGGAATTTCCAAGAATGGAATATGTCCAAGGTGTACTACAAATGTGACAGTCCCAATACCCTCTTTTCTTTGATTCTGAACAACTTCAGAACTAAGATCTAAGAGGTATTCTTGAGATCATATCTCAAGGTATGGAATAGCCAGTCTATAAAACACTTATTATCATCCTTATATCATTCCAAATGATTAGGATATTATCTACATTTAGCACGATGAACACAATGGCACTCCCACTAAGCTTCACATGGTTCATCAAGATTCTATTTGAAATCATAACATTTATAATTTCATCAAATCTTATGTTCCAACAACAAGAAGCTTATTTGAGTCCATAGATGGATTTCATTAGCTTTCACACATTTCTTTCCTCAACCATGAAGCCCTGGGGTTACTTCATGTGAATATCCTCCGAGAGGTATTCTTAGAAGAATGCAATCTTGAATTACATCCTGAAGATGCAATAGTCAAGTTGTGTAGCTAAGGTTAGCAATATTCTGATGAGTTTAAGCATGGTTACCGAAGAGCAAGTCTCATTGCAAGCAATGTCTTCTCTTCCGGTGTGTAGCTTGTGGCTACGAAACGAGCTTTGAAGGTCTCTACCTTCTCATCAGGTTCCCTCTTCTCTTGAAGATCCATTTACACCTTAACGGGTCTAACCCTTATAGGTGGATCCTCGAGGGTCCATATACAACACTTGTATATGAAGTCTACTCTAGACTTTATTGCTAATATCCATCTTTCCATGTCATGATCCTCAGGAGCTTCATCACATGAAATCCGATCATTGTTAGACTTAACTGACACATGGAATACATCTTCAAACTCATTTGAAGAGGTATTAATGTTTCATCTTTAATTGTCCTTTTAGTTTCCGATTTCAGGAGCCTCATTGTCATCTCAAGATTAAATGAGTTCCTTCACTTCATTTTCATCTTGATTCTCAAGAATCTCAAGGTCATAAAGTAGGTATCCAATACCATCCTTTATTTTCCTAATGAAGTAGCACTCTCAAGTGCTAGATTCCAGCTTACTTGCATGGAATCTTATTAAGGATATATATTGTAGTCTCTACTACACATATATACATGGAAACTAAGAGGATAATTATGCTAAAATTCATCATTGATCAAATCATGTCACACATGATCCAATTGTATCTCCCTACAACTCTATTGAGTTTAGGTTTATCAGGAGGAGTGAGATAGAAATGATATTCATATCTCCATAAGGTATTCTTTGAATTTTATCTAATAGGTACAAGCTACCTAGGTTAGATCAAATTCATTTCATCTTTCTTCAAATTTTGATTCTAAACCAAAATTGTGAAATCTTTGAACATTTCAAAGGTTTCTCAGGTGAAGAGAAGAAATCTCATATCATACGTAATCATCAATAGATATCACATATCCATAATGTTTACTATGATATAGGTGATCTACATACATCAATATGTATGAGATCTTTAATACCTCGACATCTAACACCATTCCCAGAGAAGGGTGTATTGGACATTTTTCTTTGAATACAATATTCACAAGTATGTAAGATTTGAAATTTTAGACATTCTAAAGTTTCATATCTTACTAGTCTATTGATCACATCAGCAGACATATGTCCAAGACTTGATGCCAGATCATTGTCAAATGATCTTCATCCTCCTATTAATCTTATAAGGTTTGATTTTCAGTATTAGAAATCTTAATGAACCATTCATTAATTTTCTAATTTTGTGGAGTCCACTAGATGCTAGATTACTATCTGAAATATTTCCATCATAACTCTTTATGATAGTTCTATCTCAGAATTCATGTTTATTTCCAACATTTAGAAACAAACAATGAGGTATTCTAATATCTAGGTCATAGAGACATTCTCTAAGACTAAGGGCTCTCCCACTGAGAATATGAAGTCCATCTATCCAACAGAGACTGCTGCAACAATTACAGCAATATCCATGTAGATGACTACTAAACCTTAAGATCAAATTTCTAATCTTCTAATATGTATATGCAACCAATTGCAATTGTCATTAGAAGATTGGATACAATTGTCAGACTTTATCTTATGAAATAAGAAAGTTAGAGTCAATGATTTATGTAGATTATTCTGATGCTCTATCTGAGTCCTTCACTAAGGATTTTAGATAGACTTGATAGTCATACTATCAACACATCAACATATTGCAGTATTGGCATTCATCCAACTCTTTGGATGTCATATGGAAGTCACAGAAGTAGGTCAACTCTTTGACTTTCCTTCTTACTCGGGTCCGACCCATGCTTCCACTGCACTCTCTTAATCTATAAACAACCATTGCTTAAGACTAAGGATATCTTATGTTGAATTCTAAGGATTTCAATACAAGAGCATTTCAACATTTATATATGCTTCATTAAATTCATTCAAAATGATTATTATGAAGCTTCATGAATGACTTGAGTATAGATAGTAGAATGATGACACTCATCATATCTACATACATCTTAACTCTTAGAGACTTAGGTTCAGGTAGGTATTCAAACATTTTGAATACATCATCTCTTTCGAGCCACCATTCTGCATAATGCAGAGAACCATGTCATTCATGATTAAATGTCTAGAGCACATATGTATGCCAAAATATCTTCTTTTATTTTATAAGGATTATTCGACAATTACGATCACCATCGACATGTCACTTCCAAAGTACACTCGATGAAAGATCAGGACTATAGAGACATACAAACCCTAAGGTGATGTCTTATTGTCTTATTTAATTGCCCTTCCTCATTATGTTGAGGGGACTTGCACACTGCAACCACATACATTATGTGTCCAATTGCAAGTACAATATCTGGATCATGAGTCCAATCCAAGATATTTTACTGGTTATTATTGAGTATAACATTGAGTGGGTTTAATGATGGATTATCTGAAATAAGAAATTTGCATAAGAGTATATATATTATATATATACATGTTTTACTTTGATTTAGGAATTTTATATCAAAGTTGTCTTGCCTTGTCAACATTGAAAGTTCATTCCCTTAATCACTTTCAATGTAAGAGATATTCTTACCATTATATCTCTAGCAAGATCTAGGATCTCCTTTCCTATCTTCGTTGCATCCCAATAATATGAGAACCTACAACTCGGATAAAAAGAAGCGGGAACACATTCCGCCTTGCAAGTCCAACTTGCATCTCCCAATTCGGTCTTTAACACCCGGGCCCACCACCCCTAAGATGATGTTGACCCGTCATTAATTGAACCAACCGTCAACAAGCTTAATACTCGCTATACGCAATCCAATATCGCCCCAATAATATGAGGACCCGATATTGGGGTCACTACGTATACGGCCTTACTCTTTCGAGAAGCAAAGAACCCGATCCAATTAAATCATGTACAGGATCTGTCACTTCGGACAGGCGTCTCCTATACACAACAACTGGCGACGAAATCCTTTGCCTTGACGGGAGACCATGGATGTCACTTATGTGATCCTCCACCTCATATTCAAATTTTATAATTAATTATCGTGAATCACATCCACATAATTAATTCTTCCAAGGGAAATACACATCTATATATGATAGAGTGTTTATTGGATATAATTAATTTAATCATATTAAATTAATCATTAATCCAATCATCAATCAACAAACATGTCTTTTACTTGAATAGTAGGTATATTCTCAAAGTACGTATTATTCGAATTTTAATAATTAGAAAAATACACTTTGACCTTTTCCGGCATTATACAATCCCTACCCGATGTCATGGCCAGTACCGACGAGAGTGGGACGGACCACATACGTTGCAACCCGCGACCCCAATGCTCTCCGACTAGGCACCACATCCGCCTCGGGAAAGGATAATACCAGATAGATCATCATGTACTTTGAGATGCTCATCGATTTTTCAACCGAAATTATACCATATAATATAAATCAAAACATTTTTGATTATAAGGAGATTTGCTAGACAAATCCCCAATCCTATTCAAGCAAAAAGGGTTTTTCATGTAAAAGTTGTCCTACAACAATTGTAGGATAAACTATAGTTTTCATAAAGGCAATGTTTGTTGATGAACCAATGATCAAGATCTAATATCTCATCATTGTGGTTTAGGCAAGTGTCATTCAATGAAATAATTATTTATTTAAATATTTCACAAATATTTATCACTAATTATTCCAGAAAATTAACAATTAATTTTCATCATGATAATTGAATGACATATCACAAGGTTCAAGATCAAAATTGTTAATTTCCAGCAGTGACCCCCAATCACTAAAATTAACTTATCTTGATCAATTTAAATCCAAAAAATGCAAACACAGTTTCCAAAGATTGCCTATTTGATTTATTAAAGAACCCAAGTGATAATTCACGCATTTCAAGGCGGATTAAACCCGTAATTATCTCATTAATCACGTTCAAATCCGCAGTTCCCGCAACAGTGAATATAGTCATATTCAAAAAGCCATATCTTGAGCAAATGAAGTCCAAATTTAGTAAACTCAAGTCCTATGGTTTTCTTATTTAATGGGGAACAAAATCCAATTGAAAATTTCGTGTTTAAACATTTTAAACAGAGCCGAAAAAATCAATTTTACAGAGGTGCGAAAAATTGAAATGCAGTAAAATTTCGCAACCCTTTCAAGAACCAAATCGTCTAAGGTCTATGGATCATATCCAAACCTTATTCAACTTGGCTCTGATACCACTTGAAGGATATTGTGAATCCTTAAGCGCATCACGGAAGCGTGTTGATCGCATCGTATGCAATCGGAGCAACTAGTCGTACTAGATGCTAGATGCAGCGGAAATTAAAAATTTAACTTTAAAGATGAAACCACATGATCATGAGAACACTTCTCGGATCGTTTCATCAAACCACAAAGTACAAGGAATACCTCTTGAAGAGTGGTTGTGATCGCGAGATCCCAAAGTAGAGATCCTCCTATCTTAAGTCCGATCCACGAAGAACGCACTTGCGGGCGTGATGATGAGTCACGTTCCTTCCCGCAATCCTCGATGAAGATCCAAGCGATGGCTCCCCCGATTTCATCGAGCGAAATCCGTCGTCTTCCTTTAGAGTAAGAAACTCCAAAGAAGATGGAGATCCACGAGTCGTCGAAGAAGAAGCCGAGAGTCTCTCATTTCTCAACACAAAGTGGACAGCCACTTAATGGAGAAGAGAAAGAGAGAGAGAGGGAGAGAATGAGAAAGAGAGAGAGAGAGTTGTCACCTTGTACAACTCTTAATGATGTACCATGGAAGGCTACCCTAGCCCTCCTTTTATATTAGTTTAGGATCCAATGGATCTCAATCCATGGGACACATGGATCCAAGGGCTATGCTTGGTCCATGCGAAATCAATGGCTATGATTGTTGTTGGTTAAAACCAACAACATTAATTTAAATTAAAAAATGTTGCAACATTATCAACATAATTTAATTTAACAATAACTAATTAAGAGATAATGTGATAAATTAAATGGAGTCAACCAACCTCCCTAAAAATGGGGGGCGTCACCCATAAACAATTCATGGGTGACGCCACCTATGCATGGTGGTTATTTGGCTCCCTTTTATTTATCTTATTATTTCTTAATTAATCACAAAAAAATATTCACTAAATTAATTCCAAATTAATTTGTGAATATTTCAATCATGCCATTGAATATTATGTGAATCATATTCACAACCTAAACTAATTAGTAAATTGCATTTCCAATTAATTAATGAATGTGAATCCAATCCACATTATTAATTAACAAATGCTATTTACATAAATTCTCTCTCTTATATATGTATATTATAAATCACATTTATAACACACATATATCATGGATAGTGTTATCCACATTCTCTTAATCCTTGATAATTAAATCCTATTTAATTATCTTAGATAATCATTTTTATAATATGAATCATATTCATATTTAAGCTTGATAATTAAATCTTATTTAATCTTCAAGTCCTTGCTTGGATATTTCATCAAAAGAATTATTCTTGAACCCTTTCAAGAATAATGTGCTTTCTCCGCAGATACTTGGAGATAAGGACAGGGCGATTGTATTATTCCACGTATAGTGACTTGGATATTGAGATATTATCTCAAATCCAGATCTTACGAACCTCCCATAGATGCTTGATTAAATCAAGACCGCAAATCTAATCTTCTCATTACATCTGAATCTCATTCAGACCAATGTCCAACACTTGGACTAAGATCAGATTGCTTCTCTACTGGAAGGAGTCACTAAAATCCAGACCTGTTTCATCACTCCCTCGGAATGGAAGCGTCATGGATATACAATCGTTTATGATCACATCACCCTTCAGGTATTCCCAATACCTGTACATCCTGCATACTGGAAGACCCATGGTCAACCCGAAGATCAAGATCTATTTTACACTGTCTTCTTCAGGGTTTGATCACCAAGTTTCTCATTTGATCATTGGGATTTGGTATCGATCATATACTTTCCAAAAGCATATAACATACCTAGGTCTTGATCATATACTTTCCAAAAGTATATATCAAACCTACAAATTCAGTCAAGCTTCCAAAGCAAGACGACCGTGCACGGAATTTGATTCTTCCCAATATCTCATGAGTGAGCTCATGTCTTCCGGTTCAGTAGTGAACCTGTATGATCCCTTTGAGAGATCGTATTACTCATATGCCCTTATATGCACACCAACGCGCCGGTGTATAGACCTTGGTTAGGTCATCAACCTATTGGTCTGTCAAATGTACATACTCAGACATATAGCAATACATCTGTCTCCGGTCAGAGGATGTGTGCCTATGCTGTGACAGCATTCAACATAGGACTTATGTTATCTCGATCTCGTTAAGTCAACTCTTTGACCTAACTAATCTGACACCTCCGAATCTCTATTCCTATGCAGAGGACCTGCATCAAGAGGTCGGTCAGATATCAACCTATGTGAGAAAGGATTGCCATCTCCTACTCAGGATGGAGATCACATCTTAATAATCATTTGACGGTGCTTGATGAGTCCTCAATCTAACCCTTTAGATATTCATCCAAGCACCAGCCTCTATGATTCATATATTGAATCAACAGCTGTATGATCATTAAGATAGCCATGGTACATAACCCTAATTGTACAGAGGGACCTATTATGCAAATTATTTATTCTTCATTTCAGATCATGGAATGATATTTGCAATAACATTTATTGCATAATGGCTCACCGTGGGCTCACATGTCCAACATCCACATCTGGCCAAATTCAGAAAAATGAGATGACCTACAGTTTAACACAATGCATCGCATATATTGGTTAGTTTCTGAGAGATGCTCTTTCCTAAATTGCACAAGCAAAGAAGCATTGCATATTGAAACCTGTCATAGGCTGACCATTTTCAGGATTCAAATTCTTTTTGAGAAAGTATGGCAGCTTGTTGTTGTCGTGATCCGTTTGAGATGCAGAGTGCGATTCATTCCCATCATTCTCTGATGGATTATCAACTAGTAAGTCCTTGGGAAGAAGAGATTGCCTTGAAACTCTTTGAGTTGCTTGTATATGGGTAAATGGTTCATGGGTGAGGATCCATTTACCCACTTAGAAACTTACATATAACTCACCTCACCTTATGTTTCATGCACATAGAAAAGAAGATAAAAAAGACCATAGTTGCTGTAAGCAACAAGGATCATTCACCCTGTGATTTTCTCTTCCGATCCGGAGGGTTTCCACGTAAATCTTGTGTCTCTTGTCTTGGTATTTTTTTATTTTTTTCTGCATGGTATCAGAGCCTTGTTGAGGCGTTGCATTGAAGTCTTGGTTTGTGGGGCTGTTCAAGATTGGAATGGGTTTCTTTGCCCTTGAACGGTGTAGTTGAGCGACCCCACGATTGGTGGGTTGTTGCTGCTGCATTTTTGGCGATCTGGTTTTCGTTCCTTGATGTTCAGATTAGTTAGTGGCTGATGTTATTGTGATGTTTTGATGTCCCAAGACTAATTTGGGATCCGTTGGTAATGTGATGTATGTTCCATGTTGCGGGAGAGCAAACGTGGTGTGGGATAAGCCCTTGAGTGTTGTTGGGGGTGCTTCTGCCCCTTTGTTTTGCAGGAGAAGAAGCTGTGAGTTTGTACCTGCAAATTTTCTGTAATATTGCCTCAGAGCATAAAAAGTGTCGTTATACTTTAGTTGTTTGACGAAATGTCTCTAAGCATAAAAATTGTTCATAGAAATGCACACCAAGTGTTTGTTGAAAGACTTGAGAGCATGGTTGTTCAACAAATAAATATGAGATCAACAAAGAATATTGAAATCAAGGATCTGTCGACATTGTGATCAATGACTCCAATAGTGCCTTTTGTCGCTGCCGCTCAGAAAAAATAGCATGATTTGAATACTTACGAGAACAAAGAGTGGATTATTCATAGTGGTGTCACTGACCATAAGACGAGTGATACCAAACTCTTTTGTACTTATAAGTTGGCATCGAGAAAAGAACATGGTACTTGCTAATAGATCCCATGTTACAGTGGCGAGAAAAGGAAGTATATCCCTCCTTGACAAATTGCTCTCCACAATGTGCTTCATATTCCTGACATGCCTCTAATTTTTTTTCTGTTAGCAAGATAACAAAAGAGTTAAACTGTGAAATAGTTTTTTCTTCTGATCGTTGTATGTTCAAGACTCTGTGACATGGAAGAGAATCGGGATTGATGTTGTTTCTAGAGGTTTGTATCGTCTACCCACTAAAGTGGCAGAAGCATTAACAACTGCAATTCGTGGAAGGAAAAACAAGAAGAATTGTCTTAATTTAGCCTTGTAGTAGCACGAATGTCTCAATCATCTTCCATTTGGTTATCTTAAAGGATTGTTTCATTTACTATTCGGAGAATTGAACTCTGCGAACTTAGGGTGTCATATTTGTTTAAAGGCAAAGTATACTCGTGCAACTTATTCTGTTTCTAAGAGTAAAACAAGTGAAATTTTGAGCTGATTCACTCTGATGTTTGGGGTCCCTCTAGTGTTCCTACTCTTAATGGTTACAAGTACTTCATTACATTTACTGATGATTATTCCAGAAGCACATTTGTTTATTTACTTTGTGATCGTGGAGAAACTGTCGGTACTGTGAAAAGGTTTTTCAACCTGATTGAGACGCGATATGGGAAAGAAATTAAACATTTTCGGTCTAATAATGCTCGTGAATATTTATCCAAGGAATTGCATAATTATTTACTGCTAAAGGAACTCTTCACGAGACTTCTTATAGCTACGCTCTGCAATAGAACGGTGTAACATAGCGAAAGACCAGACATTTACTTAGTTATAAAGGATACTTTTATTTCAAAGAAATCTCCCCAAAAGATTTCGGGGAGAAGTTGTTCAACTTGTTCTCATTAGTGCCTTCCTTATTAACGGGATGCCCTCAAGACTGTTAAACATGACAACCCATTTTTTTATCATTCAGCCCGAGAGTAAATAATTTGTTCTTTCTCCAAAGACTTTCGGTTGTATTTGTTATTTCCATCATCTCGCACATGATGCAAAGAAGCTTGATCAACATGCAATCAAAGGTATTTTTTTGAGATACTCTCCAACTCATAAAGTGTATAAATGCTTCCATCATAAAGATGGAAAAATGTATGTGACTAAAGATGTAACCTTTATTGATGTGTGTGGGAGAAGAGAAGTAATGGTTTAGGAAATGTTCAAGATGTGCTTATCATGGATGTGTATGGTGATTCTATAAGTCTCATGGATAAATTCCAACGAAACTGATGCAAAAACAGAGTGGTGGAAACTCGTTCTCATTGGCATGAAAAAACTTATAGAAAGAATTACCAGCAAGAAAATATGATGCAAACTTTGCAAAGAGAGATCAGCCCCAATCTTGTTCAAACTTGACAGGATCAAAGTTCATCTTTTACCATTGGTGATTCAGACTCTAATTTTGAAAGTAATCAGGAAAAGGAGGTCAATGGCAACAATAAAGATGCATGTGATGATGAGTTGATCATTTTTTTGAAGAAGACTCAATCGCACAGAGATGTGGGTGAAGGGAGATAAAGCATCATTTGAGATATGCTAAATGTACAAGATACCCAATTAACAAATATGTTGGTTACTCTAAACTTAGCAAAAAATTATAAATGTTTTTTCTTCACTTTCCATCTCTGCAATTCTCAAGAATGTTGTTGAAGCTAATTCAGATCCTAGATTGGTTCAGACTATGCATGAGGAGATGTAGGTGCTTGAAAGAAATTGTACATGGGACATTGTAGATATCTCAGATGGTATGCATTTGATTAGTTCAAAATACGTCTATAACATAAAATACAAATCAAACGGTTAAATAGAAAGATACAAGGCCAGACTTTGTTCCAAGGGGTTTCAGTAAAAAAATATGCCATTGACTACCTAGAGACTTTTACTCTTGTGGCAAAAATGAATACAGTACGGATTGTGCTTTCTCTTGACGTTATCAAGGAATGGAACCTTCATCAGATGAATGTTAAGAATGTCTTCTGAATGAAGATCTCTTGAAATATGTTTACATGCACTTGCCACCTGACCATGAAAAGACAGGTAAATATTGTAAATTGAAGAAAACATTATATTGACTAAAACAGTCACCTAGAGTCCGGTTCGAGAGGCTTAGAATGGTGATGATCAGATTTAGCCATCACTAAGGCAATTGTGATCACACTCTCTTTGTTAAGAGGGGTAAAAATAAAATGACTCTTCTTCTTGCTTATGTTGATGATATGATTATCACAGGAAATGATGAAGAGGAGATACCTTGTTTGAAAAGAGAGCTTGTTGCAGTTTTTGACTTAAAGGATCTTGAAAACATGAAATATTTCTTGTGTATTGAATTGGCAAGGTCAAATGAAGATTATGTTCTTTGTCAGAGAAAATGTGCTCTAGATCTGTTGAATGAGACTAAAAAGTTGGGATGGAAACAGAACCCTACATCTATTAAGGGGAGTCACAAGTTGAGGATCAAAGATGAGAAGCAACTTGATGAAATATTCAAGAGTCAGTACTAGAGACGTGTGGGTAAGTTGATTAATCTTACTCTTACCAGACCCGACATTATTTATATTGTCAATGTGGTAAGTCAATTCATGCATGCACAGACCGGTATTCACGTGAAGGTAGTAGAGCGTATCCTCTGTTAAGTGAAAAAGGACTCTGGAAAAGGATTTATATTGACTAAAGATGCAAAAATTGAAATCGAAGGATACATTGATGCGGATTCAGTTGGATGCACTGATACAAGGAGATATATAACTGGCTGCTGCATATGTTTGGGTGGCAACTTGGTGATTTGGAGAAGCAAACAACAATCGATTTGTGCTAAGTCTAATATTGAAGCTGTATACAGAGCCGTTGCCATGTGTATTGCATAGATGATATGAGTCAAGACTTTTAAATAACATTGGGATAATTTTCAAGTTTCCTATAAACTTATTTTGAGACAACATGGTTGTTATAAATCTGTCAAACAATCATGTCCTACATGATAAAATCAAGCATGTGGAGATTGGTCTTCACTTTATCATAGAGAGAATTGACTCTAAGGAGCTCATTCTACCATATATAAAAAATGAAGATCAAGTGGTTGGCGTCTTCACTAAGGGGTTTCCCACGACTAGATTTGAGAAGAATGTGGGAAAGTTGGGCATGTACACTATCTATACCCAGCTTGAGGGGGAGTGTTGAGTTGCTTGTATATGGGTAAATGGTTCATGGGTGAGGATCTATTTACCCACTTAGAGACGTACATGTAACTCACCTCATCTTGTGTTTCATACATATAGAAAAGAAGAGAAAAAAGACCATGGTTGCTGTAAGCAACACGGATCATTCACCCCATGGTTTTCTCCTTCAGATCCAAAAAGTTTCCACGTAAATCTGTATCTCATGTCTTGGTGCTTGTTTGGATTCTTTTTCTACACTCTTCAGTATTCAGAAATGCGGTCCATGCGGCCGCATATGCATATTCAGTCACTTGACAAAGCGCATATGTCATATGCGGCGATATGCGGTCAAACAGCATATGCAGTCCGACTATGCGACATATGCGGCCGCATATGCGGTTGCATATCTGAACAAGAGACTTGCATATATGATTCACGTGTCTTTTTGTTCATAACATGTTGATGATACACTAACTTGATTTTTTTCCAAACAACTCTTATATCATCATTTACATTGATGCATCTTTTCATTATTCTCGTGCATGCCGCATTTGTGAATATAATCTAGGGCATTTTTCTCATATCCATATCTTTCCATTATTCGCGACACTTATTAATGAATTGCTTACTACCTTTTGAAATTTCTATATAATGAAATTCATTCTATTTTTTTGAATAAGCATGAAATAATTGACTAACAGGGCACTATACATTTGTATGCTTCTAATAAATTTTATATGTAAATACAAATTTTTCCTATATTTTGTGTTAACAAGTTTTGTCCCTTGAAGATCCATATATATGTATAATCTTGGATGTATGATTTGTATACCTATGATTATTCTTTAACTTTTATTATCTGTAGGATCCATATATGGATTAAAGGTTTTCTTATAGAATTCGTATGTTCCCTGCTGAATCCAAATTTGTATGTACATATATATGCATTAAAGTCAAAATATACACTAAAAAATAATCAATTTATAATATCATGCTTATATACTTATTGATATATTCTCTAACTTGAAATTTTTTATTTTGGATTTTGTTAGATCGTCAATTTTTTTATATAATCACATTTTATATTGTATTTTTTTATATTATAAATCGCATAAACCGCATATACCTCCGTCTACTCCTCCTTCGCATATCCACTTACTCGCTTTAAACCGCATGACCAAACGAATACCGCATACCACATTTCTAAACCTTGACACTCTTTTAGGTATTGACGATGGTTTATCTTCAATATGCATTGTCCTCCAAGGATTGGAAGCACTGAAGAGTGAACTCCAGGATCCAGAATCCCGAGCTCCAACTTCTGCAGCATTTGTCAATACAGAAGCATAAGAAATTAGGAAATCTTGCTCTTTCACATCTCCAACGAGAGGTTCGCCAGAAAGAACGGAAGGTGTAAATTCTGCTGTATAATAATTAGGTGATGCAGCTCCAACCTCAACATATAAGGGATAAGAACTGACATTACCAACTGCAGTTACTGGTATCCCCTCCTGTGGAGTCCCATGCTTCATAAAATTCTTGCCTACGGAGATTTCCTCTTCAGCTGTCTGTGTTTTCTCACCTTCAAAATTCTTTTTTTATTCAGCAATACAAAAAGCCTTTTGTTTTGATGTAAACTTTTCAGCACATTACCAGGTCGTATGCTATCTGGATAGACAGAGCTTTGATCCGCTGGAAACATTACTCTGTGTGTGTCAGTATCCTTTTTCTGCTGCTCGCCCATACGAAGAAAATCTGGAGGATTTGCATGAGGCGGCGCTTCACCCTTAACAGAAAGATTGACATTGCAGTGTGAAGATTGAGGAGGATCATCGAGAAGCTTACACTCTAACATCCCGCTTATTGCAATAACTGGATAACCGATTGTTTGTTTTCTTACAACAGATTCTTGAACGATAGGATATTGCTGCGGTGGCAATTGTCATGCTCCCTGTGAATGCATCAAGTCACCACCACCAGACAACAAGATATCACATGGGAAGCACTGAGCAGCAGGAGACGGTACACCTCCAATTCTATAGAGCTCTTCTCCTGCAGCAGTAATTCTGCTGCTCATCAATCCTCTCTCAAAACTCCCAACCTCATGCTTTTACCACTCTCTGCAGCTGAGTATCCGAGTGCGCGTGCGGGATCCCTTTGCAACACATCACACATTCACCCAGCTTCATCGGCTGCCCCAATTGCCGACCTTGCCGTGGTGGCAGCACAGCGATGATCTTCACGCTGGCAGCTTGCGCAGATGGGGGCATGGCAAGGACAAACTCCGGCGCACTTGGCACACATACAAGTCGCCTTTCTACAAGTTACCTTTCTACATACGAGCTTCCTTCAGGGGAAGGCTTTAGCGGAACAGCACCCACAACCTGTGTTTCTGGAGGAGCCGGCGCAGGAATAACCGGCAGGTACTGTGTCTGTGGTGCAGCCGGCACTAACGCAACTGATGCGCCTTCGATCCCTAATTCTGGATTTGGATTTACACCAGTACCGATCCGTGCATTCGCAGGAATCGCCGTTACCCCCACCGGGGGCCCTCCGACCTCCGATTGTGCTTCGGGAGGAGCCGCAACAGTCGGAACCATCAAGACAGCAACCAAATTCACCGGCAAATCTAGGACACCTGATTGCGGGCTTGCAGGATCGACGCATGTCTGCTGAGGGTTTGGTAGAACAGGGGAGGATGCTTCCGGGGAAGACCTCGACGTGGTGCTCTCCCACTGGCTGAGGAGTTGGCTGAGGTCAGAGGGGAGGCCGAGCTTAATGGGGACGAAGAGGAAGAGGCGGAAGTATTTGGCGTCGGCAGGGGGATGGAGTTGTTCCTCCATCATATTGTAGAGGTCCTCGGGGGCAGAGGACGGAGATAAGGGATTCGAAGTCCTCTCCGGGGAGCTGGTGCTTGACCAGGACGGCACCGCCTCCGTGTGCCTCGGATATCTTCCGCATGAAGTTCGGGAAGGGGATGTCAGCGGGCATGGAGACGATGAGGTTGTGGCTGCGGACGTAGCGTAGGGCGAAGTCGCTGTGGCGCGGGAGGAACTTCCCACCGAAGCTGCACCTGAACTTCACCTTCTTGGAGGCGCGGTGGCAGCAGCGGCGGAGGAGCTGTTGTTGCCGGGGTGAGGGAGGTTGTTTGAACTTTGAATAGAGAGGGGGCTGGACGGCGGGAAATGGCGGTGGGTTTGTTGGGGGGAGCGCGTATCGTGCTGCGTCCGGAGCCGCTCGATTTGGGGTTGGGTGCCACGTGGAATCCCAGCTGTGGGTCCCCTCGCATGGGATGAGCTGGAGGCGGGTGAGGACGTAATACGTAGATATTTCTATGAACTCGTCGCTGTGTCATATTTGCACAGACGGTCCTTCCGATTTTAAAATCCTTTCCCGAATTCCCTCATGACTGTCCTCCGTCGAAGATTTGCTGTGTTGATTTGACAATTACTTTAGAAAGAATTTTCAAAATTTATCGAAAGAACGTATTCTGCTTGTAAGAAACTTTCTTCTTCTTTGTTTCAGAACTTTTTGATCTACTTTTATTAATTTGTAGACCACAAGGTTAATTCGTGTGTAACTTAAGTATACGAATTTTTACACTCGTAATCCTGAATAATTTTGTAATTATAATTGTAATCCTTCGTAATCGTGAATCACATCCAGAATCTTTAATAGTCTTAACTCTTACACCCATAATCTCCGAGTTAACTTCCATCCTATATTCCGTTAAATATGATGGTATATGTCAAACATTTTATATTTTCTACCTTTTAAGTTCTATTATTTACAAATGAGTACACCCCCCTCCTACCTCCTCCTCGACAACCCCCTCCTCCCTGTCGACACCCCCCTCCTCCCCGTCAACCACCACCTCCTCCCCCCCGACCCCCTACCTTCGTTGATCCCGGGCACCCCAGGCAGAGACCCGATCTCCCCCGACCACCCTCCAGCCCATGCCTCAAGTTTCTCCCCACCCACCCTTCAGCCCAAGCAGAGACACGTGCTCCTCCGATCCTCCACCCACCCACCCTCGACACCGCCCCACCCTCCAGCCCAGGATGGCCCCGAGCTCCAAAGAGGTCGTCAGAGAGAGCTTATCTACTGGGTGGTGAGATCGAGGTAGAGAAAGAGTCAGAGATGAGGAAAAGGCTCGAGCCTCCTAGGAAGATTGGGTCTCTATGCCAGGTGTTCTGCCGGTGGCTTTAGGAGGTATTCATGTTTGGCGTATGCCTGCCTTGACCGAGATTTTTGGGGATGATTCCGTACTACAGTTCGACGAAGGAACTTTGGGACAGGAAGGGTGGACGAGGGAGAAGGTATGTTCCATTGTCATCTGCCAGGGTTCTAGAATATGCTCAGAGGTAGGGGTGCACATGGTTCGGATTGGATCGGATTTTAACTTAATCCATGTCCAATCCGTACTTAACATATTTTAGATTTTTCCGATCCGATCCAATCCATTGAAAATATATATCCAATCCAATCAATCAGATTACGGATTGGATTGGATTGGATCGGATTTTTAATACTCACATATTGTCACCACATAAACTGAGATACTAATAAGATCAAACAAAATATAGAAAATATATGCATTTCATGTATCTAACTCATGTAGACAAGTGAACCATCTCAGTTAATCAAGATGCTAATTAAGAACACATCAAGTTAATCGCGATACTAATTAAGCACACATCAAGATAAAAGTACATGGAATTAGGTTCTACGACAAGTTCAAGATGTGACAGGATAAAGCTGGGATATCTTATATACTGATGGGCACTTTTAGATATTGCTTTCCGATTAATGTGTAGAGGAACAACAAAAATATCTCTCAAAGAGTTAATGCAAGGTCATTGAAACAATCAGAATTTTCAGATGTTATTTGTGATAATAACAAATTAACAATCCCCAAGTTAGATGGTTCACTTGTAAACATATAGTATGGGATAGAAAGGATATGCAACAAGGTCAAGAATTAGTTGTAAGACTAAAATGTAGAGAGATAACTCATGGGAGGGAGAACATACCACGGCTTCACAGCAATGCGTGAGGGAGGCGGCACCACGATGACGTACGAGGAGGGAGGTGTCGAGGTTGTGTTGCGTCGTGAGAGCGTCGCACGCGCAAGGGAGATGGTGCTTCATCGCACACCTGAGGGAGATAATGCTTTGTCGCACGCATAAGTAAGGGAGATGGTGAAATAGCGTCCAATCGAGAGTGGATTCGTACCTTGCGGCCGCGGGCTACTGCTGGGGGAGAGCTTTAGGTCATGGATGGGAGGGTGGGAAGCTTGCGGCTGCCGGCTACTGCTAGGGGAGAAATTTAGGTCATGTAGGGGAGGTGGGGGGAGGGATTGGGAATTTGGGAGGGGCTCACGAGAGGGAATTGGGAGATTACGAGGGATTTGGGTTTTTGTAAAGTGGGTAGGGGCTAATCTTAGGCGGGATGGTGAAATGTAAGGGGTAATTTGGAAATTTAAAAAAGAGATGGTTTTGGATATTTACAAATAAAAATAGGATTTCAAATATATTTAAATAACTATATAATCTGCACTAAGGATAAGAAGGAAATATTATATATAGTATTTATTTATTTGTTAACGGATTAACGGATTGGATCGGATCGGATTTGAGTACGGATCCAATCCAATCCATAATTTAACGAATTTTCAAAATCTCAATCCGATCCAATCCATTAGAATGACAAAACCAAATCAATCCAATCCTATAACATCGGATTGGATCAGATTACGGATTTTATCCGATCCATGTGCACCCCTACTCAGAGGAGCAGAGGCCCATAAACAGATCATCTTGCTTCCATCCAGTCGAAGAAAGGAGTCTACGGTGCATCCCAAACACCAGCCTCCTGCCTGGGAAGCCCCACCCAACACCCTGCACCTACGAGCCCCACCTCCCTGGAAGCCCCACCGCCGCCGCCTCCTGCCTTGAAGGGGCACCCCCACCCCCCGCGCACCTGCAAGCCCCTCCTGCCTGAGAGCCCCACCCCTACAAGTCCTTCATGCCTGCAAGCCCCGCCCCTCCCTTGAAGCGTCCCTCCGGCCCGGCCACCACCACCTACCACTAATTTTTTATTTTAATTTTTTTAAAGCAGTTGGATAGATCATGGGTTAAATTAACCCAATGATAGGGTTGAGTTAGCAGAAAAACTAACCAAGGATTATGAGTGTGAGATGGAATGATTATTTGAAGTTTGTTATAATTCACAATTATGCAGGGTTATGATTGTAATTGCAGAATTACTCAAGATTATGAGTATAAAAATCCCTTAAGTATACACATCTAATAACTAGAGGGCATATACGAAACAAAATCAATGATTCTAGGAGGACTCAATTAGTATTGTGAATAAAATTTTGGTAGGTGGTTGTGTAAAGGACCATCACATTTACAAATACAGTTGGAGATCCAGGTGTTGGAGGCTGGAGCAGAAGGAAGTATCCAAATTTCCAATATGGCAAATCAGTGGTAGAATTAGAGGTGCGGGCAACAGCGTTTCATTGTATTTAAAATTTTTTTATTCCATGTATTATAATTTCGTTAAAAGGTTATTAATGATTTTTCTCGTATTAGTTAATATACAGCTCAGGTGAGTAAAGAAGAAGGTTCTGAATTTCCCAAATTTTCATTTAATCTATACATGGATCGGGAACCTGATCCAGGCATCCCAGCTTCTTTCTCCGAAGGATCTGCTCCGATCTGTAACATCGGGATAACGGATCGATCTGCTCCAATCAATATAGTTAGCCATTTCCATTGGATGATGTGGATAACGGTGAGCTATCCTAGATGAATGATAGGAGGCATATCACATTTTATCGTCCTTTCATCGACTATAGTGCATCAGAGCGAAAATGTTGTATTCAAGAGAATCGTGGTAAGAACATCTGCAGGACATTAACGAAATCAGGAGTGTCATTTGTAGGACGTAGGAAGAATTGTGATTGGGACATCAGTTTGAAGGTATTCGCGTCGCCTTTCGACAAAGTCAGAAGTGATTTAACATGCAACTGAGTTTGCCTTTTGTCAAGTTATTGTCATGCACAACAATTGGACTTTACATCTGCAAATGTTAAGTATTTTTTTGGTTTTTCTATGTTAATTTGTATTCTCGATCGATCATGTCAATACACGTATAGTGTCGTGTTTTCTACGACCAGTATACAACGTTCTTCATGTGAACATTCACATGTCTTTTTTCAGCAATGTTACCATATTGCAAGTCTACGTATTAAGCTGGCAATTTCCATGTTTGATACATAAGGAGAAGATGGGGATGGAGAATCGTAACTGACAAGGAGACGTCATCGTCAGCATCCAAGGGCTCGAAATCATTTCTAGCAAGGAGACCAAGGAGGATTGCAACGTAGCATCGTCAGTTGATGCTCCCATCATCGACATCAACAAACGTGCTTGGATGGACGGATGGCAATGACATTAGACATGCCGAGAAACACAGGATTTTGAGAACGTGCGAAGATGTGCCCGATGAGAACATGTTAAGCTGCAAGAGATTCCAAAAAGAGAATGCAAGAAATTTCAGAACATGTAGGAGAATACAAGGTGATGGGATGAGAAGTCCACCGACGCAAAATAATTGTTCGTTTACTTCATCAATGCAGCTAATGCTTTTTCCTTAAACTCGGTTAAAAGTTAAGGAGGATACCGAGCTCCTAGCGGAAGGACTTCAATGAAGGAATGCGGTGCATTTGAGCATGTACAACTTTGTAGACAAGGCTGTGTCCTTAACAAGAAAGATGCTGCTGTATCAGCTTGTGTGAGCTAAGGTTTTAGACGCACCGCGGTAGAAGTGGTCGATCTGAAAGAAGCATATAACGTCGGAGCACTTGAATGAAAGAGGTTTACAGGTAGACAGACAAGCTCCACAAGATGACCTGCATATTCTTCCTTGATGTGACTCCACCTAAAACTGAAGATATGATAATGACTATGAAGGAAGATGGTTTAGTTCTACCACGATGAGAAGATAATCATATCTTAAAAGAGATCAACTCATGGTAGATAAGTTACATTCCCAGACATTAATATGATAGCTCGTGCTGCAGGTAAAATTTATGTAGAAAGAGAACTGGAAGTTTCATGAGAAATGGAAAGTCTCCTGCAGTGTTCTAAAAAATGTATCCCCAAATGTGCTATCTGAAGTAGATGTACTCTTCTTTATATAGTACGTGACAGGCAGATTGCTCCTTCAAAAATCAAGAGAAAAAACAGGAAAAAAATGTGGCTGTGTTACACCCCAACCCTCAAAGATAGTCTCACATCTAAAATTCACAAAGTGTGTGAGCGGGTTATAAGTGGTGGGGATTACTACTTGACAACTTGGACTTGAACATTATGGGTAATTGTCGACGAGTTCATCTGAGCTCGAAGTTCGAACCCAACAAGTTGTCAGGGACGGTATTCCTTGATAACGAGCAGAGGACCTAAGCCATGGATGTTACAGGTTGCAAGTCCATAAGCATTTAGGAATCATCTTACAGATGAAGTTAATGAGTGACAAAGATAAGTTAGGAACCGGGTTTTTTCGACGCGATCCATTGCTCCTTCACATTCTTGTCTTGTCACTCTAAGGGTGCGCTCGTTTGAGGAATAAGGAGGGATATCATTTCTTATTCCTCAAATTTCTTATCCTTCCATAGACAGTCAGTGTTTTGATCTTGGAGTCAAAATGAGGAATAAGGTTTCCCTCATTATCCCTCCACCATCAACTTCTTCCACAAAAGAATACAAATAACAACCACCCATCTAACAATCTTATCTAACATAACCACATCATCCTTCATTATCATCTCCCTCCTACGGAACAGATAATAGCAAATAACTACCACTTATCTCTCCTTATTCCTCCTTATCCTCTCCCTCCAAATCAACAGAAACAGTGTCTTATCCCTCCTCATCGCTCATCATCCTAGGAGTAGTGATTCGGTTACATTGTTCTAAATGTTAATAATATCATATAAAAAAACATGCAGTGAAGAATATGCTGATGTTTTCTTCTCTTATTTGAGCTTACTGAGCTTCTGGGGGTCTTTGATTATATAGGGGATCAATTTGGTTGCGAAATGAGTGTCAGTTAATGAGATTAAGAGTCTTGAGATAAATGCAAACTATCCCATTTGAGTCATTGTTGTACACACTTATGACGAGATGGGAAACGGCGAGATTTAACTTAACTGAGAGAAATGCGAGATAAAACATCTGATGAGAACGTCTAAATCAGCATAAGATGGCTTTTATGGATAATATCTAATTGAGCATGGGAGAGAGGAGGGTTGGTCTACCTCATCACAAAAGATTGTTTCGAGTTTCTACTGCAATTTTTAATACCAAGAGTTTACATTTGGCAACAAAAAGGAGATTACTTATATTTTATTTGCACGATATTTATGTTTTGTTCTTTGTAAATGCATACCAGTAGAGCTATCCAATGTCATTTCTTTCATAATGACAAACCAGTTAGTGAGCATGGTGAAGGGATGTCGGAATCTTTTACTTCGCCCTCGCAATCTACTCTTATCCCAGGTCGGCATATGGTGGATATTGTGGTTATTGCAACCGGGAATATAGCAGAGTAGAAGAAGCGTAAGAGCAAAGGTTTGCTCGGGAAGGTGGATTTCACAAAGGCATGTGACTATGTGGATTGGAAATTCATGTAGGTTTCTCTGGAGCTTTGGATTGCACAGTTATATGCTTTGGATTGCACAGTTATATGCTGCTATGGCTTAGAACCAAAATGTTCGAGTTAAGCCAATGTGATAGTTTTGCAGCATGGATGGTTCGTGAACCTCATTGTTTTGGTCTAGATTTTCATATCAAAGGGTGGAGGAGCTTGTGAGGTTGTCAAAGGTTCAGGAGAAAGTAGAGATGCCATCAGGCAATCGTGATTGCTAGACCTAGGGTGATGGGTGTTTTGCAGTTAAGAAGGCATATAAATCCTCTATGCATCAATGGTGTTAGATCAAGACATTTTCACCTAGGACTGCAAGAGGATAGAGAGTCGAAAGGAGCTGAATCTCTCTGGTTGTTATCTGTTACAATACCAAAGAGTATTGAGTAAGGACAGGAGGTTCAGGATTTATGTCACAACGTAGGAAGCTCTTGTCCGCATTGTTCCAATGAGCTTGAAGACATGGATCATCTCTTCTCTTGTAATATCTTATGCAAACCTGGAGGACAGCCGTTATCGTCACGGCGGTATGAACAAACACAACAACTTTTGGGGGTCTATTGACTTAGATAGGAGTGGATCTGAAAGTGAGGCTATGATTTGGCCTATCCAACGGCACAAAATGATGTCACCTTTCGTCGTGAGAGATCCTATTTGAAATATATTTTTAGCATGTCAAGGATTGTTTAATTTAAGTATATCATATAAGGTGTACACCTTCTGAGGGCACACCCTTTTTTACTTAAAAATGAATACCAGCATAAAAGGCCTTAAAATATGTTAACAAATATGACGGAAGTGGAGCGGAATGGAAAAAAATGTGGCAAGCTCTACTGGATGCGATAGAAGTGTCGATGAAGGTAACAAGAGATCCAATGGATCAACACAACAACAACAACAAAGCCTTTTCCCACAATTAACTAGGGTCAACTACATGGATTCTTCGCCTCCATTCAGATCTATCTTGGGTCAATCCCGGGCTTATATTCACAAAACTAAGATCCCTTTGTATGGTCTCTTTCCAACACTTCTTGGGCCGTCCTCATCCTCTCTTAGCCGGCTCAACATCCCAACACTGGCATCTCCTAACTGGTGCATCAGCTGATCTTCTTTGCAAATGTCCAAACTATCTTAAGCGGTTTTCTCGCATCTTATCCTCGATCAGAGCTACACCAACTTTCTTTCTGATTGCATCATTCCGAAACCGATCTTTACGTGTGTGTCCACACATCCACCTTAGCATTTTCATTTCTTTTACATTCATTCTCTGCACATGTCTATGGTTCGCAGGCCAAAATTCAGATCCATAAAGTATGGCAGGTTTCACAGCTGCTTTGTAAAACTTTTCTTTAATTTTTAAAGGAATTTTCTTATCACAGAGAACAGTAGAGGCTCCTCTCCACTTTAGCCAACCTGCATTTATTCTATTACTAACATCTCCATCAATTTCCCCATCATGTTGCATAATAAATCCCAAATAACTGAAGAAATCTCTTTTCTGAATGCTATCATCACCAATCTTAACCTCGATTCCTTCACCATTGCTTCCATCAAAGGTGCACTCCATATATTCCGTCTTAACCCTACTTATACGCAATCCTTTAGTTTCCAACTCATGTCTCCAAACCTCAAGCTTCTCATTTGCTCCATCTCTAGTCTCGTCAATTAACACAATATCATCAGCAAATAACATACACCAAGGTAACTCATCCTGAATGTGACTTGTCAAATCGTCCATAATCAAAGTAAAAAGAAATGGACTCAAAACAGAACCTTGATGTAAACCAATGTTGATGTCAAAATATCCAGTCTTCTCAGACGGAGTCCTTACACAAGATAAAGCCCTATCATACAAGCCCTTTATGAGGTTAATGTATAGGACAAGTACTTGTCTTTTCTCCAAAACTCTCCACAATATCTCTCGTGGGACAGAATCATAAGCCTTCTCCAAATCAATAAAGATCATATAGATGTTCTTCCTTTTAGCTCTATAAATCTCCATTGTTCTCCTCAGCAAATTGATGCAGCGTGACCCCAAATTATAGGGCCGCATTTATTTAATTAGTTAATCGTCAATTTTGTTTACATTTTTAGGTTGTCGAAATTGTCTAATTAAATAATTGAGATCGCATGTGATCTCAACGTTTATTTCGTAGATTTTAATTTGAAATTGGGACAATTAATTAATTAGGGTCAATTTAGGCAAGTCGGTTGTCAATTTAAATTAGTTTACTATTTTTGTAAACCCATCTCTCCTATATAAAGAGAGGGTAGTCACATGTTTTTATGGAGTCAAGTATTGATAATCAATTGAGATTGTTATCTCTCTCCGTTCTCCTCTCCTTCTCCCTCTACGCGTTCTCCGCGGTTCTTCTCCTTCAATCCCTCGTTACCGACGAGATTTCTCTTCGCAGTCCTTCCGATTTCTCTTCTCAACCCCTCTCGTTCTTCTACCAAATATCCACCATAAAAAAAATATTATTTATCGACGCCGCGGAAAGCCGTTTGCATCAATTGGTATCAGAGCATGGAAACCGAATCGTTCTCACAGTTCGACGATCCGATCACATTTTGGAGGATGCAATACGATTTCAGTCGTCTATCTCATGATCCGCATTCACGTTCACGCTCGAGGAAGTTCAAATATCGCCTTCTATCAAGTCTCAAAGTACAAGAGTGGCTGTGCACGCAAATCGACGAAGATTTGTTCGTCAACGACAAAAATCAGATTTTTGCAGCCGTTGGTCAACCCGAATTCGAAGCAAAAAACAAAGGTAGTCTCATTACGGATGAAGATTTATTTGATACGACTCCTGTGCAACAATACGAAGATGATACGAAGCCGATATTTGATGAAAGTGCGGACGAAGAATCTGAATTCGAAGACGATTCGGCCGCTGTCCAGCATCTTCCAGATCCGATTTTGCCACCGGAATCGATCCCGCCGCCCTCTTCGACCGTCTCGGCACAACCCCAGCCGTTACAGGTACCTCCTCCCGCCGCAACCTTATCTCCGCAACTCCTGCCCCTACAACTCGACTACGCCAGCTCCCCGCGCCCTACCCTTTCCCTCCTGAGCGCACCCAACGCTCCCAGCCCTCCGCCCACCCCTGCGCATCACCACCCCCGCACCGTCGCCCCCAAGCCTCATCCGAACCGCCTGCGTCTCCGCCCCCCTCTCCCTCCCACAGACCTCCCCAGGAACCCCCCCAACCACCGCAAATCCACCGCTGCAGCCCTCACTTCCCGCAACCCCAAGCCCCACTCCCGAAGCCCAGAACCCCGACCAGACCCACCCGCCACCGCCGTTCACACCACCCCTCGTCACCGCGACCGCCTTCCCCTCTCCCAAACCCTCCCCAAAGCGCCGCGACCCTCGCCCACCCGGGGTGTTGCCGCCACACCCTGCCGCCCCAACCATCGCTCCCCTATCCCTTCTCCTTAATGCCCAGGCCATACCGCCTAGAGCCACACCAAACCCCCGCGAGTCCAGGGCCGCCGTTCACCATGCCGTCGGGGCCACCATTCCGCGCCGCCAGAGGAGGCAGAGCCCTAACGATGGGCGCTGCTTAAGACGAAGGGGAGAAACCCTATCGGGTACTGTTTCGACCATAGGAACCAAATCTCTCAATTTCAGGGATTTGGGGTTGAATTGGAAAAATTGCAAAAAAATCCCCTATGACAAGAGTTTTTATTTAAAGGGCAAATTGGAAGGTAAATTATGTTATTGGAACAAATTAAGTGAAGGGGTAGAATATTTGCAACCGTGCCCCTCAGTGGAAAGAAACTATAAACGTAGCATTGAAGAGGGATCGAATTGGAGTGCCTGCAGCTATCATTGCAAAAATCAAAATCTCCAGCGACGCACCTACATCAAGCAATTCGTCGGGAGACGAATTTTTTAAAGCGGCGGAGAGTTGATGCAGCGTGACCCCAAATTATAGGGCCGCATTTATTTAATTAGTTAATCGTCAATTTTATTTACGTTTTTAGGTTGTCGAAATTGTCTAATTAAATAATTGAGATCGCATGTGATCTCAACGTTTATTTCGTAGATTTTAATTTGAAATTGGGACAATTAATTAATTAGGGTCAATTTAGGCAAGTCGGTTGTCAATTTAAATTAGTTTACTATGTTTGTAAACCTATCTCTCCTATATAAAGAGAGGGTAGTCCCATGTTTTTATGGAGTCAAGTATTGATAATCAATTGAGATTTTTATCTCTCTCCGTTCTCCTCTCCTTCTCCCTCTACGCATTCTCCGCGGTTCTTCTCCTTCAATCCCTCGTTACCGACGAGATTTCTCTTCGCAATCCTTCCGATTTCTCTTCTCAACCCCTCTCGTTCTTCTACCAAATATCCACCATAAAAAAAATATTATTTATCGACGCCGCGGAAAGCCGTTTGCATCAGCAAATGGATGGCTTCAATCGTTGAGCGACCTGGCATGAATCCGAATTGGTTTTCTTTTAAATTGGAAACTTGCCTCAACCTTCTTTCAATCACACGTTCCCAAATTTTCATAGTGTAACTCATCATCTTGATACCTCTATAATTTGGACAATTTTGAATGTCTCCTTTATTCTTATAAAGAGGCACCAGGATACTCCTCCTCCAATCTTCAGGCATTTTCTTGCTTCGCCAAATAACATTGAATAGATTCGTAAGTCAAGTCAAACCACGCTCACCTAAAACTCTCCATACTTCTACAGGGATGTCATCCGGTCCTACACCTTTCCTGGTTCTCATAACCTTCAAAGCCTCCTCTACTTCTTTTCTTTGTATCCGTATATAGCTTGCACGATTCAAGTAACTCTCACTACTAGCTAGATCACCCAAAGCGATCTCTCTATTTCCTTCCCCAATGAAAAGTTTATGGAAGTACTGCTCCCATCTAGTCTTTATATCCTTCTGAGTAACAAGCACATGACCTTCCTCGTCTTAATGTATCTCACTTGAGAAAGGTCTTTGGTCTTTCTTTCTCTTGCTTTGGTCAACCTGAATATATCCTTCTGTCCCTCCTTAGAGTCGAGATTTCTATACAAAACTTCATAAGCTTTTGACTTAGCTTCGGTTACAGCCTTATTTGCTTCCTTCTTCACTATTTTGTAGTTTGTGATAGTTTCCTCTATTATATCCATAGACATAGCTTTAAAGCAAGCTCTTTTTACTTTTAGCTTCTCTTGCACCCCTTCACTCCACCACCAAGCCTCCTTTTGACTTGGAGTTCCTCCCTTTGACTCACCTAGCATCTCTTAGGCTACCTTTCGGATACAAGATGCTATTGCCTCCCACATCTCGTTTGCACTACCGCTACAATCCCAAGATAAGTCTTCTAAAACCTTCTCCCTGAAGCTCGCTTGCTTCAGCGAAAGATTCCATCATCTAGTTCTAGTTATCTTAGAAACCCTCCTTCTCTTTACCAACCCTTTCATTTGTACATCCAAGACTAACAAGCGATGTTGGTTGTCAAACTCTCTCCTGTGATTACTTTGCAATCTTTACAACACAACTGATCTCTTCTCCTCAATGCAAAGTAATCTATTTGTTTTCTAGTTGGCTCACTCTTATAAGTAATTAAATGTTCCTCCCTCTCTTCTTGAAGAGAGTGTTTTCTATGAAAAGATCATATGCCGTTACAAAATCCAAGATGGCTTTTCCCTCTTCATTTCTATCCCCAAACCCATGACCTCCATGAACACTAGCATACCCTGAAGCATCTTTTCCCACATGTCAAATCCTCCCAAAAAGCTTGTTTAGTCCTTTCATCTAAACTAAATTGCGGTGCATAAAATGAGATGATATTTAGAATTTCTTCTTCAAGCACCAATTTTAGCAAAATAATTCGATCCCCGAATTTTTTCACCTCAACCACACAATCCTTCAAATCATTATGAACAACCACTCCAACACCGTTTCTACCCTTATCTTTACCTGAATACCAAAGTTTAAAGCATGTCTTCTCAATCTCCCTTGCTTTCTTTCCAACCCATTTAGTCTCTTGAAGACATAGTATATCAATCTTCCTTTTTTCCATCGTATCCACTATCTCCATCAACTTTCATGTTAAAGTGTCAATATTCCAACAATCAATCCGCAACTTCCGTTGCAATCTCTTTTGGACTAACTTCTTTACTCGCATGCGTCCATTATGCGAGAACCCTTGTAAATTTTGGACTGTATCCGATCGGTGATGCAGCGGAACTAGCTTAATTACCCGCATGCGTTCCTCATGCGAGAACCCTTGCAAATTTTGAACTACATCCAAGCTACGATGTAGCGGCCCTTGTCAATTTTTCATTACATCCGGGCGACGCAACGCGTCGCAAGTAGGGAACGACGAAATCTGTATGTTTGCTTAAATGCATGTTGAAAAGAGAGAAGAGGATTCAATGGATCAAATCAAGGAAAATTCTAAAGCGCACTTTAGTTAGGTATTTCAGTATTCATCCCGCTGTTTTTGGAGGATTATATTTAGAACAGGCTGAGGGGAGGCATAAGATCGAGAAGACATTTAAAGCTTTAGATTTCCCAGATAAAGCTTACATGCACAAGTTTACTGGATACTAAAGCCATCACTATTGCAATGTGTTTTACTCATGGTCACTGCAAAAGAAAAATCACTACACAGAAGAAGAAGTCCGACTCCCTTCATTCCATCGTTCACTTCCTCTTCTCTCTCTTCCCTATTGTTGTTGTGTTGTTATGTTTAGAGCAGTGACTCTACCCCAAATACGATCTCAGATTGATCGCAAGCAACAATCAAATCTCAATCAATATAAATTTTAAAGAGATTAATCATATATAATCAAAAATCCCGGGAGGATTGCATGGAATACAACTCTACCAAATTCGACTCTTATTTTGTCCAAAAAAAACCATGATATATATTTGTATTTGTTTTGAAAGTGGATAGGTGCATTAGTGTCTAGTGAAGAGCAAATACCCCTTACTCTCCTGAAAAGAGGAAGGGAACACATACAGGGTGGATGGATGTTAAAGAGAAAAACGTGTACATGACAAAATAAGAATGCATTTCCTTTGGTGGTCGATGCAGAAGAGAGGCTTCCCAGCAAAGTGGATTGGATGGGTGAACTGTGAAGAGATGCATCACAACGGTGCCCTAGTTGATGTTGATGAATGGACGGTCGGAGGAGGAATTTTTCCAGCCCCAACTAGGGGTGAGACAAGGATGCCCATTGGCATCGCTCCTCTTTGTCATTGTGATAGATGCACTGGCAATGATGATGAGGTTGGCAACGGAGGATGGCTTCTGCGGGGGGTACAAGAGGGATTGCATTTCCATCCCCATTCTGCAATATGCAGAGGACATGGTTTTGTTTATTGATGGAGACTCGGATCATGCGAAAAATGCCTCAAGGATCATGGAGATTTTCATTGAGGTATCGTGGCTGAGGTGGAGCAAGGAAAAGTCGAGGGTTTTCCATTTTGGGGTCACACGGGAGGAGGCCAGTGCTCTCTGTCGGGTCCTGCGTTGTCTGGAGGGATCCCTTCCCACCACCTACTTGGGGCTCCCACTGGTAGCTGGTCAACTGAGGGTGGCGGACTAGAAGGGGGTGCTTGACAAGGTAGAGAGTAAGATGGCGAGGTAGAAGGCAAGAACTTTGACCAAGGGCGGAAAGTTGGTGCTCCTTAAGCATGCTCTCTATGCAATACCGGTTTTCTTCTCCTCCATGTGGTTGGTGCATGTGGGCATGCGGGAGAGATTGGAAGGGCTGATGAAACGCTTCTTTTGGTATAACGGAAAGCAGGAGGGTGGGGATTGCACTTGATTGAATGGGACACCGTGACTTTGCCTAAGAAGTTGGGAGGTCTATGGGTCCAAAATTTGAAGCGCATGAACAAGGTTCTGCCGACGAAGTGGGCCGTTAGAGTTTGGGGAAAATCAGATGACCTGGTCTACAACGTACTGCTAAGCATTTATGGAGTCAAAGGTCAGTGGAGAGTGGAGTCCTGCATGCGGCCGTCTTCTCTCTAGAGAGGGATGTTCAGTGTGCTACCGGAGCTGGAGGAGGTGGTAAGACCAGTGTTAGGGAATGGGCGTAATTTTACCCTTTAGGAAGATGATTGGGAGGGTGAGGGCCCTCTTAGGGATAAATACCCACACCTATATGCCATTGCAGCCAACAAAGGGGTTGTGGCACACCAGTTTTGGTTGGTAGGATATTGGTGCCCCACTTTCGTGGTCGCTCTATCGAATCTGAGGTACGAGGAGGTTGTGGCATTTTTGGGGGACCTAGCGGACATTGAGAGCCTTGGAGAGGGTGGAGACCATTTTGTGTGGAGGGGGGGAACTTTTCTGTGAAGGTGTACAAGTTTTTCTGCAGGTTGCAAGAGCCAGAGCAGGGGGAGGAAGACCGGATATACAAGATTACTTAGACCAGCAAGGTTCCAATGAAGATAAAGGTCTTCATGTGATATACGCGACATGGACGTCTACTTTCAAAGATGCGTAGGGAGAGGATATTTGGTAACGAGGACACCGTCTGCGACAGATGCGACGTCAAGCAGGAGGATTCGGAGCATCTCTTCTTTGGGTGTGTTTCTTCAGGTGTGGTTTGGGAGTATGCGGACATGTTTTGGCTTAGGCCGGGGGACAATGAGTTTTACTGGAGTTCGGTGAGAGCGACTTGTGGTAACACGCAGGAGAACGCAGTTGTTCCTTTTGCCTTGTTGTGGGCCATCTGGTGTGCGAGAAAAAGAAGATTTTTCAGAAACATCCGTTCGTGTGTGGTAACGTGTTGGGTCACTTTAGGGCTTTAGTGCTTATGTGGCAAGACCTGTAATTTTCTGTGTTTTGAGTTTTGGCTATGGTTCCGTTGAACCATAGGTTGTAATCGTTACTCTATTTAAAATGAACAATTTTGTGGTGGGTTCCTTTGTAGGGATTACACCCTCTTTCATCTCAAAAAAAAAAGGAGAATGCATTTACAATAGATGTAGGTGGAGAAGAATAAAAAATAAGTTATCCTAAGATTAGAAACCATTATGCACACGATTAAATGGACACAATGACAGAGAATTCCTATTTTACCGGAATTAAGTGGGTTTACACTTTCAGAAAACGGACGACCATTCTATTTAATCGAAATGTGTAGTCGGGTTGAGAGGGATGAACTCGACTAGGACTAATTGGTCAATAGTCTATCCAATTAGCGGCTACTTTTTTTATTTTTTGTTTAAAAAAAGAATCTAAGATGCTTAGTTTTTTAAAGAAAATCTAAGATGCTTAATGTTTGATCGAAACTTACCTATTCCTTTTATTTCATTATGGTGGAATAGAAAATATACAAAATATATAAATATATAAGAATATATATCCATAAAAAAATAGTATATCTAAAATAATTAAAAATACAAACAATCAAATCTGATTACTCGCCTAAGTACTGATTAATCCTTAGTCACCTAACCGACTAAATACTGATTACTGACTTCCACAACCTTGTGTCAATTGTATGTTGAATAGATAAATGGAGATCTCGCAAAGGGTATATGATGGTGAGGCAATTTTCACTATATATTGTTGATATGCCTTGAACCCTAACCATTTGACACAGGTTGAAGAACCATGTATGCACTCCCTCCCGCCACACCATACCCCAACAAGACGGGGGTTTCACTGCCCGGTCAGCGAGCTTGGGGGTTTAGGGGGAGCAGGTGTGCTCCCCCCTCCCCCCCTACGGGGGTGTGGAGCGCCCCCAGCAAAAATTTTTAGGAGCAGTTCTATTTGTATTCAGCTATATGGATCTGTTTCTCTTTAGGGATCCGTCTGTATAGCAGTACTATATAAACTTCCTAAGGCTAGGGCTCTCTTTATCCTCCATATTTCTTTCTTTCTCCACATAGTGAAAACCGATTTGTCGCTGCCCAAGGACTTACCCCAGTTATGGGTGAAGCTTGTAAATCTGTGTGGTTATGTCTTCCTTGTTTGATCGTGTTTGTGTATTTGCTTCCGCGATTCGCAACAAATTGGTATCAAAGATTCGGATTCCGACAGGATCATCCAACAAGAAGACATCGCATAATCTGAAGATCGAGAAGTTCACAAGGAAGAATGGATTCAATCTATGTTAGATAAAGATGTGCGTCGTTCTGAAGCAGCAGAGCATCTAGGCGTCATTGGACCAGAAGCGATCAAAGACACTCTAACCCTCCGAGTTAATGGTGCAGGAAGAGAAGATGCATTTGATGATCATGTTGTATTTAACGGACGAGATTATCGTGAAGGTTGTCGATGAGGATTCTACGATCGGCATGTAGTTAAGACTCAAAAGTTGCTCTTAAAGCAACGTATGTTCTCTCTCTGCATGCATGAAAGTACATCTCTTAGAGAACATCTAGATTGCTTAAATACATTATTGATGGATTCAAGAAACATAGATGTTAAGATTGAAGATGATGATGTTGTCTTGATTTTGTTTATTTTTCTTCCATTATCGTATGAGAATTTTGTTCAATCATTTATTGTGGGAAAAGAATCGATAATGCTAAAGGAAGTTCGCACAAGTCTACATACGTGTAAACTTCAGCATATGACTATAGAGATGCAAGACTTTAATGTTGTAGGTTTGGTAATGACTCATGAAAAGAGCCATGTCGGTTCTGGCTATGCGAAGAAGGGAAAACAAAAGTTCAAATCAATGAATCACAATGCTAGGGACATATGCAATTAGTGTAAGGAACCTGGACATTGGACGAAGGATTGCCCGAAGAAGAAAGAGGAAGCCATAGTTGTTGTGGCTCATGGAGGTGCAGATTCCGAAAATGATCCGGTTCTCACTGTCATAGATCAGAAGACGATGGATAGCACATGGATTCTTAATTCAAGTTGCTCTTACTATATGACTCACAATGAAGATTGGTTCTACGCCTATGAGAAGATAGATGGAGAAAATGTTGTCATGGGGAATGATGCAACGTGCAAGATTGTAGGGATCGACTCTGTGAAGATCAAGATGCATCATGGAATCGTAAGGCGGTGACAGAAGTAAGTCATGTTCCTGATCTGAGGAAGAACCTGATATCCCTTGGAGTCTTGGACTCTAAAGGATATAGGTACAACGTTGAAGGTGGAGTCATGCAGGTTGCTAAAGGTGGGGTGGTTGTCATCAAGGGCAACAAGCAAAAGACCATATACGTCATATAGGAGTATATAGTTACATGTTCGATTGCAGTGTGTCCCAAGTCGTGAGATCGGAGTCAGAGTTGAGGTATATACGACTAGGACACATGAGTCAAATGGGTATGAATATTCTTAGTCAGAAGGGTCTCATTGGGGATCTCAAGGGATCTAAGCTGAAGGTCAGTGAGCACTGCGTATTCAGGAAACAACACATGAAGCAATTCAGTAAAACTATCCACAGGATGAAGAAGACGCTCGACTACATACATGATGATCGTTGAGGTCCTTCACGGGTCCCGTCTTTGGGAAATTCCATGTATTTCTATCTATTATTGATGATTACTCCAGTATGGTGTAAGTGTACTTGAAGAACCACAAGAACGATGCATTTTTGACCTTCAGGCAGTGGAAGATATAGGTGGAGAATTATACTTCTAAGAAGGTGAAGGGTCTTCGTATAGATAGCGGGCTGAAGTTTCGTTTGTTAGAGTTCAATGAGTTCTGCGAGGGTGTTGCATGGCACCTCACAATCAGAGATACGTCACAGTAGAACGGAGTCGTAAAATGAATGAACATGATGCTTCTAGAGAGAGCAATGTGCATGCCTTCTAATACTGGACTTGGTCAAGCATTCTGCGTTGAAGTTGTGAATATAACTTGTTATTTGGTGAATCAGAATCCCGCGTCTGCCATTGATTGCAAAGCACCCATGGAGGTATGATCTGATAATCATGTTGATTATTATTTTTTATGGATCTTTGATTGTGCTGCCTATTATCATGTTAGTGAAGGAAAGTTAGAATCAAGGGTAAAGAAAGGAGTGTTTGCATGCTATGGTGCATGAGTAAAGGGGTACAGAATCAGATCCCCTTCTGAGCATAGAATTACTGTTAGCGGGAATGTTACCTTTGATGAGAATTCTATGCTTCACTCGAGTAGTGAGTTTGTTAATGGAAGGACAGGTGATCATGTGCTCGAACAGGTGGAGTTCGAGCTGACACCAAGTAGTGATCACGCAGTTGATCACACCACTCCTGGTCGGGTTATTTTTGAACTTCCTGAAGTTGAGCAACCAAGGGAGATGCAACCAAGTGTTGCTACTGATTGAGCATGTAGAAAGATACATTCACCGTAGACATACGGATTTGAAGACACGGTTGCATTTGCACTACAGGTTGCAGAGGAGATAGAGTCTTCAGAGTTCTCCATTTACAGAGAAGTAATAGCTGGGACAAAATCTGTGCAATGGGTTGCTGCTATGGGTAAGGAGATGAAGTCTCTTTACAAGAATCAGACATGGGAGCATGTCAAATTGCCAAAGGGGAGGAAGGTCATTGGATGTAAATGGTCTTCAAGAAAAAGACAAGAATCCCATGCAATGAAGGCATCATATACAAGGCACACCTAGTTGCGAAGGGTTACTGTCACAAGGAAGGTGTGGGTTACAACGAGATATTATCCCCAATTGTAAGACATACATCTATCAGGGCGCTACTAGCTCTTGTAGTACATCGAGACTTGAAGTTGTAGCAGTTAGATGTGACAACAACTTTCTTGCATGGTGAACACGAATAAGACATTCTTATGAGCTAGCCAAAGGGATTCACATCTCAGGGCAAGGAAGACCATATGTGTATATTGAAGAAGTCCATGTATGTGCTTAAGCAGTCTCCTGGGCAATGGTACAAGAAGTTTGACAGTTTCGTGACTGATCATGGGATCGATATGAGTCCATATGATCGTTGTTTTTAACACAACAAGGTGGATGATGGATCCTTCATCTATTTGTTATTGTATGTCGAAGACATGCTGATTGATGGCAAGCAAAAAAGTATGATAGATGATCTGAAGAAGCTCCTTAGTTCAGATTTTGACATGAAGGACTTTGGTGCAACGAAGAAGATTTTAGAGATGGATATCATTAGAGATCGCGCAGAAGGGAAAACTTTCTTATCTCAAAAGAACTGCATTGAGAAAGTTCTAATGAGATTTAGGATGTCTATAGCCAAGCCTCTATGTACTACATCCGCTACAAATATTCATCTCTTAGTTTCTTTCGCACCACAGTCAGATGTAAAGAAGGAACACATGTCAAGTGTTCCCTATGCCAACGCAGTCGAGAGTTTTATGTATAACATGGTATGCACAAGACCTAACATCATTCATGCTATGAGTGTTGTTAGCATATTCATGTATAACCCCGGAAAAGAGCATTGGCAGGCAATCAAACAAATTTTCCGCTATTTGAGAGGAACTTCAGACATTGGCCTCATTTACAGAAGTGATTCAGAGTGTTTGGTTGCTAGATATTCAGATTCAGACTATGTTAATGATGTTGATGGGAGATCAATGACAGGTTATGTCTTTACTTTAGGGAATTCAGTCATCAGTTGGAAGGCCACCTTGCAGCCATCAGTTACTTTGTCTACCACAACGGTAGAGTACATGCCTTTGATAGAGGTTGTAAAGGAAGGCATCAGACTAAAGGGCTTAGTTGGAGATCTCAGTCTACAGCAGGATCAAGCTATAGTATATTGTGACAGTTTCAATACGATATGCTTAGCCAATGAACAGGTACATCATGAGAGGGCCAAGCACATAGATATCAGATATCACGTCATCCGTTCTGAGAAGAGGATCAAGGTGAAGAAGGTCAGCATAGAAGATATCTAGTTGATATGTTCACAAAGGCAGTTCTTGGGAGTATGTTCAAACATTGTTTGGACTTTCTCAATGTCGAAAGTTGGCAATAGCCCAAGGAGGGGCTGGCGACGGCACGGCAAAGTTTAGCAAAGCTTCTCAAAGGATTCAATTCAATGGGAAGATTGTTGATATATCTTGAATCCTAAACATCTAACCATGATTGAAGGACCATGTATGCACCCCCTCTTGCCATATCATACCCTCGACGAAAATTTTTAGGAGCGATTCTATTTGTATTCGGGTATATGGGCATGTTTCTTCTTCAGAGATCTGTCTGTACGGGAGTACCATATAAACTCACTAGGGATAGGGCTCTCTGTATCCTCTAGATTTCTTCTTTCTCTACATAATGAAAATCGATCATTGCTGCCCAAGGACATTGCCCAATTACGAGTAAACCTTGTAATCTGTATGTTTGTATCTTACTTGTTTGATCATGTTTGTGTATATTTGATTCTGTGATCCGCAACATATATACATATATATGGAAAAGGAAGCCTATACATGGGGGAGTAGGAAGTCTACACGGATCTTTTTTCATTATTTTTAATTTTTTTTGAAATGAAACCTTGGGTGATTTAGATTATTGTATATCATCATGGTGTCATTACAAATTCAACTTAATTCAGAACTTCTATCATCTTCATCAGTACTACCAAATTTTAACGGCCTTAGAATTGCTGAAATCGATCCCTCCTAGATGAATGTATTAGGATTGTTTGTTTTGCATGAAAGTTGAAACACATATTCTCCTCAATATATTAAGCAAATCCCCCCCCCCCCTCCCGAGGTTTTCTTCAGAAAATCCAAAAATAATGGAAAAAAGGTCGAGTATAGGTAGTTACCTACACCCCGGGTGTAAGCTCCCAGCTCCCTACGTGTGTGTATGCAAAGAAATCTCTATCAGGTAATGATAAGTCCAACTGTGAGTATTAAACAAAAGTATTAAACTTTTGTTGTCACTATACATTTAAATACAGGATTTTTAAATGACCTCTTCAACTGAAGGAGACCTTTGGTATCATAACCACTTCAAGCTTATTGATGAAAAGCATAATTGGGTTTCTTCTTTTTTTTAGATCCATAATTGGGTTTCTTTCAAAGTTATTTTTGCTCAAGCGATTCTAAATTTGTTGAGTTAGCCTTTTATTTAACCTACGTATTGCAAGCTTGATTGAGAACTGAGAAATGGAAAAGTTGCATCCGCTATTCCATTCATTTGAAACTATAAACCATTTGCAAACACCAAACCCAATGTTACATCTCGCCACCCATTCTGTAGCCCAGGCAGCCCACAGATTTCTAGATAGAGATTAGAGTAAGCATGTTCTCATAAACAGGATAGTCCTAAAAATCACTCATTTCGTTATGTCCAAAGAGAGAAACTCTAGAAGAAAATTCGTGGAGGCTGGATTCGTGCAATCATGTTGGCCTCATACGGTGACCTTTATTTTTTGTTAAGTACAATGAGGGAGCCGCCTCTTCTAAATGTGGCTTTGTCAAATACAGAAGCCGCCTTTTGAAGAGGCGGCTTCAGTGACGCTACCTCTTCATTGTGCGGGCAGGGGAGGGGGCAAGGCCTTAAATGTCGGATTTCAGTTTCGTTTCGGTGACTGACCGAAACGAAATTTCGACCGAAATTTCGGTCATTTCGATCGTTTTTTCAACTAAGTTCCTCAAATTTCGGTCGATATAGGGCATTTCGGCTGGATTTCGGTTACCCACCGAAACTGAAATTCGACCAAAATTCGGTCGAATTTCGGTGAAATTTGAGGCCATGGGAGGGTGGTTCGCGCTCTAAAAGTAATAAACAAAAGCCGCCTTTTGAAAGAGTGCCTTTGGCCTAGAGCCGCTTCTTCAAAAGGTGGCTTTGTCTAATACAAAAGCCACCTTTTAGAAAGGTGGCTCCCTCACGGTACTTAACAAAAATATAAACTTTACCATATGAGGCGAATATGATTGCAAGAAGACAGCCTGGGTGAATTTTCAGGATAAGCTATTCATCCATGGAATAGTAGTCTCCTGCCAAATTTGCTATGGATATGGCAGTGGAAGAAGGAACGGCACGTGTCCTCATGGCCTCAACTGCAAAAGAGGAAGCTTACATCAATGCCATTCATCCATCTCCTTGGGAACATCCTAGTAACCGGGTTGAGCTACGTTATTGTGTGGGTTTATTAAACTTTCTTTTTCTCTACATCTGTACTCAGTTCACTAGTGAAAGTCTCTTATTTTTATAATGCCAAAGGATAAAAATCCGGTGAGGGATCTCGATTCTCATTCAAATTTTACTGAAAAGAAGTCAAACTTAACCCTTTCAACGGTGCATGATCACTCACGATGCATTAGATCTCTATCACACTATATGCATTACATTCTCTACATAGTACTTCTCATTTTTGAACACATGCATGATCGCTCACGATGCATTAGATCGATATCACACTATATGCATTACATTCTCTACATAGTACTTCCCATCTTTAAACACATGCATGATCACTCACGATGCATTAGATCGCTCTCACACTATAAACATTACATTCTCTACATAGTACTTCTCATCTTTGAACACCACCGGCTAACTCTCACCAAATTGCCCACAAGATCGCAAGCAAAACTTTTGTCTCGCCTTCTCCAGTATACACGATCCCCACCTCCTCCACATCTGAAGCTTGTCATGAATGCAGACCATCAATCCAGATCCCCGGCTCTTCCCACACTGCGACAACATATGGCCATGTGAAAACAGGTGCTCCACGTCCTCGTTCTTGCAACTAACTACACACAGGGAAGGTGTTGTAAACCCTATCTCCCACCTACTCCGAAGCACCATAATAATGAACCTTCTCCACCTTACCAAACAACCATGTCGCTTGACCTTCAATTGTATCTCTCCCAGACTCCGACGTCGATGTAGATGAGCTCTCCCTCTTTCGGCCTTTTATGCCTAGAGATGACTAAATCCTCTCAAATCCATTCTGAAGTATCTAACCTGTAAACCAATAGCACAACGCTATACAATGACTCCATCATCGAGGAAAAGTAAAAAAATCCTCGCTTTCGAGAGTGGGATTGTCAATATGAACAATCACATCCCATTCCAGTGTCGAGCTACCACACCATGAATGTTCCCCGTGTGGAAGGAAAATTGAGAATGAACGAAATGATGTATCCAAGGGTAACGAGATTTCTTATATAACGTGAAATCCTAGAACTCAAGTGTATATAACTACATAAGAAACCCTGAAAAGTTATATAGCTCCATAGATTAAATAAAGCGAAGATAACAAAATAGCTTCAATCCCCCCCACCCACCAAGTTGGAGCATATCTATTGATCATCCCAACTTGGAAATCAACTATGATATGCATTTCTTTCGCAAGATCTTTGTGAATATATATGCAAGCTGAAGGTACGTGGAGACATGCAGAGTAGTGATCTTTCCTCCTCGTACTGCATCTCGAATAAAATGGCAATAAACATCGATGTGATTGGTTCACTCATGAGGGCAATATATGTAGTGAACTGGTTGTCATAGTAGTATAGAAGGACAGGAGTATAGAAGGAAGTCCAAGCACCTGTAGAAAAGAGAAAAACCAGGTAATCTCACGTCGAGCCATCGCCATGTATTCAGCCTCTGCATTCGATCTAAAGACAATGGTTTGCTTCTTGGTTCGCCATATGACAAGGTTCCCCCCCAAAAAACATGGCATAACATGTGGTAGATTCCAAATAAGCATGGCATAACATGTGGTAGATTGTTTGTCCTTGGGAGATCTAGCATATGCATAGGTGGTGATGTCAGTATGGCGAAATATCAAAGGATCAAGAGAACAACCTGCCAGTAACTGTGGTGAGGCTTCTCCATGTGCTTGCATTGTCGGAAATATCACGATACAAGCATTACCTCTCCCTAAAAAGGAGATGATCCAGCTGCACCTTCCAGCACGGCTACTATATCAGTGATATATCGTTGATATATCGGTATCGGTGAGATAGGGATATCAATATCATCCTTCCTATCATTTTCTCGGATACGGCGATATGAGGTCGATATATCAAATGTTGCCGGTATATCATCGACACAGAGAATCCTCCACATCAGATTTCCACCAAAATCGACCCCATTTCGCCGAATATCACCTCATTTCACTCGTAACCTGCTGGAAACTCTTCCGGGAACTCTTCTCCAAAGCTCCTTCTTTCCTTCTTTGAAGTAAGCTCTACATCTACTCCAAATTTTATGTTGAAATAGTGAAATTTCTTATAGGTTTTGTTCCTACTTGTTAGCTAATGCATATTGTTGATTTTTTGTAAGATTTGAAGTATTTAGTGAGATATTAGGGGAATTGATTTGATGTTTTTGGGTTGTGTTGTGAAATTAAGTCAAGTCATGAATGAATAAATGAATAAACACATATCTCATGTTCTAAACATAGAAAACAAGATTTTAGAGTGTCTTGTGTTAATAAAAAATTAGTAATTAATTAATTCTATGAATTAAAATATTAGATCTGTAATTTATTTTCATGTTTTGTTTCTCATACATGGTTTGTCATGAAATTGCTCATCTCAACTCTAGATCTAGGATTTTTTCTTAGAAATCAAAACATCTGAATATGGATAGTATGTTGATAGTATGTTAAACATTAAGTATCTAAGACTTTACATATATTAAGCATATTATAAATAATAGATATAATAAATTCGAAAATTAAAATGAAAAATAATTAGCAATTAATTGATTGTTCTCATCATCTGTCCCACGAATATTTGTTGTGTAATTTCTTTACAGAATTCGGGCTTTAATAATCAAATATCAACATCATGGAGTCACACTCCGATTCAGGATCTGATGGTTCTGGTGATCAGTTGGATAGTGGAGAAATTGGTTGTAGGTATTCCACTGCTTTAGATGGCAACAAATCGAAACCACAGTGCAACTTATGTGGGAAGAAGTTGGGAGGAGGATTACGAGACTGAAGAACCATTTTATTAGCAACAACAAGAATGTTGCCAAATGCATGCATTGTTCTAGAGACGGGAGAGACTTGGTGAAGGCTAACTTGGAGGGGAAGGACAAAGATGTGGAGAGATCCAGAAGGGATTAACAGTTCAAAAAATTTATGTTTGAGAAAGAGTTCAATGTCCTCTCTGATTCAAATGACGATGACTTTGTCTGCCCTGCTGATATCCAGACCGCAACGTAGAGGAGGGCATACAGGAGGGTAATAAAAAAATCTATGAGGAGCGAGTTTGACAGGAGAGAAGTCAGTGGTGCACGTGACGACTTCTATGGTGCTGGTGGCAGTGGGAGTGGTTCTGGAGGTGCATCAGTACGACCACCTACCAAAAAACACAACACGAAGGGATTGGAACCCTTCTTAACGAGGAGCGAGTCCATGCACATGCTAAGCAAGGATCCAAAGTAGAAGATGGTGAAGGGGATGGTGAAGGGGATGTTGACCAATGAACGGGAGAGAGTGGGTAAAGCCAACAGCAAGCTCTTCTTTGGAGAGAGCATTTCGGACAATGTTGCTAGCGGACCTTTTTTGCAGCATGACATGGATGAGATTGCTGCAGCAGGAACGGGAGTGAAGGCTACCACGTCTAAGGAGATAATGAACAAGTATCTCAGGATGGAGAAGGAGATGAGTGAGTACGTCTTCGAGCTAAGGAGGAGATGGCCAGAGTATGGGGTGATGTTGATGTGTGATGGATGGACTAACTACACAAGGAAGCAGATCATCAACTTCTTATACCCACTTAATGGTTTAGTGGTAGTACAGTGTGTCTACCTAGGGTTGGCTATTGAGTCACAGCTCGATGAGCCAGGCTCGGGCTCGGCTCGATAAGGGCTCCTGAGCCCGGCTCATTAGGCTATTGAGCCGAGCCCGAGCTAGAATTTTGGGCTCGATAGCTTAATGAGCCGAGCTCGAGCCAAGCCTCGCTCGGCTCGATAGCTCAATAAGGGGCTCGATAAGATATAGATATATATATATATATGCATATATTATTTATATATTTATATATAATACAAACAAAATAAAATTAACTCTTTACAATTTTCCCTCCACTAACTTTGACCCTCCCACGAGTCACGACCCCATTCTCATATCCCATTACATTCCTGCCCACACATTTGCCCCCTGCACACGTATTAGAAATTAGTAATTTTTTTTATAAGCAAATAATAATGTTACAATATATATTATAATTAAGATTTTATATACAACTTGGATAGTGGCATGCTGGTAAGGAACACAGTCTTTGATAAAGCAGGTCTCGAGTTCGAACCCACATAAAATACTTTTCTACCAAAAAGTACCCATTTTACTTAACGAGCTCAACTTGGGCTCGAGCCCAAACTGGGCTCGATAAGGAGCTTGGGCTCGATAAGGGGCTCGACTCGAGACTTATCGAGCCCAAGCCAGCTCGATAAGGGCTCGAGCTCATCGAGCCCGAGCTCTAGCCAGCTCGGCTGGGCTCGAACGAGCCCGAGCCCAGCTGGGCTTATCGAGCTCGAGCCCGAGCCAGGGGCTAGCTCGGCTCATTTGGCTCGATAGCCAGCCCTATATCTACCACACAAAAGACCAGGGTTCAAATCCCACTCTTACAGGGGTTGCATTAAGTAGTCGACGACCAGTGTTCACGAAAGCGGCCCGTGCGGCCGCTTATGCGGCCGCATATGCGTATGCGGTGCGCTCAGCGCACCGCTTTCCTGAAGCCCCCCATTATGCGCCCTGTGCGCTTATGCGGGCCGCATATGCGGGCTATGCGGCCGCATATGCGGTCTGTGCGGCCGCATACACATTTTTTATTTATTTTTTAATTTTTAAATTTGTGCCATGTTTTGTTGGGTTGTTTATGCCATGTTATCCTTACTTTTGCATGCATGCTAACCAAGCATTACATGATTATTTAAATCCATCATTAAAGAAGTTGTACTTCGAGATTGGAGTAAACACGCAAGAAAGAAAAAGAATAATATACTAATAAATTTGCAAACTAATTTAGTCAATTAATAGTTATTATGAATGTAATATATTATATGTAAAGTTTGGTACTTTTGATGGAGGATCAATTATAAATATAACGACAGAGATAAATGACATTATATTCAACAATAGAGGCATTTTGTGCGCTAACTTTTTTATTTTGTTGATTGTTATCAATTATTTTTTGTGCTAACCGTTCTAGTGAAGTATTGATATTTGATTGATAGAGATTGTTTTAAACTCTATATGAAAGTTATTTTTCTTAGATCTTCTGTTGGACCACAATTATACATAAGTTTGGTTCTGTTGTAGTTACTTTTGTATATATTTATTTATTTTTAAATAAAAAAATAGGAAACCGCGTAGAACCGCATATACCCCGCATATGCCCCCGTATACCGCTTAAGCGCTATTCAGTGACCTGTCCGAACGCATACGCATACCGCTTTCCTGAACCTTGTCGACGACCAGTGTAAAAAATAGTTGAATCTTTCAAAATTGATTTGAGCAAGAATCCATGTAGTCGATTCTACTTATATTGGGAGAAGGCTTAGTACATTTTATCTGAACATGTGAACGACCACAAGTACCTACTGAAGTTGATGAAGGACATTATCAAGGATGTTGGGAAAGAGAACATTGTCCAGATTGTCCCAAATAATGGCAACAACTTCAAAAAAGCGAGTAAAACAATAACGAAGTCTAGCAGTTGCGGTATTTTTGGACATTGTATGATGCACAATGTATTGATTTAATTCTAAAGGACTTCAGCAAGAGGAAAATCGTCTCAAAGGTGGCAGAGTAAGCACAGATAATCACCACATTCATTTACAACCATTCCAAAATATTGGTTTTTATGAGGCGAATGTGTAATGGTGAGTTGGTGAGGCATGACATCACATGCTTTGTAACCAATTTTATAGTATTGCAAAGCCTTAAACAACACAAGACAGGGTTGAAGACCATGTGTTACCAAGGTGAATGGTTCGAAATACCTGAAGCTCAGAATGAAGGAGGACAAAAAGCAGAGACATTGATCAATGATCTCCACTTCTTGGATGACGTGACTCAGGCCACGAAGATAATGGATCATGTTGTTTCGGTATTCCGGATCGTAAACGGTGACAAGAAGCCCACGATGAGAGTGATCTATGAGGCAATGCATTGTATGGAGAGAGAAGGTCAAAAAAAGAGTTGGGAAAGGATTCAAATCATGTTTGGACATCATAGACAAATGTTGGTTCAAGATGCCCTCTCACGACTGGTATGTATTATGTAATAAAACTATTTTTTCCATTTTTATAGTACTTTAGATGGATTTAAATATGAGAATTGTCCATGTCTATGTCTAGCTTATTACCTCAATCCCAAGTACCAGTATAAGAACAGTCTAGGTACTACAAATGTTGACTTCTAGCAGTTGTATAAATTGTGGCGAAGAAACTCGTCACGGACGAGAAGACACAAACCTCGTACACGAATGAGGTAATTTTGTTTTTGTAATCTAGAGTGAAAGTAATAAAATATTCATTAAGAGTATTGTTTAATAATTTATGACTTCAAACAATGTGCAGGTCAAGTACTTCAGGGATGTCTTGGATTCCTTCGGTAGAATTACCGCAGTTAATGGACGAGGCAGTACTCTTCCTGGTAAGGACGAAGACGGATAAGTCCATTGATTGTGGTTTGATGCATTACTATCATTAATTTATCTCACCTAGCCTACGGAAAGTGATCGTGAAAGTATTGTCTCAAACTGTATCTGCTAGTTGTTGTGAGAGGAATTGGAGCACACTCAACTTGAGCCATTCAAAGAGACGGAATAAGTTGGGAGAACAGATGCTCCATGATCTTGTCTATGTGCACTACAACTTGAGGCTAAAGATGAAACACGCAAGGGAGGGGCAAGACAAAGACGACTACACAAACCCTATCGATCTTGCATACATTTTCAAGATGCACGATGATGATGATGATTTTGAAGAAGATGTTCTGTAGAGGTGGATGGATACCAATGTTGTTTCAGTGCTTGATCAGCCGAGAGGCAGGCCGAATCAAAATATAAGCCAGCAAATGGGAGCATATGTTGATGACTACATGGTCAGATCCGAACGAATCACAGACCCTCTTGGAGGATTGGAGTTTAAAGCAGTTGTTAAACGAATCACGGACCCTCTTGGAGGGTTGGAGTTTGAAGCAGTTGGTGACGATATTCCTTGCACTAGTTCGAAATCCAAATCCCAATCAAGATTATGGATGTTATGATGATGATAATTGTTGTTGGCGGTCGTGATGGATCTAGTGATGGGGAGAAATATTCAGGGGGGATCAGGGTCAACAGAAGGTGGTCATGAACCACATGATATAAGATTCGAGGAAGGGCTCCACGTAGGGCGAGAATACATGGAGCGGCATGGAAATGCACATGGACACTTTGTCCCAAGTCTATGTCCAGGACCTATGGATTATGATGCATATGGATGTGGCTATCATCCTACGAACAGCTATATGCACGATTTGATGTCATTTGTAGGTTCATTGAGCTGCATGGACATTAACAGCCCATATCGTAGAGGAACACTAAGTCACCTGGACGGATATGGATCATCACACGATGAGATATTATTTGGCGTCTTCCCAGAATTCTTTCATGTTCCTCCTCCTGGACATCCTCCTCAGGCATATACACCTCCATCATATGGGTACAGCAAGTATGGAGGATATAACAGCTAGAGCGGTGAGGACTACCAAGGTAGCCAAACCGAGCAATGCCAGAGCAGCTTCTTTTGTGGTGACAGTTTTGGTTTTTTCTCCGAGTACACACTCATGCCTCCTCTTCCGCAGAGATCTTCTCCTACTCTGTCATCGTCATCTTGAGGATCTCAAGCAGTACTTCGTAGCCTCGTTGTGCCTCTCGTGATACAAGATCTAGTGTCGCTTATCCTCGTCTCGGGATACTCATAGGGATCGATGACCATCAATACATGCAGTATGTCATGTATTACAAGACCATGCACTCGTAGATGACATGGAAAAACAACTGCGAGTTCATTGAGTCCATGATTCGCTACGAGAGACAACGGGGCAGGGGGGCGATTCGGATCCTCTACAGAACTCTTGATTCTAGGTAATCTCTTTTACAATATTGCATTAATTTATATTTTTTCCATTTATTTTTTTGTGAATAGATAAATCTTTATATGAAAGAAATATTTTCTCATTAATCATTATGTACATATTTTGAATCAAATAACTCATCTCAATGTCATTCATTGCTTCCAAAAACAAAACAAGTGTTCTAAGTGTGCTTAACTTAGCTACTTTGATTACAATTCCAATGTTTATTTTAATCACCCATCAACATTAACAATGATATGTCCGATATGATCTATATATGTGATACATGTATCATAAATGATCCATATGTGTCATGTAAGCAACTGATGCACCAATTAGGAGATGCAAGTTTTGGGATGTTGAGCCACTAAAAGAGGGTGAAGAAGGCCCAAGAAGTGTTGGAATGAGACTATACGAAGGGATCTTAATTTTTTGGATCTAAGCCCGAGAATGACCCAAGATAAATATGAATGGAGACAAAAATCCATGTAGCCAACCCTACTTGATGTGGGAATAGGCTTTGTTGTTGTTGTTAACTCTGATATATCCTTTCCCGGGCGAAACGATACGATATCGGTATCGATATGTCCTACCTTGTGTGCTGGTTGGCTCTGCTCGCAGCATATGATATATCTGGCATAATGTCAGTGACGTTAAACAGCTTGCCCAGCATTTTTCTGTAACTCCACCGAGATGCCAAATGATTTGCATCCACGTACACCAATCTCTGTAAGAATGTCTAGGCCATACTTCTAATGTAATAAGTGTAGTGACTCTACATTGCTAAGCCCCTGTCGAACCTCTCGTCGTGGCCTCCTAATAGTGATTAGCCAAAGTTGTCTCGACCTCTTGACTCCTCTCTACCTCTTAGTCTCCTACTTATCCATGGCATTCTTTCTCAATCTCTCTATGGCTTCCATATGAAAGAGCATGGGTTAATATCCCCCTTTGTCAACTATACTTACCACTAGATCTCCCTCTTTTCAGCACATATGTCCCTGACACGAAGAACGACAACCCATCAACCCTCCGTATTTGCACCAACATAGCCTGGTTCCCTTCCCACGAACAAAGAAATTCAAACATGCATGACCTAACAACTGATCGCCTAACCGCCTTGGAATCCCTTCATAACAAAATCTCCCAAGGTATCTCCTCCTCTGCTTTCATGTCCCAACCTCGCGTGACTCCATGTATGTAACTTGTGCATATTATCCATGCCCACTCCCCACTATACAATGTGGTGACCCAATGACCTGACCTTGACATAGAAGCCTATAGAACTTGGGGCGATGTTAGTTGAATTTAGGGCGGAGGGGGAAAACCTGACTTGAGGAGGTTGGCGTGAATTAGAGAAGTCTAGACTATTGTGAAAAACGAGGGTGTGTTTGGGGATCGACGGATCTACAATTGCACACAAAATAAAAGGAAAACATTAAAATCAATATCGTCCTGTCACCAAAAAATCAAAAAGAAATGAAGATAAAAGTGACAAGTATTTTAACAAAAAAACGCTACCAGGTAAAACCTCAACCAAAGTTATCATCATGAAGAAAACAAAGGAACAGAATGAGATTTATTCAAGGGATAAGGTTTCATATATGGAGTGAAACCTTAAAACACTAATTACATCAAAAAGAGGAAAACACAATAGAGTCCACAATATGACTACTATAAACAAAAAGAACAAAATAGACAAATTAAAAAGTTTAAACATGAAGAACATCAATACCCCACCCCCCAAGTTGGAGCATATCTATTTATCATGCCCAACTTGGCGGTTAAAAGTGAAATGCACTTTTTTTAGAAGAGTTTTAGTGAAAATATTTGCAAGTTGTAGCTCTGTAGTAATGTGAGGGGTGATAATCTTCCGTTCATGCATTGCATCCCTGAAAAATGGCAGACTACCTCAATATGCTTGGTGTGTACATGAAAAAGAGAATTACTGACAATATAAGTGGTCGGCCTTTTGTCACAGTGGAGAGGAACTGGAGTTCTAATAGACAACCTGAATTCCTACAAAAAGGTAATAAGCCAATAATCTCACAAGCGGCAAGAGTCATAGCTCTATACTCTATCACCGCACTGGATCACAAAACAATTATTTGATTCTTGTTGTGCCAAGTAACCCAATTCCCATTGACAAACGTGACAAAACCAATGGTGGAGCATATATCCTCAAGAGAACTAGCGTAATATGCATCTACATAGGATAGAACATCGACGAGACTACTAGCGGCATCGAACAATCCCTTGCCTGTGAATTCTTGAAGACCCTGAGGATGAGAAGAATATCATGCAATGACTATATTTTCTCTTTTCAATATTATGGTTAATTCTACTCACATCATAAGATATCGAGCCTAATAACTCTAAGATATAGAAGTTTTCCTATTGGTCTCTTGTATCATGTAGTATCCTCAAGCAATGTATTTGTCGAGATAGCATGACACTAAGACTCGCAAGAATAAAGGATGGTTGATAATGAAGTAAACCTACAGTTGCAGAATGTTGAGGCGGTACTATATGGGATAGATGTAGTCCTCCAGATGTATGATTGACTTCAATCCCACGAAAGTATTGTAAGTGATGAAGGTCCTCGGTGACAAACACCTTTTGCATAAAGGCTTGGTCTCGAGAACGGATGGGGATATATCCGTATCCGATCTGTCATTGTATCCATTTTATACATATTTTGACATATGTATCTCTACCCAAATCCATATTTGTTTTAAAATGGATACATATATGGATATGACTTTGATATCCACAAGCAGTTGTATCCTTATATTGTTTTCAAATATAAATATCAATGTAGATTTATTCTTCACCATGTAGAGCATATTTTTATACCTTCTTTCACAATATTTCGTATAATTATCATGATATAAGCATATTTAGTATATTTATATCATGTGTTTTCATCCAATACATGTATATTTAAGCTAAGCTATAAAGTATTTCCAATATTATTCGTATGTGCCCAGTATCTGTTTTACATTTGTATCCTTTTGTTAAGGATACGGTAAAATAGTTTTCATATCTGTCAATATATATACACAACCGTATTCACATTAAAAACGGATAAAAATATGGTAGCACCTGTATTTGTATCGATATTTGTCCATTTGCATCCTTATGATTTGTCATCTCTAATAATAACCATATCATCAACATATCAATAACGATAACAGTATATGAAGTAAATCCACAAATGAACATGAAGTATTTGGACATACACACGAGAGATCCAATGGAGTTGATCTTTGATGCGAGTTTATTAAACCAGGCTCGTGGACTCTTAGGCCATAGATAGTCATCCACAAATGACATACATACCCCCTGAACGGCGTAGCCTGGTGGTTGTATCATATAGATCTCCTCAAGATCCATCACAAAGGAAGGCATTCTTGATATCTAACTGAAATGTCGTCCAGTTCTTGTTGGCGGCAATAGAGTTGAGTAGATAGTTTCCATCCTAGCTGCCGAAGAAAAGGTCTAAAAATAGTCTACACCATAAGTCTAAGTGGACCCTTTGTGTCATATAGACCTCCTCCTTAGATCACTATAGAGGACGACATTCTTAACACAGACAGCTTTATTGGCAACAATGAAGATAATCATGTGTATATATCCCTTCTTGATCATTTCAGAAAAAGACTCAAAATATTCCACACAATAAGTTTAAGTAAAGCCCTTTGCCATTAATCGATCCTTTAGTATGTTTATTGACCCTTCTAGAGCATGTTTGGTCATGAAGACCCATCTACAAGGTATATGAGCAATACGTATGGGACATGACACAAGATCCTAAGTGCACCCTGAGACAATAGCATCCATCTTTTCAATTATAGCATGATTCCATCCTAGATCCTGAAGAGACATATGATGATCACATTAAAGAGGCATTGCCATAAATGAGTATTTGTAAGACTGTAAACATACTATCACGTCTAGATAATCCATCAGTAGAAGTAAAATGTGACATAGGATGCAGAGTACATTGTCTTTTTTACTTCCTTAGAGCAATGGAAATATATGTATAGGAAGAGGGACCACCCAAGTTTAGCATAGGGGATAATTTAAATGAGGCTCATCATTATATAAAGTAGGAATAGTTAAAGGGATAGATTCTATGCGATACACCCTAAGGTAGACATGGAGCAGAGCAGAGGAGGGATCTACAAGGGACTATCATTAAAAAACTTGGAAAAGATGCAATTTTGTTAAAAAAATATGGCATTAGTGTAATGTAATATCGATGCCCAATTGGATCATAATGTACTTGTACTCCTTTTGGGTTCACAAATATCCTAGAAACACACTTGATTGCACATGCAAATAATTTATCCCTAGTATGAAGATTATGGATAAAGGCAGTGCAACCAAAGTCTGTAGGAGTAGCGAAAAATATTCCTCCCCATCAAGGTCTTAAATTTTATGAAATTTCAATGAAATTACAATTTTGAAGGTATTAGAGTGTCGAAACTACCCTATTTCTCGTGTTCCCCATATTTCACCCGATATATCATTTAAATGACCGAAATATCGAGGAAATGACAGAAATATCAGCTAAACGACCGAAATATCAGCCAAATGACTTATTTCTCTGCTTTATTTCTTCCTTTGGGGTTCTTCCTTCATGAACTATAGGTATGCTACTCCAAATCTTGCCAAATTTGTTGATATATGAGTAAAATTTGGTTTTTATTCCTCATGTGTCGGTATTGCATATTGTGGAGGTTTTTTGGGGTAGATTTGGATTATTATGTAAGATATATGGAAGATAAAGTTGGGGTTTTGTATTTTACTGTGAAATCAAGATGAGTTTTCAAAGGGGAAACTCGGATCTCATGTTTAACACTTAGAAAACAAGATTTTGAGTTTTTTTGTTAATTGAAATTTAATGATTGATTAATTTCGAGAACTAAATCTTAGATCTATGTATGATTTTCATGTTTTGTGTCTGTTACATGGTTTTTCTCGAAATTGTTCACCTCAACCTCCAGATCTAAGATGTTTTTAATTACGAATCGAAACATAGAAATCTATATATGACTTTAAACACTAAATATACACGACTTTATGCACATTAAGTGTTAAAACTCCATTTCCAATGTCTGTGTGATATAATTATATATAAGTGTATATTTGTGATACAAGTCTGATAAAAACAATAAATATCATTTCGGCATAGTACTTTAAACACTAAATCGATGTGTGATAGAAGTGCATGTTTGTAAGTTATTTATTGTTTTAAGAACTTGGATAAACTCCATTTCCTATATCTATCAGTCAACAATCAACATTAACAACAATATGACCGATATATGTGATATGAAGGGTATAGATGAGCTACATGTGTGATAAGCAAAAAACTACTTTTTGAGCTAATTCTAATATTTCCACCGAAAATGTTGAAATTTCCTGAAGTTTCACCCAAAATTTCGAATTACAGGCGGACCAAAACAAAATCAAATTGAGATTTCGAACCTCACCATCAGAAAGGAAGGAGAAAAGGGTTATTCAACCAAGAACAAACGATAGTACATGATTAATCATGTAGGCGGCAGTAAGGGTGACACCCATAAGGTATTCGCAATCTTCATATGAGTAAGGAGGTTCGAGCAACATCCAAGAGATGGTGGAGATCCCCCCCATTCTGTTGTGGTGTACGAGCAAGAGGTCTAACGGAGGATGCCCTGAGTAACAAAACAACTAGCCAAGTCCTAATAAATAATTTTAGGATCATTATCAAATATGAAAATTTTAGAGCTCATAGAAAAAGAAGCTTTTATAAACTCAAAGAAAAACTTGATAATTTATTAATTTCTGGTCGTTCCTTCATCAAATAAACAAAAGAAGATCTATTCTAATTATCAACAAATTAGCAAAATAATTGTGATCGTCCATATTATGGAGCGGACAACGTCCCAAATATCACGATGTAGTCTAAAACAAAAGGAGAAGAGCGACAAGTCTCAATCCTATGATGGAAAGGCACCCTGATGTTTCTCAAACTAACAAGCCTCATACTCAAAGGGATTAAATGTGGTCAGTCCAAGAAACATCCGAGAAATCTGCGGAGGACGTGTGACTAAGAAGTAAATGCCACGAGATAGAGTCGCTAGCAACCAAAGTAGCGACAACACAACAGTTTATATAAAAACATCAAGATAGCATAGGCCTTGATTTTCATGGCCCTCATTAAAGATCTGCATCGGCTGGATATCCTGAAAGAAAAAAATGATTATCGCAAAATAACTGTATAGTGTAGCTCAGAACACAATCTATGCCAATATGATATGGTCAAAAAAAGGTCGAGAGCGCAAAAAACCCCACCAAGCTTGAGTATGGAAGAGAACTCTCTTTTGATAATTAAGGTAATGGGAGAAGATCATTATTTGTCAATCTAACGGACTTCATGTGTGTAAAAGTCTAGGATGGAGTCAAAGAACTGACTACATTCTCCCATCGAATGATTTGAGGCTCCAGAATCAATGAGCCATGTTAATGCAGAAGCATAATTATCCATAGTAATCGAGATAGTAGCCAGACTGACAATACGTGCATGATCAATAGTAGTGGTGGGATTTCTCTGCAACAATTGCATGAGTACAAAGTACTCAGCAGAAGAGAGTTGGACAGTTTGTCCCATATATTACTGATTAGTAGTCGTCTCCGCATGGAAATCATCAGACTCGAGAGAAGTTTGGTTAGCAGCAGGGGATTCATCGAAATTCGTCCATCACATGCCAAGTGGATGGCACATCTTGCGGTCGTACATATAATGAGGATAATTATGTCCTTGACAGCATTCATAGTCACATCCTCGACCACTACGAGAATTAGAACATCCACCTCATCCATATGACACAAGGAAAGATATGATCTTTATTGCCTGAACTTGGCCAAATGTCCAAGAGTGGAGTCAAGTTGTTGTAAGCTCCCGAATTTCACACAAAGTGATGGGACTGTGTCGAAAGTAAGGAACTAATCAGTCATTGTCTAGTAGCAAGAAATCAATTACATAAAACTATAGGCCTACCATTTTGATCTCTACATCACTTGCTTGGGGAAATATACAAGTTGAAAAACATCAAGATCCTCATGCAGGCAAGTGATTTGTCATGGTATTGGATAAAAGATGAGCCCCAATAAGCAATAGACCAAATCCGAATGTAGATGTTAGCAAGTCAAGATGTGGTGTCTGTTGAGAATAAGTTTGAGATGATTCATCCTACGTCTCCTTATTTGTCACCTTGTATAGGAGGTTGGTAACAAGGAACTAATCCTTCATATTCTAGTAGCAAGGAATCGATCCCGTAAAAAGCTATAGGCCTACCAGTTTGATCTCTGCATCACCTACTTGGGGCAACAGACAAGTTGAAAAACATCAAGCTCCTCATGCAGGCAAGCGATCTGTCACGGTACTGGATAAGAGATGAATCCCCTGAGCAATAGACCAAATCCAAATATAGATGTTAGCAAGTCAATATTTTGTGGTCCTTTGAGAAAAAGTCTGAGATAACTCATCCTACATCTTCTTAGTTCTCTCCTTGATTATGAGGTGGGTAACAATCGTCTAATCTACATTATTTGTCAACTACTTCATGACCCATAGTCGTCTTGCAACCAGGATTCTTAATCATTGTCCTCTACTTTGAGAGGATCTTTTGTGAGGATATAGCGTCCACTAGCCGCAAGTAAATACATTAAACAAAAGTGTGCAGTTCTTTGGCCCTTTAAATTTAATAGAGGTCCCATGTATCACAATAAATGAGGAGCTTATTAAGGGTTTTGACTTGGTAGAGACCATTGCAGTCAGATGGAAGAAAAAATCAAAAGAGGAATTGGTATGTAATATATACAGACATCAAAAGTAATCAAAAGATCAAACTGGAGATACAACAACACAGCCTTATCCCACTTTAGGATATATACCAAACAGGAGTCTGGTGGTAGAAGCAGTGGCTCCCACTTTAAAGGACCAGGGTTCGAATCCTACTAGTGAAAAAAAAAGTTTAAAAAAAAACTGGAGATATATGTCCACAGAGATGCTTAAGGTCAAATCCCTGGATAAAATCAAGTTCAAATAAATACCTTAGACAAAGTACATAGTTTTTTGCCAACTTAAGTTAATAAAGGTCCCATCTGCCGCAATAGATGAGGTAGATACTAAGGGTTTTGACTCAGTAGAGGCCATTGCAGTCAGATGGGAGAAAAAAAATCGAAAGAGAAGCTGATGGTAAATCATTCGGATATCAAAAGCAGCCAATAGATTAAACTGGAGATACCACAAGTTAATATATACCAAACTGGAGATATCTGTCCACAGAGATGCTCAAGCCTCAAGGTCAAATCCCTGAATAAACTAATGATCAGGGAAGCATTTGTTGCATACCTAATTTCCACCAATCTCCAGTAATCAGGCACAAACCCATAATTAGGAGCAATTCAGGTGCAAACCCAGTCTGCTTCAGGGTCTCAGGCAATGAGAACCCAATCTCCAGGATTAGTGTGGATGAAAGCTTGCTTGCGATGATAGCTAGCATGCAATGAGAATACATGCTTGAGCTTAGGGTTTCACAGGTCATGGTAGAAACCTTCCGTGCGATAGGTCACGGCAATTCTCTTGGCACATGCGATCAGGACTCCAAGATGAGAACCCAATCTCCAACATTTATATAGTGACTTTCTGTTTAGCCCATGGGGAAGAAGTTCTGCCCTCCATGAGATCGATGAGGATGCCTTGGTGCATATGCTTTGATGTTCGGTGCAAATCCTTGGAGAACCATGAAGTTGCAGTATTGGAGTAGAAACATGACGCAGAACTTTTGTTGCCGATGCACAATACCAACATAACAATGGAGTAGATGATGGCGCAGAACCATATGACTTTGAACAATTGATTTATGGTGGGGGCTACAAGAGGCTCAAAGCTCCAGTCTAGGACAACGGCTTTCATACCATGTGACGAAAACAATGAGATGGAATGAGATGAGTTTACTCAAAGGGTAGGGATTCTTATATAGAATGGAACCCTAAATCCCTAATCAAAAGAGGAAAATTCAATAGAGTCCTTAACAAAACTATTAGAAATAGAAAGAACAAAATGAACAAAATAAAATATCTAAACATGGAGAACATTAATAGCCACGACTTAAGACTTTGCAATCAAGTTTCTTGATCCTATAGTACAAGTTCTTAAGACATGGGTAACTCAACTGTAGTATAACATATTTTTTAAATACCACTTAAACGTATCAGAATAACAGTTCCCACAACCCATACACGTGTTACAAAGTAAAAGGTTACAACACTCTTATTAACATTCTCGATTGAATATGCAAATGAGTGCAAGATCAAATGAAAAAATCCTACAGAGCTAGGAGCGAATTTGTAAAAATACATTTAGGTCATCGAGAGCTTTGGAGTAGAATGCACTTTAAAATATAGATTTAGACTTAGCTCTCAAACATTGGAATTTTTTCATGAGAGGATAATGTTTCTCTTGCTTAAATGACGAGTTTAAAGGCTCACATTCCTATCTATGGGCCCTCTCGAGGATAGGTAGCCATTAGAGATGTTTGAGAAAGATCTACCCAATGGATAAAAAAGAAATTTCCTAAATTGTGGTCGGCTAAAAAATGTATGTCACTTAAACAGAAACGACTAAAAATAAATTTAGTCGACTAACAAGTTCAATATATACAATAAAAGTTTAGTTTGATAAAGGAATTGGCCGATCGATGATAAAAGTTAGTCTACCCTTCATATCAAAAAAAAGTTAGTCTACCCCAAGGAAAATCGATCGACTGCTTACAAAGTTGATTAAAATGTGCAACCAGTAAGCATGTAAGCGGACAATCAAGTTTAGCCGACTAAAGAGAGACTCGACCAACTGAAACAAAAGCTACTCAACTTATTGATTTGAAAAATTATGTTCTAAAGTGATGCAAGGAATGAGGTTGCATTGAAGTTGCACTTCACTTCTATGATAAAATACAAACATAAGGACTCAAACAAAGTGTCCATTTTCTATGTGTGATTCTTCTTTCATTGAACTCTTTTTGTGTTTTCTTCCTCTTGAATTTAAGCTTTGGTCTTCTTCTTGTTATTGTTCATCCTTTGTTGTTCTTCTTTTTCCTATGTTGGAACCTAAGTGCAACCTTATAAACAACAATTTTTGTCATCATTAGAATATGCATGACCCAACAGGGAGATCTCTCTTGAGCTGGGATATCAGCTAACGTATGAGCAAGGAGGCAAGTGTAGGAAGAGAGGGGCTAAGGTGTGTGGTGGATGATGGTATGTGGCTGGGTAAATGAGCCAATGGTTGACATAGTAAAGAGAAAGATGGGAGGACGACGAAGTCAGTTTGGGGTTCCAAAGGGGTGATGAGCTGAGGAGAGTCCACGTGGTGGAGCAGGAGGTCTCACGTTCTTTGCTCGCCCAATGGTTGCTCATACAATTTATTTGTTGGGAGTGTCACAGCAATATCACATTAAGGAGATGATGCAAATAGAGTCAGCCTCTAGTGGTTTTATGGGCCATGTGGAATTATAAGGTGTAATGATCCTTCATCACGAGAGGTTTTTGGTTGAGAACGTGGTGCATGATACTACTGATTTGTATGGTAGGGCTTCGATGTTTAATGTTTGTAACTCCCTTTTTTGTCAAAAAGAGGCTGTATATATTTAGTTCTTTTGATAGGGCACCCAGGTAGGCACCATCTTTATTACTTATATCTCTATTGAAAACTTGTGCCTTGATAGCATCCCGTGCATACACCGAAGGTGCATGGAAATTGATTCATTAAATATGGATGAGCCCTTGCATTTTTATTCTAACTCAAAATACAGTTGAAATCAATAATATGTTGTGGATTTTAAAAGCAATCCACATAAAAAGAGCATAAAACATATCGTGACAGATAGAAACAAATATCAAGTATGTTTTTATTAATGAAAGATTCATAGATTCCCAATAGTGTCATGGATAGGCATTATCTTAAAGAAATTTATGAAGATGTTATTTTGGTTAAGTACTCCGAAATGGTCTAATATCCAAAAAGGAGACGATGAACCATGATTTGAATACTCAATCTAGGGCAGCATCAAGTTCACCTGAATTCAGCTTGCTAGACCTCGCCAAAAAATATTAGTAGTAGTTCTGCAGAGCTAAATAAAACATGATTAATCCTGGAAATGGATCAGTGATGGTTTTCTTCTTGAAGAAAGACTTGGCATGGCTTATTTTCAGCTCGTTCAAGTAACCTCGATCTCCTGATTGTTCCGGGTCAAATGTTATTAAAATTGAAGATAATCACTTCGAAATTACGTAATTGGAAGCCGGTCAAGCAAAATTCTCTCAATCCAACTTACATTTTAGGTTTTTCTGTCAAAGAAACCAACCATGGTCATGCCCTTGCGAACAAACTTTGCGGAGTTTACAATCAATCATGATAAAGTAATCCAATACAAAAATAGCTCGTTTATAACCCGTAACTATAGAAAACTAAAGTGGTAAGGCATTTACCTCCCGACAGAAATTCACAGCACTTTCCCAGATCCAGTATACAATACATTCCTTGACAATCCATAGTTCTAGTTCCATCACTGTACAAACAACATTCACAAAATCAATCATTTCAGTTTCCACCCACATATTTCAACAAATGAAAATCACAGAGGAGGATATAATTAATCTGAACAACTAAATGCAATACCAACTCACCAAAAGTTAAATTCACATGTACTGTCCAGGCGAGCTGGTGTCGCTCCTCCCGTTCTCCCCCATGCTTCCTTGATCCTGCTGCCCATGGAATTCCTGTGGTGTGCCTTGGGGGAATCCCCCCATCCCGGCATCGCCGCCTCCGGGCACCGGCCCGAGCAGCTGGCACATGACCCTGGCGAGGACGCACGCTACCTGCACCTGCGTCTGGCAGGCCTCCGCCTGCATCTGCAGCACCGCCTTCTCGTGTTCCATCTGCATCCCGACCATCCTTTCCACCCACTCCATCTCCTCCTCCTCTCTCCTCTCCTCCCTCCTCCTCCACCTCCTCCTTCTCTCTTCCTCCTCTTCCTCCTCCTCCTCCATCCGCCTCCTCGTCCCCGCCTCCTCCCTCGCCACCGCTGCCTCACGCACCTCCACGATCCGCCGGGCGATGGCGAGGGCGCGCCTGGCCTTGGGCTTGGGGACGTCCTCCTCCTCCTTCTCGTCGGGGAGGAGGACGTCTCCGAAGGCGTGCTGGTAGCGGAGGAAGTTGGGCCAGAGGTTGATGGCGAGGTCGAGGTCGAGAAGGGGAGGGGAAGACGGGGAGGATGATAGGATGGCCTTGTGCTTGACACCGAGGTACTGGTGGCGCATGTTGTGGATCTTGACGGAGACGTCACGCCAGGTCCACCGGAAGGGGAAGGAGGAGGGGTCGACGTGGTGGTGGACGGAGTTGACGCGGTCGGCCAGGGGCTGCAGCCTCTTCTCGCGTCCGACGGCGGCGGAGGACGAGAGGTCCGCGTAGGCGGAGATGAGCGTCAGCTCCTCCGACTCCGTCCACTTCTTCCGCTTCATCGAAGAGGAGTCTCGTCAGCTCTCTACTGCCCCCAAAGAGTGGCCCGTTTGATAGAGTAATAAGAAACATTAAAATTCTAGGTATTTTTACCCGGCAGACCCTATAATCTTTTGTAATTACCGCTACGACCTTTGAAACATCGTAATTCCTCCCCCGACCATGTAAACTTGCTCCGTCTTACCCAATAAACCATACCGTCAATTTTAACTATATTTGAGTTAAAGACTTGGATTAGTCTTGAGTTAACCTAACCAATTTACCATCTAACGGTTAGGATTAGCCGAAATAAAAAAAATAAAAAAATCAAAATCCGGATGCCTGCAGGGAGGAGGGCCTCCAGCGCGGGGGGGGGGGGGGGGGGGGGGGGGCGAGGCAGGGGGCGGCATCCATGAGCAGCAGCCCAGGGTGTGGGGCAAAGCAGGGGGGAAGCTCCATCGCAGGGGCTCCATCATCGACAGGGGGCGCGAAAGGGGCGGCATCCATCGTTCCCGGTCGGGGGGGGAAGCTCCATCGTTCCCGCGAGGTGGGAAGCAGCAGCGCGGCGGCGGGGGGAGCTCCATCGTTCGGCAGGGTGACGGTTGGGGGGGGTCATCGACAGGGGATCCATCGTTCCCGCGAGGGGGAAGCAGCAGCGCGGCGGGTGGGGGTCATCGGCGGGGGCTCCATCGTCGGCAGGGGGTGGGGGGCTCCATCGTCGGCCCGGGGGGGGGGGGGGGGGAGTAGCATCGTCGGGGGGGCCGACCGGGGGGGTCTCGGATGATGGAGTGGCACTCCATGTAAATTTAATGAACAAAATGGGTATAATATAAATGAATATAACAAAATCTGGTTAAGTTTAACGATTCAATTAACGGGCTTTAACCGCAGGGTCTGTAGGGTAAGGGTTAGCAACTTTACAGGGTCGAGAGAGGAATTACGATGTTTCAAAGGTCGTAGCGGGTAATTGCAAAAGATTATAGGGTCTGTCGAGTAAAAATCCA